>OX451406.1:5466122-6066122 GCA_949629135.1 Eremobia ochroleuca
ACAATTTGCCGACGCATCCCTGTTTAGCCAGAGTAGCGTCTCTATCTGTTTCACTCACACATATGAAATGATGTGTCAATCCGTCTCCCCTCTTAGTTAGATAAAAGTAGCGTCACTATCTATCTCGCTCCACTTGTCAAAGTAGCGTCACCTCACATTAGCTAAAATGAATCTTTCTCGCTCACACTAGTCAAAATAACGTCACTCTTCGTCTCAATCGAACTTTTATGAAATACGGCTTCATAAAAAAAAAATGTTTTTTCTCAATTAAGAAGTAGCAATTAGTATGTGTTATACCATTTTGAAATTCTGACTAAACGCGCCATCTTTTAAAGTTACTTGCCAAAATAGTGTAGTAGATTTTTTTTTCAGTACAGTCGGTTAAAGTTGGGTGATGTCATTATTTTGAATTCAATATTGGGCAAAAATCTAACATTTAATTTAGAACTGAGGCAGTTACGTTTTACTTTTAACTGTAATTTACAGAAGGGTTATTCATGGTTACATCACAGAGAAAAAAACTACCGAAATGTTAATAATGTAGTCACAGGACTTGAAAAACCATCACAGGGTGTCACTTTTTGAGATTTATTTTTGAATGCTTATAATTCGAAAAGTACATGACCAAGATTTTTTTTTATATTTTTCTAATAGCTGTCACGACTTGGCCTATTGCCCGTTTTCGGCTTGACGTTGATTTCTGGGACACGTTGTATACGTAGATCTTTGACAGTCGTTACGGGTAGTCAGAAGCCTGAAAGTCTGACAACCAGTCTTACCTAGGGGTATCGTATTACCCAGTAACTGGGTTGTGGAGGTCAGATAGGCAGTCGCTCCATGTAAAATACTGTTATTCAGCTGCATCCGGTTAGACTGGAAGCTGACCCCAACATAGTTGGGAAAAGGCAGGCAGATGATGAGTTATACCTATGTAACACTTTTATGGATCAGCCGGTCGATTCTGTAAAAATCTCACCGTGAAATCATAAGTAAAGTGAGCACTTAATAGTGTTAATCCCTAGCGAATGAGAGCTCACTCCACGCTCACTTCACCCAAGCTTTCACGGTGAGATGGTTACAGAATCGCACGGCAGTTTTTTTTCGTGGGCAGATCACATATCATTATGGTTTGCTAGAAAAATATCTCTGTATCCAAATCGTAATAATAGACCTCCAGACGTTATTTCGATTATGGCGGCAAATCTCTTTGGAGACTAGCCTTCGGCGCGGGAGATGAATATTATAGTGCAAAAGTGTGTGCGCAGACACATATGCACTCTGTCTTCCTCACTCTCATAGTCCGATGGGACGGCAATACGACACGACCGGAGAAAGATCAGCGACGGCATAAAGCGCTTTCCGAGGCACGGGGGTATGACACTGCCATATTCCAAACCCCGGGCTGTCACTGAAAAATCCCTAACGGAAAAACCAAATAACCCTGCTCGACCTGGGAATCGAACCCAGGATCATACTCTCAGCAGTCGCGCTTGCGACCACGAGACCAAATCGTACGCACATACCTACAATGGAATGTGCAATTTTGCTAAATTAGATTCACTTAAATTCACCGTGTCTTATAGCTTTTTTAAATGGCTTCTTCATAAACGTTTATTTGTTGCTTGTGGTAAAAACGAAACGCCTTACATTCTTTTCTTGGTAATAGTTAGCTGATTTCACGCCATATTATGTTCTACGTTATTTGAAAGGTTTAAAAATAGTCTTGATGCCGGGTGTGGTATTTCGAAACTTTATCAGAAATTCAGCATTTGTTCAGTAGAACATTTGGTATTTGTAAACTGTTATTTTTTATTTTATTTGATCTACTTTCTCTTTAGTGATAATGAAGTCGTACCACATAAGTTTGTTGGCCCAAGTGACTGCTGGAGAGTTTGTTATGTCACTTCGTCTTCACTAGGAAGTGGTGAAAGGCGGGGGTTTTGGTCTGAGTGAGAATCAGCACTTTTGAACGTCAAAATTATTACTATCTTATGTAATTTTGACGTTCAAAAAGTGCTGATTCTCACTCAGCCTAGTTTGAATAAATTACTTTTAAATTTTTTATTTACTTTCGGTGCTATACCTACACGTGATTTTTTTTTGTTTCTTATGTTACCTAGCTGAATAAATTCGGTATCTCCAATTATTTAACACTAGATTGCCCAATGAAGTAATTTTGACTGCTTTTTAATTTCAATCAGAAAAACAATTACGTATATAATGGCATAATTCCTTAGAATTTTGTGACTTTTTGTACAACATATACCTAAATGCGTTTATTAATAATTGTAGTTTCCTCCTTCATTTCCATTATACTTATAAGGTCCTATTAAAATAGATGGACAAACTTTTAGAAATCATTCAGACCACCAAAATAAGGACAATGGTAAAACCATATATAAGAAAAACGCATTAGGTACTTACAAGACAAATAATTAGCTAACGAATATACACCAATGTGCGCCGGCAATTTATTATTTTAGGTCAAAATAAAATCCCATTAATCAGTGATTTTTTTTTTGCTTGGATATCTTTGGTTAGACCTACTGAGCGCTGTGTTAAAATTTGTCTAACTATTTTAATGGGACCCTGTATATGTGTCTGTTATACATATAATATATTTCCCAAAAGCAGTCATTTTGAATAATATAGGTATATACTAAGTTTCAGTCTTCTAGTGTTAATACATTGCATCTTAGGTAGTCAACATTTTCAAGGGTTCCATCTGTTTAGCATAAGTAATCGTAGTATAATCCGCCTAGAATGTTCCCACTGCTGGGACACACGCCTCCTCTCTACGGGTAATGGGTATGGGTTATAATCCACCACGCGGGCCCAGTGCGTGTTGGTAGATGCCACACGTCGTCGAATTTTTGGTTCTAGGACATGCCGGTTTCCTCACGATGTTTTCCGTCACCGCTTTGAGAGCAGTGGTGATGAAATGACAACACAAAGCAACACAAAGCAAAGTGCCTGCCTGGGTTCGAACCCACTACCTACAACTCGTAAGTCAGTGTCGATACCACTTGACAACCACTGCGCCATCTGTTTAATGAGCTCTTAATCTCTATTCTTTCAAGATACTCTCATTCTGTCTCTGTACTTAATTCATGAAGTAACCCACTCAAATCTGCAATAACTATGGTAAAATACATTTTGAATCCGTTTAAAATCCTCGTGAGACGTTCTAAACAGAAGCTATTTAACTACAAATGCTACACGTTACCAACAGAACTGCGAACACGGCACACATTACCGACGCAGCCGACCAAGATCCTTCCTAAATTACAGATCTCCATTTTCTTCATTTAACAAATTGATGGGCTTTGTTTGAAGACACACTTCTACCGAAAAACGATCTTGGAACGCACAGAATTAAGTTCAAAATCCAACGAATTAAATCCACCTCACTGTTGACGCTTACGCCCAAGAGATAAGACTGGGTTGGGTTAATGGGGATCCGTTATGGGATTTTTAACCTTAGTAAACAGGTATTAAGGATGATAATGCGTTGGGTTGTGGGTGGTAGGGGTGTGTGAGTGGGGGTTGCGGTCCAAGTTTGTAATTAATAAAGCCCTCTCGATTACAAGTGCCTTTCCTCGGCGGGATTTGGGGGGTTTGGGGAAATATGGCACCCTTGTTCGTACCCACGTTAGAGTGGGTAACGATTGATATTGTTACATCGAGAAGTAATGATTATTTAATTGGGGGGTTTTTCCAATTTTCCTTGGCCTTTATGACAAGGGGAAACTGTACCTATATTTTTCCGCTGTCGTAAAGCACTATGACCTCTTGTTGCAGCTAATAAATCGTGCTGATTTTTTCAGTGCGTATACAAAAGCAGACAGGGTTTGGATGAAATTTGGTACACAGATAGTTTATAACCGGGATTAACACATAAGATACTTTTTATCCCGATATTCTCACGGGATCGACTCTTATGCGGGTGAAACCGCGGGATGCAGCTAGTTTATTTAGGTATATGTTCGAAAAGATTGTCTGCTCAACAACGTAATTAACGCAATGAATGTTGTTGAACTGTCAAAATGAAAGCCATTGCTACTGATAGTGTGTCAAACTTTACTACTACCACAACTAAGAAGCCGTAAAGCTTCAGCTGGTACCAATTTCAAAGAGACATCAGTCGTTGCTAGTGTGTCACGTCAATACATTGCGTGATGTGGCAGCATGACATAAAGCAAGCAGCATGTCGATTCTATAAAAATCTCACCGTGAAAACTTGCGTGGAGTGAACTGTCAGCGTCATCCCACTGATGCTAGGATTGACTAAGCAAATATTTACAATCATAATCGAGATTTTAATAATATTTCTTATGTTAATTCTGTTGATCATTTGAAATAATTTCAAAGTAGTATTTTAGTTGGTAAAACATTACTATTTTGTGGGGTTTTAAAAATAGAAAAACAGAAACTTAGTCAGATAATCATTTTTTTTTTCTTTTTTTCCTAGGTTAAATCCCCACAAAATAGTAATGTTTTGACAACTAAAATACTAGCTTTGAAATTATATTAAATGATCAATAGAATTAGCATAAAAATATTATTAAAATCTCGATTATGATTGTAAATGTTTGCTTAGTCAATCCCTAGCATCAGTGGGATGACACTGACAGCTCACTCCACGCAAGTATTAACGGTGAGATTTTTACAGAATCGACCGGCTGAATGTGTTCTCAGACCGCTGGGACTCCCCCCTCTTACGATGGTGGGTCAGAGTTCAGACTCACTTTGACAAATGAAAAATACTAACATTAGGGTAAGTTATATTACTACTAACATTATATGGATTTTAATCTGAAATAAATATTTTGAATTTGAATTATATTTTAGCGTGACACGAGGCTGCTCGTGCTTGAAGCTTTTTCTACTTAAAACACCTTCGGACCTAAAGATTACCATATTATATGGAGATATAAGGAGTTCGCCCTAAATCTTCTATTAAATAAAATAAAAGATTTAATGCGATCTCCACCAAAGTTTCATACCTAGACAATAAATTATTTCCTGACAATAAATATTGAATTTTTGACAGATTTTCCATACAAAAAAAAATATGTCATATCAGATGTAGATTCTTCTAATTTGGCTATTTATTACTTATCTTATTGTTGTTTACTTCGTTTTTTATTTTATTTATTTATTTGGGACAAAAAACAGTTATGCGTTACAACATTAATAGTTAGCTAAGTAAACAAACGCACAACCCACTATTGTCCACGGAATCATATCGATTTTAAAAGACTACTTACTAAGTTACCGCCTCGAACGGACAAAATAGCCAAGTTTCTAATCTTGAAAGGGGATATGCATAAGTGTTCCTATTAGTAGAACCAAATAAAACGATCGTCTCAATGCCAGGGGTGGAAACTTAACGTCTTATGGAGAACAATTACAATCTTGGGAGAGCGATACCTTCTTTTGAGTGTCGGTAGAGCGTTTAAGACATTAGTAACAGAGATAACAAGAGGTAGTAAGTTTTCCTATTTGATGAAATACACACACATAATAATAATAATAAATATTTCATTTCTGGATCAAGGGCTTGATTCAGAAAGCGGTAGGTACTTCTGGACACGGCTCGCATTGTCAGGAGGTTCCTGTCTCTGGAGCCCTGACTGCCGGTAGCTTGGACCCTGTTCCCGTTACCGGTGGGCTACTATTTTTTATATTTTTAAATGTTTTTATATTTATTTTATTCTAATATTTAAAAATATAATTTATATGTATTTAATCAAATAAAGGAAATAATAATAAAATGTATTCAATAATTTAAGGACTAACGCTAAATACAGTTTTTCTTAAATCTATGTCAAATTCACCCTTGTTTTGTGCCTGAACTAGGTAATCCTGTGTTTCAGGCGATTGGAGGTAACAATAATTTATTAAATAATCACATAATTATCATATTTATCTCATTGGTACACATGTAAAAGGTTTATAAAATTATATATTATGAACAATATTTACTTTAGCACAACTTATAACTTCTCTGTATCTTCATAGGACATGGTTAGTTATAGTAGTAGATGAACTATGTAGAAAAAGGTATAACATTTATTTTATTTTATTCTAGCTTCTTTTTACTTTCCTACTTTTTATAGCTAAGTATGAATTATAAAATTTTAAATTATAAATTATTAATAGTGAATTATTATGAAATTTTCAATACCAATCTTGCGCTAGCAGAACTGCCGTGCGATTCTGTAACCATCTCACCGTGAAAGCTTGGGTGAAGTGAGCGTGGAGTGAGCTGTCATTCGCTAGGGATTAATATTAAGTGCTCACTTCACTTATGATTTCACGGTGAGATTTTTATAGAATCGACCGTCTGATTCAATTAATAATTTTGTATAGTGTTTGGGTCACGACGATACACGCTGTGCCCGCTGCTAAATCAGTCTAAGCTTCCTCTTGGTTAGAACTGCATGCTAATACTATGTTTGTGTACTATGTGTAAGTTTTAAAACTTACACATAGTACACAAACATTATTTATTCATTTATTAATAAATGAATAAATAATTAATTAATAAACTTACGACTTTTCCCATGATAGTAAGTAGAAACTACAGAACGCCCCAGCTACGATCTATTGGTTTTGGTGAAATCAATGGAACTTTGTAACAAGTAACCAAGAAGTTTCATCGATAAATTATCTCAGGCAGAAACAATAAGCTAAAGCTTCGATACTTTTATGCTATTTCTATGTACAGACGCCAGCACATCAAGCTACTACAATCTGTCAGATTTCTTTAACAGATTTTCAACTTTAGCGCTAAAGCATAAGGTTCAAAGTTGATTGGGAAAATCTGACAGTTTCGGGTAGCTTGATGTGCTGGCGTCTGTACACGATTATACATCCGGGAAAAGACAAGCATAGCATAAATCAGCCTATAATTTTCCCACTGCTGCGACACAGGCCTCCTCTATGAGAGGGAGAAATATTATATTGTGAAACGGTGGGCACAGTCAGGAATCAGGATGGTCACAACAAACTAGGTATTTGCACTATAATACGTTTATTCTTTTTAACCCGTGAGAAGGCGCGCTATGAGCAATTTGCTCACACAAAAATCTAATTCAAAATTTTTTTGTCTTTCCCATGCCACACCAATTCAAGCACTTAAGTACCTTCCTAAATATTCACCCCCTCTCCCCTGACGCAATTCTCGATCCGCTCAGTGGCGTTGCGACCGCGCAGCAAGGCGTTTGTGGAGGCCGTGTACCAACGTGCGGCAATTTGCTCATCACGCGCCCAGCAATTACTTTGCACCGAACATGTAAAATACATGTGTTCAGTGTGTTTCGAGAGGCACATTAGTTTAGATTTAATGGATGAATAACACTTTTTAGTTTTTGTTATGGAACAGTTTTTATTGTGATTTTTATGAAACGTGCCAAAAAAATTAATTAATACTAGGTTGTTTTGTTATTTGCGTTAGAAGTTGCTATTATGTTTAATAGTTCTGATTAAAATACTTGTTTTCTTACTTACTAAGCCTTGTGTTATTTATTTAAATACATTATAAGCCAATAAATATAGAAACACTAAAAATATAAACATTTATGATAGTGTGAGCAATTTGCTCGCACGCGCCTACTCGTGTAAGAAAATTAGGCGCGCCTTCTCACGGGTTAAATCGGACAGAGTTTTCACTTACGGCGTTTGAATTTGGTGACGGTTACAAAACGACTGACTCGAACTACCTAACACATCGGTATTTATAGATTTCCCTATAACTTAATATTTTGATTGCATTACTAACTATAATGAGGAAAATTAATTAACAATTATTAACAAAGAAATAAATGAAATAAAGTATCTAAATCAATAACCATAAGCAAACATTAATTTAAACTTAATACTTGGCGCGCCGGAAGCTGGCAACCTAAAGGCGCCATAATGGATATTTAACAATTCAGATCATTTTAAACATCAAGAATAAATCAAACATAACCAAACAATTTCATAACAATTACCTATTAAATAAAACCTAATTACCTATTAAAATGATTATTTAAATGACTATGTCGAGCTGGTATATGCAGGACCGGAAGTCGATAACAATATGTATTATTATTAAATACTAACATCCGCCCGCAACTTCGTTTGCGTAGAATTCGGAATTCCCGCCGTTTAAATCCCATACCCGTTTTCCAGTCAAAGCATTTTCCCGCCGTAAAAAGTAGCCTATGTTCATCAGGGATAATGTCGGCGTCTAATTTTTCAAATCGGTCCAGTAGTTTCGGAGCCTATTCAATACAAATAAACAATCAAATGTTTCCTCTTTATAATATTATTAGTGTAGATTATTTATTATTATTACCATCTAGCATGCGGGCCCAGCACGGGTTGCTGGTATACCAAAAACAAAAAAAAAAAAAATCGAAGACATTATAACTCTTCAATTTTTTTTTTTGTGTTTTAGGGCATGTTTCCTCACTATTTTTTCCATAAAAGGTACGCGCGCGCCAGTTGTAGATACTACGCACATTGCCCCAATGTAGGACATGACCTAGTATACACGTGTATGCGTTATTCCCTAATTCGCCATAGATTTTTCATTAAGTATCAACGAAAAAAAAGACAAACACGCCGCTCTACACCTCGCTCCAACATTTCAACACATTACACACAAACAGCGTGTTTAGCTACAATATGACGTCACATACGTGTCGCCGTCCCCCCAGTTGCGGCGGAACGCAAAGCCAGCCAGGCTTTACGCTGTGCCCCGAACACGCTTGTAAATCCACTCGCAGTTACATGACGTGTTTACATGTTGCGTGTTGGGGAAACATGTGGCTATTTTAGTTGTAGAAATAAAATGGAGCGTCGATTTTTTTTTTGCATTATGTACTCAACATTCTCTTGTCTTTATCCTAATTTATTTAGGGTCGGCCCAGCATGTCTTCGTCTTCCATACTTCACTATTATTCGTCATATCGGTAGTGACCCCCCCCCCCCCCCCCCTTTGGTATCGTATTACCCAGTAACTGAGTTGAGGAGGTCAGATAGGCAGTCGCTCCATGTAAAATACTGGTATTCAGCTGCATCCGGTTAGACTGGAAGCCGACCACAACATAGTTGGGAAAAGGCTAGGCAGATGATCGGTAGTGACCCCTTTCTAGCAATATCATCTTTCATAAAGTCCATTCATCATTTCCTTGGTCTGTAATAGATACTAATGTATAATTAGTCTATAATGTTCCCACTGCTGGGACACAGGCTTCCTCTTTCAGAGAGGGAGTGGAACGTAATCTACCACGCGGGCCCAGTGCGGGTTGGTAGATGTCACATGTCTTCGAATTTTTGGTTCTAGGACATGCCGGTTTCCTCACGATGTTTTCCTTCACCGTTTTCGTTTCACCGGTGATGAGATTGGTGGTGATGGGTTGTTTTTTTGTGATTGATTTTTTGTTGTGTTTGATTGAGCTGACCCCAACATAGTTGGGAAAAGGCAGATGATGATGGTGATGAGATTGAAGTAAAGCGCCTGTCAGGGTTCAAACCTGCGACCTACAGCGCGGCCGTTACCGCTAGGCCACCACTGCTATTACCTAACAATAGTATATCAATAATATTGAATATGAATGTAGATGGATGGAGAGGGAGAGGAAGGCCAAAGAAAAGATGGATGGATGTTGTGAGGAATGATATGAAAGAGAAAGGAGTAAATGATGCCATGACGTCTAACAGGGAAGAATGGAAGAAGAAAACGTGTTGCGCCGACCCCAAATAAAATGGGACAAGGGCAGGAAGAAGAAGAAGTATACCAATAATATTGTAGGGTGCTTCACTAACATAAGTACCTACTGTCAATGCAAATGTAAAATGTCAATGTAATGCAGAATGTCAAATTAAATGTAAATGTATAAAACGCCAGTGAGTGCTCAACGGGAAGAATCTAAATAAAAATGCAACTTGTCCGACTCAAACCACGTGTAATGGAACATTAAATGTAATGTACAGACGCCAGCACATCAAGCTACCCGAAACTGTCAGATTTTCCCAATCAACTTTGAACCTTATGCTTTAGCGATAAAGTTGAAAATCTATTAAAGAAATCTGACAGATTGTAGTAGCTTGATGTGCTGGCGTCTGTATAGACGCCAGCACATCAAGCTACCCGAAACTGTCAGATTTTCCCAATCAACTTTGAACCCTATGCTTTCGCGATAAAGTTGAAAATCTATTAAAGAAATCTGACAGATCGTAGTAGCTTAATGTGCTGGCTGTACATAAAATGCATATAATAATGCAATATGTCAGTGTCAATGGACTGCCAAATATAGGTCGCGTCCAAACAGCAAATACGCGAGCCTACTGGCTGACTTATTGCAACAAAAATATTTTAAAAAATGTACGTGCACCTTAAAAATATTTTAATGAAATATGAATTTTTACAGTGTGTTTAAAATGGCAATACTCGTACATGTAAAGAAGTGATGGTTTCCGTGAACGGTGAAAAACAAATAAAAAATAATAAATAACTTGAACCGAACCCAGTTAACACTGTGGGACACGAAGTCAGAAAACACGCTTCTAAATCCCACTCGTATCTGCCACGTCGTGTTGACACGTTTCTTGTGAAGAATATTTTTTTGTGATTTGTAGCCACGTGTAATGCGTCTGCCAAAATGACAAAACTATCTGAAACTTACAATTTACAGAGTTTTGTAAAAAAAAACTGTGTTCTTTGTTCACCACGTACATCAGTGGTTTTTTATGATTATTTATTTATCTTTTATATAGATTCTCTTCTATTTTGTGAACGTGAGAACGTTGTAGACTTATAGATGTTTCGATTTGTCGGCCAGCCAGTCGATTCTGTAAAAATCTCACCGTGAAATCATAAGTGAAGTGAACTTGAAGTGAGCAGTGTCAATAGTGTTAATCCCTAATGACAGCTCACTCCACGCTCACTTCACCCAAGTTTTCACGGTGAGATGGTTACAGAATCGCACGGCAGTTCCTATTTTGTTAGGCATCTGGTACTAGTAGACAGGTCTTCATTGTCCTAGCATTATTATTAATACTGTAATTTGTAGACATTGTAAAAGCCAATTGTTTTTAAGAGAGTAACCGTGGAGTTCCTTGCCGGCTCTTCTCCATAGGAATCGACCATTTGGAACAGTGCACTTAGCTTCTGACATTTCATAAGTGCCCATGTAGGTTTATGTGACTTAAAATATTTTGATTTTGACACACTGAAAATCGCCCTTATTGCTACGACATACAGGAGTTCAGCGCGTTCAATGTCAAATTTTCATCACAGATGTCTGGTTAACTGAACTTGGCTTTTTTTAGTAGCCGTTAGAGTCCCACTGTTTCCATCTCTCTCTGTCCAAGACCAATCCAAGCTTTGCTTTGCTGCCAAGAAACCCATCCCGCAATCACCGCCTGGACCTGCCGCGATGTTGTTTACCACAAAGCGGGGCTTAGTACTCATTATTTTATTATTATTAATTAACACCTACCGCCATTTTGATATAACCTATATTCTTAATTATAACAATGTTTCTCGATTAGTTTATAGACTTATCCAAACACCCACTACTCGCATCTCATAAATCAGCCGCCATTTTAAAAATGGCCGTTGAATTAATTAAGTCGTAGCTGTCTATTAGTGCCGCGGTACTTTTTGTGCCGGCAGTCAATTAACAAGGTATGCGCAGGCGCAGCCAAATAGTCAACTAGTCATGGACAGACAAATGAGCTCCTTAAACTATGCGCTTTATTTGTTCAGGAATTGTTAGGGCAGTGGGGTAGAGGGAGGTATGTGCTATGAAAGCGACAGTTGTAAGTATAGATTATAAGAAATGGCGTACAGTTAGCAAAAAAATGTTTTTCAAAAATACCAGAACGATAATTCCCGTAATTAAAAATATTTGAAATCTAGTCGCTACCTCACCTCAGCGACAATCAATGCCAAAAAAATGACAAAAATGTAGGGAAATTAGAGGTATTTTTGACAGATTGAGACAGAACAGACTGTTCGTAAAATTAAGAGAATTGCCCTCTGTTGTTGAAATAGGTAGGTAGGTAGGTTACTCCTGTTTCATGTCTACTGTTATATGTATATATTTATTTTAATTAGTATAATATACTTTATGGTATGTATTCATTTTATCGTGTAAATGGCACACTACAGACTACCTACAGTATTTGTCTCTTCTTCCTTTTTCAATCCATCCAAAGGTTGCCTTTAAAAGATCGTTCTAAGCGATAAGACCGCCCATTGTGTCACCCTTTGTAAAATTTCTATATTTTTAAAGACTATTCTATTCTATTCTTGTTTTAAAACTGTCATGAGTTAGAACTCTCCCTACTCTCATTGATTCCACTACCGACCAAGAAATGGGATTTTAAATTAATGAATTTGTTAGGAAACATAAATAATTTGAATACTGGCTTTACACTAAAATGGTAACAGTGTTGCCAGTCGTCAAAACCTCTAGCACGCGGTTATCTTCAGAGTCGTTAAAAACCGTATTTGCAAATTATATAAAAGGAAACTTGTAATTGGCTTTCTTGTACATATTACTTCTGACTACTCGAATGTAGGTTTATATAAATTTAGGCTGAAAGTTTTCTTAAAAATTCATAATATATTTTAATTAATAAAATAGTTTTAAATAATATAGTTGGAAAAATGGCTACTCTAGTCCCGGTATAAACAAAAATTGTACTTAACTCCTTTTTATAATTACCTTATTATCTTTTGTAAACGTTAAGACATTGATTTAATCCTGGAAGTACTTAAACCATAAACCACCCAATTAATACCATCACCCATAATTTAAATCTTTCACCAATCTTGCGCTACTATCCACCCTAACAGTACGTATTTAATCCGAACATCGAGCGTCGCTTGCGCACCAATAATATATCCATCGTCGCGACATCTGCTCCTTATTTTATCGCGCTAATTCGTGCTGCGTGTCGTGGATCACCGGCCTTAAGAAAAACATCTTTAACGACTTCTCTATACACTGTATTTTAAACTTTGACGTCGAAGTTTTATTGATCATTATTGTTTGAAACAGTGTGGTGGTTAGGTCTTGTGTAATTAGAAGGTTTTCTTTTAAGTATATTTTCCAATAGGGTATTTTATTTGCTTGTTGTTAGATGTGAGAAGCATTCTTAGTCGATGATAAAGGATGAGCTGAAATAACAGGGATAGGAAATTATGAGTTTTGTCTTCATTCAGAAGATTTTTTTCCGCTTGCAATAATTGTTGACTGATTAGCTTTAGGTATAATATTATTTTAGAAGAATAGTAGGATGAAATTCTATTATGCTCAAAAATATTATCTGTGCTAATATTATATACAACGTGTAACGTTAAATGCGCAAAACCTGAAAATAGTTTGATCAGAATAACAAGCAGAATTAATTGAACCACTTTTTAATATAGGTCACATTTTCCAAAAAATCTTCATTAAAAACGTTGCCGTGTCTATTTATTAATAGGTCAAGCAAGCCAAAGTCAGCGCGGCGCAGCGGCCCGGTGACGACTCCTCCCTCGATAAAGCGTCGTCGCAGACGCAAGAAACGATCAGAATGGCCAGTAAAACTAAAACAGCACATAAAACCTTTACAATTTTTTTAATGACGTATTTTCTCTCTGAAATAGGCCAGTTGAATTAAAAACCAGTTGGGGTGTCTGAGATTTTGAGCATTTAACGTTACACGTTGTAGATGTAAAATTGGTTTGTTTGTATGTAGGGCATTATCTCCGGAACTACCGGTAGGTTTTATGCATTTTTTTTGCATTTGATAGCCCAATTTTTGAGGAAGGTTATAGTTTATATATTTAACATTACGGTACGACCCCTAGGGGCCGAGCAAAAGGAAGAAGTCACAAATAGCGCTAAGCTAAAACGAAGTAATTAGTAGCACGGCGAGCGATGGAATGCGACGTGACGGGCGAGCGCTGGGATGCATCGTGACGGGCGAGCGATGGGATGCAACGTGACGAGCGAGAGATGGAATGCGACGCGATGGGCGGGTGATGGGATGCGACGCGACGGGCGAGCGATGGGCGAGAGATGTGATGCGACGCGATGGGCGAGCGATGGGATGCGACGCGACGGGCGAGCGATGGGATGCGACGTGACGGGCAAGCGATGGGATGCGACGTGACGGGCGAGCGATGCGATGCGACGTGACGGGCGAGCGATGGATGCGATGCGACGGGCGAGCGATGGGATGCGACGCGATGGGTCGGGTCCGAAAGCACTTTCCTTTCAGTTCATAGAAAAAAATATTTTTATGGCATAATAAAATACAGGGTACGAGTAGGTACAGACGCCAGCACATCAAGCTACTACATTCTGTCAGATTTCTTTAATAGATTTTCAACTTTATCGCTAAAGCATAAGGTTCAAAGTTGATTGGGAAAATCTGACAGTTTCGGGTAGCTTGATGTGTTGGCGTCTGTACCTTATTTTATTATGCCATAAAATATTATTAAAGGCATCATAGAAAATAAACTTATCAACTATAATTTAATATGTGGCAAATATGATAAATCCATGTCACGGCTTAAATATATTACCCTCGCTTTTTTTCGTATCCTGTTGTGGATGGTCAATTATACTCTCTGCAGCACTCGTAATGTCGTCAGCAGAACAGTCTAAAAATATTAACAGATTGTTAACGATTATACGAATATCTTTCAGTCTTTCTGTATGTAAATTGACCGTATCACCGCTGTTTAGCACCAATCACGACGCCATTTTCAACTTCCGAAACTCGAAACTAAACGATATAAAACACGCAGTCAATTTCGCTAATATTTATACGTCCTGTCCACTATTAAAATTCGCATTTTAGTCATTTTACTAAACACAAAACTGTCCCACCATAAATTATATTTTAATGTTTCCGGACTTCGAATTTTTAACCAATGTTACCAAATTAAAAATTAATAGCCGTTTTAAAACTATTTCGCATTGGCAACACTAGCCACACACGCCGACGGAGAAGGAAACGGAAATGTCCATTATATCATCTGAAAAACATGAATATTTTTATGAAAATGGCGTTGTGAGGAAGCGATAAAAGTGTTTTATTTAAAACATCTGTTAAGAGTTCAGAATTCATAAATGAGTATTTAAAAGAAGATGATTAAATATGAGGAATGATGTATTTTCTTTAATTGTAATTTTCCTGTAGGTGAAAAGATCGTGTTTTGTTCTTATTTTATGGAACTAAGTCGCACAGCAGATTTATCGAAATACTTATTTGACGAGGAACAACCAATTCACGACTTTTCCCATCTAGGTATGTTGGGGTCGGCTTCCAGTCTCACCGGATGCAGCTGAAAACCAGTATGTTACATAAAGCGACTACCTATCTGACCTCCACAACTCAGTTACTGGGTTGTACGATACCCCTTGGTAAGGCTGGTTGTCAGACTTTCGGGCTACTGACGATCAATAACGACTGCCGGGAGCAACGACTTAGTGTGATTTCCGAGGCACGGACAATTCTCCCATATGTATAATTTTACCAAACGAAATTCTATCTACCAACAATTCTATCCTCTTCTAACCTAGCCCTATCTTTGTTACAGTGAAAGACCACCTCCAACACTCGGACATCGAAGCAGACGAGGTGGAAACTGACGACCAAACCTCAAACCTCGATGACGACATCCTCACACAATCAGACCTGGACGAAAATGGTGACCCCAAGAGCCCTACAAGCTCAAGTTCTAAGAAGGGAAAGGGAAGCTCTTCAAGGGATTCTAAAGGAGGCACGAAGCCGAGAAGAGCTAGAACAGCTTTTACGTACGAACAGCTGGTGTCTTTGGAGAATAAGTTTAAGACTACTAGGTATCTTTCGGTTTGCGAGAGGCTTAATTTGGCATTGAGCTTGAGTTTGACGGAGACACAGGTGTGTGAACTATTTTTCATTATTTATTTATTTATTTTAGTACATGGAGGACTTACAGCTATTAAAAACAGAAACAAAAGGAAATCATAATCACTCGAAAGCCAATTACAAATCCTCACGTATATACTTAACTAGCGACCCGCCCCGGCTTCGCACGGGTGCAATGGAGAAACACTGATAAGTTTAGAGCCATTATTTCTCGTAAAAAGTATAGGATAAAAAATGGTTATTGTGGGTTATCCCTAAGAGATAGACATATACCATCGCAGATTTTTTTGTAGACCTTTTTAAGGTGTACAATACTGTAGTACATTATTTTGATCTATCTCGACGGGTTTAGCCAGCGTTTACAATGTAAGCGCAAAAAAATGTGTTTATTTACGACATTACATTAGAAACCTCTAAAATTATCAGTGTTTCTCTACTATATTATGGATGTATTATACATATAAACCTTCCTCTTGAATCACTCTATCTATTAAAAAAACCGCATCAAAATCCGTTGCGTAGTTTTAAAGATCTAAGCATATATAGGGACAGACAGACAGGGAAGCGACTTTGTTTTATACTATGTAGTGATAATGTATGGTGTGAGCACAAAAACAAAAAACACATCACCTAAACCACACTACCACCACTATTATACCACACTACCACTATTATAAGCCTTTAGCATTCTTTTAGTATCCACTAAAGTCCGAAACCAAATTCTCTCACCCAACACAAAATACATTGAAGACATTTTTTTAGTGTTTCTTCTTTCTTTAGTAACACAAATGTGAATGCTCATGTGTCTGTGATGAATTTATGGTCTGAAATGAAGTTATTATTAGAAAATGTTCGAAGTATTTCCATAGTTGGTTATTATTTAAAAGACAGTCAGAGAGCTAGTGAGTTAGTAAAATTATAAAAATCATACCATGTACAGACGCCAACTGTCAAATTTCTTTAATAGGTTTTCAACTTTATCGCTATTAGCATAAGGTTCAAAATTGATTGGGATATTTTGACAGTTTCGGTAAACTTGATGTGCTGGCGTCTGTACAATTGAACATTCTTACGAATAAATACTGGTTATTTTTCTGATAGTCCACCAAACCTTGAAAATGTGTAGCTCTACATTTACTCATAAAAGCATTATTATTCTAACACCTCCATTCTCCACAGGTCAAAATCTGGTTCCAAAATCGTCGCACGAAATGGAAAAAGCAGAATCCAGGGATGGATGTCAACAGTCCAACGGTTCCACCACCATCAGCTGGAGGCTTCGCATCAGGGCCTTACCCTGGGGGTCTGTTGTACTCTCACGGGGTTCCATACCCGTTCACGGGGCCTGGTCCTTACGCCCCGTACTTCCACCATCTTGCAGCTAATCATCATCACTCGCATGGTAGCCTGGGCCACTCTCACACGTGATTGTGGCAGCGCCCAGGGTCTCAGGACCCTCGGGTCGAGAAAGAGAATGAAAACAGTTGTGGACTTCAAAATTAGTGGTCTTTGTGGACGAAATAGTGTTGTACGGACATTTGAATCCTATAGTCTGTTCACGAAGGTGTGAAATGGTTGACAATTTAAAAGAAATACGCTTTTGTGTATTCAGAAAATGAGTTCGTGCAGTGCTGTTTTTTTTACAGACAATAATTTAGTGTTGAAATATACAATTAGGCTTCCTGGATCTAATTTCGTTTTTTTGAATTTTATTTAAACGACATGTGTCCCAACAATAATGGAAGTTAAATAACATGCATAAACCGCCTCACAGCAATTTAAATTTCGTCTTTCAAAGAAACTTAATTTAAACGTCACAATGAACATTATTTGTGAACAGACTATAGTTTGAAAGTGACGAAACTGTATTATAATAGTGCAATTTATTTAAGGTAACATTATGAATCGATTGTGATACGTATTGAATAAGATAAATAAGGATATAGTTATGGTAAGTTTAACTTTAAGAAAACATTTTCTTTAGTTAACTGCCAACCGTGTACAATTATAACCTAGCTGAGTATTAAGAAATTGCGACTCCTTGTTCCAACTTGTAAGATCTTCACCTAATGATGATAATAAAAACAAAACAATGGTAAAGAAACATAGGGCATCAAAAATTCGTCCGCATCGCTGTCAGCAGGTAAAGTGCCCAAAAGGCTGGCAGCATTGCCACGACATGACATGCCAAACATGGTCAAAAAATGAAGATGCATATTTCAAATTTGAGTAATTTGTTCAATTAGCTAAATAAATATTTTGTTTTTATACAGCAGTCTTGCTGCTTTTTAAATATTACTTTGCATTTTTTAGTTTGGCACATTATAATGATCTCAAATTAATTCATTGCTTGACTATTTGCTCCCAGAGTTTCATTAGTCTTACAATTGTACGAGCAACGAAGGACCATTTTTTTGTTAAAAAATGCAGCCGTCAAAAATAGTCAAAGACTGGAATTTTCCATTAAATAAATAAAGTAAAAAGTAGCTATTTATTGTAATTTCTAAATTACAACTTTTAGTGAGCAGAAACTATGTCCTTTGGTCCTCACTTTTGTAACGTCAAAACCACAATGGCGCTTAAAACAATTAGGTATACTCTCTAAGTACATATTTTGTAATTCAACACCAAACGATATTAATTAAAAATGTAAATAAATAGTATTAAGCCTTGTATAAACCTTTTTGTAAATATATCAGTACTTAAGAATATTGCTATTTCATAAGTAAATGCTGCAACCTAAGCACTTCTAATAATTTATTTATATAAGTAATTTATCATTTTGTATCATTCTTAATTTTTATAATATTTTCAATGATAAATGAGTCTGGATTTTTGTGTATCCCATATTAAAGATAGCTGCTGAGGTTAGTAAAAATACATATTTAATTCATTTATGGCAGTCTTTTTTGTATCCGAAGTGGCCATTTTATGTTCCTATTAAACGTTCGTTGAAAGAAATTTAAAAAAAAACCTTTTTTACCTTTATTCACTAACAATGGAATAGTTAATGGTATGTTTAAATACATGCATTGGAGACCAACGGGGTAATTGCATAGCACACGCATAGTCACAATTCCAATACTATTTATTTTGATAATTCAATAACATACATACATTGCGTTATCTACGTTGTCGAACAGACGGATTTTTCAAACAAATGAATCAATGGATTAGGAGTTTCCTTCAAAATGTTTCGGATTGTGATTGTTAAAACTTGACTGCGAAAGTGTGTTACGCAATTGAAGTGGAGACGTTTCTTGTAACATGAAACATAATTAATTTTTATTGTCTATATCAGTAAGCAAGTTCAGACAATAGCTTAGTTATAGATAGTATTCAAATCAACGTTTTTTTTTTAGCAAAATCAGCCAGTCGATTCTATAAAAATCTCACCGTGAAATCATAAGTGAAGTGAGCACTTAATAGTGTTAATCCCTAGCGAATGACAGCTCACTCCACGTTCACTTCACCCAAGCTTTCACGATGAGATGGTTACAGAATCGCACGGCTGTTTTTGCACTCGTTAATTTTCAATGGTCAAATGATGCATCTGCTGGATTTCTAGATAGTGAATCTGACTGAAGTGATTTAGCAGAATCACATATTTCTCCGTATCCAACTAACCCTTCAAACCTACAAAAGTTGTTGAAGGAATAAAGACGGTTGGGTTTCATTATCATCAACATCATCATTTCAGCTGAAAGACGTTTGCTGAAAGACGTTTGCTGCTAGACATAGACCTGCCCTAAGCACCGCCAGTTCGACCGGTTCTGTGTTTCCCGCGTCCTGCGGATTCCTGCGGCCTTCACAAGGTCATCCGTCCGGCTTGTGGGAGGCCTTCCAACGTTACGTCTTCCGGTACACGGTCACCACTCCAAATCCTTTCTGCCCTCTGTTCTGCGAGCAATTAGCCCTGTCCACTGCCACTTAAGTCTGTCAGTCGGGCTTAGCAGTAAGAATTATTTCAGCCGCGTAATTGCGTTACACTCATGACAATTGCTTTTATTTTAACAGCTCAAAAACGCTCAGATTCACGAATAAAAAAAAATAGTTAGATATCTACGCGTCGACTTAAGAACCTTTTTGTTGTTGGTTAAAAATTGGTCTTTTCGATAATCAATGTATGTCTGAATTGATAAAATATTAGCCATGTCACTATGAAAGTGTTACGCAATAATTAAGCTACTAAAATCAAACAGTCCTGCAGTGCGATTCTGTAACCATTTCACCGTGTAAACTTAGGTGAAGTGAGCGTGGAGTGAGCTGTCAGTGTCATCCCACCTGATACTAGGGATTGACCAAGCATACATTTACAATCATAATCGAGATTTTAATAATAACAAACAATGTCGATGCGTATTTTCATCAGTCTAGTAGCTGTGAATATTTTATTTTAATTATTGTTTTTGCGTGACGCTCTCGCATCTCAGGCTATAGATATCAGGACTAGTCTAAAAAAAAACACATTGAAATTTTGAGTTCCTGTTTGACTATTTTATTTTAAAACCCCACAAAATAGTAATGTTTTGACTACTAAAATACTAGCTTTAAAATGATATAAAATGATCAAAAGAATTAGCATAAAAAATAGTATTAGAATCTCGATTATGATTGTAAATGTTTGCTGAGTCAACCCCTAGCATCAGTGGGATGACACTGACAGCTCACTCCACGCAAGTTTCAACTGTGAGATTTTTACAGAATCGACCTGCTGCACCCTAATTGCGTACAGTAAAACGGGGTGAATAGGAACGCAGGGGTGAATCGGAACGAAACTTTAAAATGGATTTTAACATTGAAATAATATCGCTTTTTGCCAAAAGGTGTATACTATATTATAGTTGACGATTAAGTGTAATTGTTGGCTACAAACTATATTACATCAACGTTAAAATTCATTTTAAAGTTTCGTTCCGATTCACCCCTGCGTTCCTATTCACCCCGTTTTACGGTAACAGACGATCAATGTCAATCTGAATCATTTTGAAAAAATTGCTAATCCATTGCTTCATATGTTTGAAAAATTTTTGTGTTTTACGTAAATAACGCAATTAATGTTGTTGAAATGTCAAAATGAAAGAAGATATTGTTACTGTTAGTGTGTTACGCTACATTGATACATTGATTCCTCTTTCCGCATCATAAGACTAATCATGAATTTAGTATCAAAGTGCACCGAGGCACAGATATTGACTATGTTGAGGCAATCGAGTGAACAATCAACTATGTACTCGTGGATTAGAGAAATTAATAGATTAAGACTCAATTAATGCTGTGCTTCATTGGTCCTTCGAGTCACAGCAGAAAATATGATTTAAGAATGTCATTTGCTTTTGTATTGTAGATTGAACTGAAAATCATTTAACATCGTTGAGCGATGTTTTAATTTTTGCTGCAGGGATTAACTTACTTAGTTCACTAGCTTCTGCCAGCAGCTTTGTCCGAGTGAGTGTCGGAAATTATCCAACGGGAACGTGCTACCGGGACAAAAGTAACCTATCTCCTTCCCCAGGATGCAATCTATCTCCTTGTAAAATTTTATCGTAATCCGTTCAATGGTTTAGGCGTGAAAAGGTAACATACAGGCAGCGTTACTTTCGAATTTATAATATTATACAACGTGTAACGTTAAATGCGCAAAAACTCAAAATAGTTTGATCAGAATAACAAGTAGAATTAGTTGAACCACTTTTTAATATAGGTCACATTTTTCAAAAAATCTTCATTAAAAACGTTGCCGTGTCTATTTATTAATAGGTCAAGCAAGCCAATGTCAGCGCGGCGCAGCGGCCCGGTGACGACTCCTCCCTCGATAAAGCGTCGTCGCAGACGCAAGAAACGATCAGAATGGCCAGTAAAATTATAGCAACACCTTTAAAAAAAATTTAATGACTTATTTTCTCTATGAAATAGGTCAATTGAATTAAAATTCAGTTGGGGTGTCTGAAGTTTTGCGCATTTAACGTTACACGTTGTATAGTGTGGACACATAATAATATCAGGGTACCTCATTAATGCAAAAATCAATGGCACGAGGCCAATAGATTTTTGGAAATGTGCATAATATTTTGTGTGTAAATCAGCATTGTATTGATTCAAAAGAAAATTGCTCCTATTACAGACGCCAGCACATCAAGCTACCCGAAACTGTCACATTTTCCCAATCAATTTTGAACTGAATGCTTTGGCGATAAAGTTGAAAATCTATTAAAGAAATTTGACAAATTGTAGTAGCTTGATGTGCTGGCGTCTGTACTTATTTATAAATCCATTTATTTGACCTCTCTTGGCTTCTCCTCTTGTCTGAACATGCTTTAATATAAATAGTTAAGTAAGTATTTGCTAATACGATGCTCAACGCTGCAAATATTTGTAATTATTATCTAGTTCGGCCATTACATTAACTCGATGTTGATATAAAATAGTTTCAAGTTATATCAAATTGGTTTTATTTATACCACCGCTTCCCCTTTGCCAGCAACAAAATAAATTGCAATCACCAGTGTTTCGGTCAAGCGTGGGGATTCAGGGAAATACTAGGAAACAACATAATTAGCCGGTAATGCTTCTACTGCTGGGAACCAAGCCTCCTTTCTGTGAGAGGGACCAATCGTCCATAATCGTAATCCGTCACGCAGACCCAGTGCGCGTTGAAGGATTTCATATGTTTTCTTCCGGTTTCCTACACCGATTTCAGCTCAGGGCAGTGGTATTGTAATGAATAGCTCAAAGAAAAGTGCATGTCTACCGTGGTTCTGTTTCACGGACGACATTCCTCTGTTCCTAAATAAAGCTCTTCCTATATTTATGACACGTTTCATGCGCCTTATTTACAGGATACCATACATTTATTATTTATTAAATTCATGGGCGGGGGAAATAGGGGAAGTCCTATCGCCTCGAGCCATCTTTAAGGGGAGAAACTACCCTTGTACGTCCTTAAATATTTAAGATGAAAAATAGTGTAATATGAAAATAAAATTACATACTACATAAATAATAAGATTTGATGTTTGCGGTCGGAAGGACCAAATTTTTCAACGAGTTATGACCAACGTGACTGAGTCTCATTAAATTAAACCAGAGTGCTTAATCAGTTTCATAGTTTCAAACTATTACAAGTATACTTCTGGCTACAGTACGCTACAATATGCTATAATGATGTATCCTGGCGATGATCGCCAACAGACTGGATTGCCCGTATATCCGGCAATGCTGCAGTAGACATATTGTTACCTTGGGAGTGTTAGTCTTTGTCTGTGCTTGTTGTCCTGTCTGTATAGTTTTTTGTATCTGTTTGTATAATGGGTATTGTTACTTGAATTAAACTAATTTTATTTATTTATTTATAAGCCAGAGTCTACTAGAGCATCAGAATCGCAGTGTGAATGATTTGCAAAGTTAGTTTTATAAAATATAAGCCTACCTACTTACTTATTTAAGTACCTACTAGCTGTGCCCACGACTTCGTTCGCGTGGGTATCGGCAAACAATAATGTGTCGCTTAAGAAAGGAGTAATTACCACTCCTTCGTTGAAAAGGAAGAATCTTCCAATCTTGCCTGGTGGGAAGCGTTACCTGAGGTTCTGGAGGACTGCAGTCGCTGCGTCTTCAGGGTCCATAATGTCAATGCGACGAAGTGTCATTTTGATTTTTGATATTAAATAAAAATGGAAGCGCCTGGCTGATTATCTGACCAAACAGCCAGCGTCCATGATGAATGCTACTAAAGCATATACTTTCTGAACAAAGACTTTAGTTATAAAGAAATAGTTAATACTTAACTAATTGAATTATGAAGAAAGACTTAAATATATATGAAGCCAAATCACTTAATTCGTTCCTAACTCTGACATACTAAAACAATATTGCCTTTACTCGTAATTAGTTCATATCCCTTAAATGCATAATGTTGCCATATGGCAACAAAGTACGTCATTTCATTTTTTTCAGAATGTGAGAGCTGTGAGTTTCTGAACGCACCTCTTATTGTCGAAACAATATCTAAACTCTATGAATATTAATATTATTGTATAATTATTATATATTTATTATCTAAATTCTATAGATAAATACCTATACAATAGAATTTTTTGCAATACGATAAAATAAATCATGCATTTAAGGGATATACCTAATATGGATTTAACGCCATTTTGAGCTAAGTATGAAGATATAAATTATTATTTTTGTTTTTGTCATTTTAGGCTCTATTTTTTATTTAACACAATTTCACAATGTATCACTAAATATAACACACACGAGTATTGTAAAATACTAAGTTGTTAAATCATACCACCATTTTATCTAAAGAATATCTGAGATTGATGAAGATTGAAGTTAGTTTTTATAAGTCTTGTCTTCTTTTATGCGGTAAATTTAGAAATCGTACTGAAGTTTATCTGAAAAATAGTTTGAAGGGTTTCTTAACTTATTCTGTAAACCTGTGCCGACATTTGCTTAAATCTCTCTTGGTGGATAACCTTGAGGGTCGATATGGTTTTAACCAACACAATGGCCAAGAATTTAGTTACTGTCTCGAAGACATAATCTAAAATACCTATAAAAGACATGGCAGTGCTACTTGGGTGTGCACCAGCCGAAGCTACTCAATAAATCAACTGCCCGTCTAGCGTACCTAGTGTGCTGAAGCGTTATCGATCATGCTGAAGAAAAAAGACAAAAAACTATGAAAGTATGATGATCTTAAAACCTAATGTAACTAAGAAAATGCTTCTCTGTAAACGATGTCAGAGAGGATGCTTGCCCCTCGGAAGAGCTCCTATATAAAGTTGCCTGTGCGAAAAGCCTCGAAAACTACGAAGATGACACCCATGAAGAAAACTTTGAACATGATTTTGATTTAGACCTTCTTTTACTGCCAAAAACCAGAAAAAAAGTCTTAAGTCCGTACACCCCGCTTTAGAATTAATACAGTATTTAGGTGTCCATCGTAAAAACCTGATTACAAAAAAATATAACCAACTTCCATAAAATAACCCTACAAAGTCCAAAATAACCTTAGTTTGGGAAGTCGTTGGCAAGAAATGACAGACTTCCAAAACCAAAAGTCTTGCACTTTGAAGGGTTTTGAAGTCGATTGTATTTTATTTTATTTTGCACAAATTCGTGTTAATATTGATACTCAGCAACTTTTTAATCTCGGTAAAATACTGTATCTACGTTATTGAGGAGTTCTATTGTCAGATCTTCACTCTTAAATGGGACCATATCGGTCAAAAACTGCCTCAAACAAAAAATAATGTGACATACAGACGGACATGACGAAATGATAAAAGTTAATACGCCACGAAACCTTAAAACAGACGAATTGAGGACTTCTTCCTTTTTGAAGTCGGTTATAACGATGCCTCAAAGAATCCTTCAGTTTTTCTTCTAATTTAAATTCAGTTAAAGAGAACTGACTTGGGCTTCTGACTACCCATAACGACTGGCAAAGATCTATGAATGACAGCCGGGACCAACGGCTTAATGTGCTTTTCGAGGCACGTTGGGTTCTCGATATGTAATAGATGGTCTGCCATGCACGAACCGACTGGAAAGCGTAGCTTATCCTTTGATAGATCCCTGCGGCTGTTGTTGCTTAACCATGAGACCCTCTTCGTAAATCCAACAATATCCAAAACAATCCTTGACAAAATTGGCAAATACATCATCATCTGCCTAGCCTTTTCCCAACTATGTTGGGGTCGGCTTCCAGTCTAACCGGATGCAGCTGAATACCAGTATTTTACATGGAGCGACTGCCTATCTGACCTCCACAACCCAGTTACTGGGTAATACGATACCACTAGGTAAGACTGGTTGTCAGACTTTCGGGCTTCTGACTACCCGTAACGAATGTCAAAGATCTACGAATGACAGTCGGGACCAACGGCTTAACGTGCTTTCCGAGGCACGGAGGGGTCTCGGTATGTAAAGATGGTCATCCATCCACAGACCAACCGCGGCAAGCGTAGCTTAACCTGATCGATCGACCTGTGCGGCTGTTATTATTTAGCCACGGGCCCCTCAAAATTGGCAAATACATCAAAGAATAAATAATTGACACGTACGACGACTAGAAACATTCACGTGGTCTTAAAAACCGCATGATTGACAGCTTTACATCCATCCATCGAGATTAACTAGACAAAAATGTGTTGAACGGCTTTTTTTTTAGTGCGGCCTTCTTTGAGCAAATTCAAGATGGCGACGAGTCATCTGTCATTTTTAATTGTATGTCAAACGGCGCGTACAGGACGGCTTGCCGACGAGGAGGCATTAAGTATATTTAGTTTATTGCGTTATAAACGAAGCTATTATTGGGGACCCTAATTTAAATTTGGCCACTGTTCCGTTGGAAGAATGTAGAAGATAATTTATTGTCGTTTACTCATTTTCCTTTTCCACCCCTTGGAATTTGGTGGAATAGGTAGAACAGCCGGTCGATTCTGTAAAAATCTCACCGTGAAATCATAAGTGAAGTGAGCACTTAATAGTGTAAGTCCCTACCGAATGACAGTTCACTCCACGCTCACTTCAATCAAGCTTTCACGGTGAGATAATTACAGAATCGCACGGCAGGAGCTGTATGATTCACTGTCCCTGCTTGAGATATTTAGGATTTTATTTAAAAATTATGGGTACTTAACTTGATAAGTAAGTAAATAAAAGAAAGAAAACTAGGTGTATTGTCACAGAAACACGTGCATACAAAAAAATTGCAGCCCTGATTATTGCATATCATTTCGAGTTGATAACTCCACGCCTTCCTGAGAAAAAGGGTCTTGACAGACGGACGACGAAGTGATCCTATGAGGCTTCCGTTTTTCCTTTTGAGGTGCGGAACACACCGGCCAGTTTTGTTTAGATTGACATTTTTAAATTCGTAATATCTTTTGAATTGAATGACCGATTTGAATAATTCAGAAAGTAATCTACAGGTATTGAAACAGTCTTGAATACGATTTGATTTATTTGGATAAAGATTAATACAAAGGTATGGATAACATGGTCTGATTTTGGTCGGCATTTCTACCAATTTTCTATAAAAAAGGTAAAAAAGTAGTTATAGTGACATAACTACAATAGTTGGACACATGGTACAGTAGTTTTTGAGTTTATTTGTTTCAAACATACATACATACAAAAACACAAATTTTTCCACTTTATAATATTATTATTGTAGATTTTTGGTACAAAATATAACATGGTGTAAAACTTATTGGAATCGATTCAGTTACTTCTTCTCAACAAACTATATTCAGGTTTCCAATACACTAAAAATAATGTTATAAATATTGTAAATATTATCTTGTTTCAAAATAAAATTTATAATACGAAAGATCTAAGTGGACACTTAACTTTCCCAGACAAAACCAATAAACGCATGCTGCTACCATATTCCGTTAGATTCAAAACTGAAAACGTTTAGAATCAATATAATCGTTCCAACTGACCGGAATAGGATGTCGTTTGGGTGTTTACAGTCCAATGCTGGCTCTTAACGACATGATGGCAGGACATCAAAGTAAAACCAGTCATCGACGTACTAATGACCGCTTTGAACGCCATAACTGTTTCAGGATTTAATGTCTTAATTTCATTAAGGACTGCAGGGATGTATTGTGGTTTTGTTGAAAAAGGATGGGATATATAATGTAGATTTAGTTGTCTCATTTGGGAGGGAGAGGGAAAGAAAGTCTAGATGGCTCGTTATGGATAAGCTCATGGTTCCAATTTACGAATTGATTGTCTATTTAGCTTTTAGCCTTAAGTTCAAAAGGTTTTGCTTATTTACTCTTTAGAATAGAAACCATCCTTAATTTTTTGAACCCCATCACTATGATTTTCTTATAGGCTACATTTATACAAAAACCAGACTCAGAACAACTAAATATAGCTAAACTAAGGCATCTTTGTGATCTGTGATCACAAGCAGAGACGAGTTGACGGGCCGGTGCACCAGCTGTCCTTTATATCCACCATTTTTAATACCAGAACCATTTAAAACCAACACCTACATGCACTCTATAAAAAAATGAACCTTTAACTCTTTCCCCCAAACACTTGCGAGTGCCATAGAATCCATCTCAAACTCCTCACAGCTACTGCACCGCATTTATTTCACAATAAACTATTTATAAAACGTTTCTTCAGACGTTCGACAAGAACAAGTCGCAATTAAAAGTGACAAATGGTATGAGATATAAGTCCTCGTGTGTCATGTTGTAACGGTGTGTTCAGACGCATCAAAGACATCACACCGCTCTCAGATCTTTTCACTGTCCACTTCACACTTGATGACAGCGCTCTGATAGTTTAAAAAAAATGTGATTTTTTTTTTACGCCATATACCTTTGATACGTGGCTATGAAACTTTGGGGATTCTGATTTTGTGGTTATTTTTATTAAATAGTTAATACTTTTTTATATCTACTTAAAATGTTTTTTGTGAAGATTCTTATTGTTTTACAGCTCGTTTAGCTATTCAATATGTTTATATGCTACAACATTTTTGTAATGGTTAAAAGGAATGGTTATTTTAATTAGTCAATACTTTTAAATACGAACTTAAACTGTATATCTATATCTTGCCATTGAGTTACAATAGCTTAATTTAATAAGGTACAAAAATTGTAATGCGTTTCAGTCTTGAACAAATAAATATTGTTTAATTGTCTAATTGTTCTATGTAGATTCCTATTGTTGTACAGCAGGTACAATATTATTGTTTGCTTCAACATTTCAGCATGAAAATAATGAAACTGAAGGATTTTATTTGGCTGAGGGCACCGCGTCATATTAAGTAAATACACTCGAGAGCAATGAAATAAGGTCACATACAGATAACTGAAAGTCTCGGAAACTAAGAATGCTAAGAAAGCTTAATGAAATAAATTGTGTTTAATTGACATTCAAATGTTCCTTGAATTAAAGTAATAAAACTGAATGTGTCATTTTGTATTATATTCATAAAAAAATACATAAACAAAAAATAACCAATCTCATCTTATACCATAAATAGAAAAGCAATTTTTTTTTCAACCTTTTTAAAATTTTCTTGAGTTTTAATACTTTTTATTACCCCCACGTGCTGTCATCACCGCGGTTATGCAGTTTGATGTTGGGGAATATTCTCCTATTCTTCTACGAGCGCAATTTAGAGCTCTTGAAGCGTGATCGGGGAAGGGTTTCGTTGTCTCACACATCGTCCGAGCTCGTCCCAAGCATGCTCGATTGGGTTGAGGTCCAGGCTGCGTGCTGGCCACTCCATACAGTTAATGTTCACCTCTTGAAGGTAGTCTTTCACAATTACACCAGTATGAGGCCGGGCATTGTCATGCATGAAGATAGCATCATCTCCCGAATTGACCATAGATGGACCAACATATTCGTTTAAGATTACTTCCACGTATCTTTCGCTAGTTACAGTGCCGTTTTCTGTAACCACCAGCTCTGTGCGACATAAATACGATGCCCACGCTCCAATTTATGGCCGTTTGCAGGTATTAATGGTTTTAATTTTGCTTCAGAAAGTCGTCGTCTTACAGTCCGTGCACTTGGGTTATTTCCTCCGAGGCGTCGGAACTGATATGTAAGTGCGGTTCCTGTGAGAAACCGGTTTCGAAGCATTGTGTTGACCAAGTATCAATCTTCTCGTGCTGTGGTACACCTGGCCCTGCCTGTTCCTGGTCTGCGTAGGTTGGAGCCGGTTTCCTCGTAACGTCTCTGGCCGATTTCCAGCATAGTGAGAATTCTGGTGCATTCTTCAGGTGTTAGCGACATTATAACAGCTTGAATAATTAATATTGAACATCAGAAACACTGTTTACGTACCTTTTTATATGACGGAATAGACGGAATAGAAATGCAAAAACAGATGCAGAAAAATTTTAGTTCCATTTACAAAACTCCCATTTTTTTCTATTTGGTAATTTTTGATAGCAGAACTGTACAGTAACTAAGAAGTTTTATTACTTTTACACAATTTATTTCGTTAAGCGAGCATTCTTAGTTTCCAAGACTTTCAGGAATCTTTATGTGACCCTAATTCATTGCTCTCGAGTGTAGGTACCGTTTGACCGAAATCAAATCCTATATCTGACCCTTTGTATTAAATCCAAATCTTCCAGTTTTCCAGTCTGCCCATTCACAGACAAGACTCTTAATACTTTCTGGTAACCGATCATAATAGCGCTGGAATAAGAAATCGTTCTAAATTTAACAACTATGTAGATAATAAATAAATAATAATGTGTGTAATGAATAAGTTTTCTTATTTGATTGTTTTGCGTAAACTACGTATACCTTTAGAGTTATTCTTAATTGATTTAAAAGAAACATTAAAGATTAGCCCAAATTAGTGCGACACTAATTGCACTTAGATTTTAAATGCGACGATTAATATTGGACCATATACCTTCCTCCATAAACAAGGCGGTATATCTAGGCTGTTGGCGCTTGCCAGTCGTTAGCTTTTGACGGATGACAGATAAAAAAAAGATAAAAGCAAATGGCCAGTAATGTTATGACGCGTGACTGTTGGCTGTATAGCCATGTCGTCTAGTACATTAAAAAGCAATAAATGTTCTAAAGAAAAGTGAACGAAGACAATTTTGTAAATTATTAGCGGTCGTTTGTGATACCAAAATACGCATTGCTCCCTTTCGATATGCTTTAAATGATATTTTTTTGATAAGTTCCGATGTTAGTTCGTCTGTAACTCATTTGTGAAATATGGTTTAGTGGTTTTTAACTCGCAGTTAAAAAACACTAAAATATTTTATGTAGTTCCGCATTTTTCTAAGCAAGCTGGTTTAATTTATGATGTCACACTTTTAAACTGTCCGAGTTTAATTAAACCCAGTCCCAATATTTTTGTCCAAATATATTATTTCAGATTGATCGGACAAGGCAACACGCAAAGAACAATGGAAAACTATAGAGGAGACCTTTCCCTAACAGTGGGTTGAAAAGAAAAAAAAATACTAAGTATATTCAGACAAGAAGAGTTATATTAAATATTTCTGCTCTATTCCAAACATTGAACAAGAAAATCCACAGTCTACCACTAGTCGAAAAACAATTACGAAAAATTTTCTTGTCCACAAAACCACTTAAACGTTCTCTTATAATATTTAAATAAAAGTGTATTTTTAATATTAATTACGACCCTTTTAACAAACGATAGCGGTTGTCAGAACGCGCCAAACGTCTCTTGTTTTATTTTATAATGTGTTCTTTTTTCTAAATTATTGTCTTTTTGGCGCGTAAATGTGGCGGCTGATTATTTTCGAATGTGTTATGTTATGAATTATATTTCTGCGTTCCAAAGAGTTTAAAAGTGTTTATCATCCGTGGAATATACTTTAGTGTGCATTTTTTTGCGTTTATTATTAAACAATTCTGCCATTTTCAGAGGTTTTTTATTTAGTTTCATCAGAGACTGTCCCTGACTTAATTTAGTCAGACTATCGTCTTAAGCAAAAGAAGAAAATGTAGCTAATCATTCTTCATGATCGCATTGTTCATCACTATCCATGTGCTGCTCATGGCTCACAAGCACCTACGCAAAGCTCATTCACCGTCCTGCGCGTCCAATATCTTCTATTATTTTTTTATTTTTATTGTCTTTTGTGTCTTTTTTGTATTCAGGGTGTTGTCGGGGCTGCCGCGCTGGTGTAGTGCGTTGGCCACAAGCCAACGGCTTCCACGCCGGGATTGCGGATAGGCTGGACACTCGTTACGTCCAGTACTGGGCTAACCCACATTAGTAAATAAGTAATTTATAATGTTTATTTTTCTAACTAAGTACTGACACTAGTTTCATAAGTTTTACTGTACCTACTAACTAACATTCTACGGTGTGGATTTAAAACTCTGAATTCAAAAGTTTTTATTTTTATCTTTTATAATAATAAATAATAATAAATCCCTGGACATTTCACACAGCACCATTTGTCCCAAGCTAAGCAACCTAATGCTTGTGTTATGGTAACAAGATGGCTGATAAACTACTTATATACAATTTTTTTTCTTGTAAATACATACATATTATAGATAGAAAAAACACCCAGACTCGGAACAAATACATGTAGGTCATACAAATATTTGTTCCGTGCGGGAATCGAACCCGCGACACGCAGCGTAGCAGTCAATCGCTTAACCACTGCGCCAACCGTGCCGTCTATAATCCAGGTAAACAACTGAAAATAAACGGATCACGGGCTGGATGGACCTTAAAAATAAAATGATTTGCAGTTATTCAGTAAACTAATATTCTTGTCCATAAACGGGGGCATTGTCCATAAACAACACATTCAAATTCGTTACACCAGAAAACATTCTGACACCTAATGTTGCCAGAAATCTAATTTTAGATCAACGAGCATAATGAGCCATCTTAATATTAAACGCATGTAAAATGGACGCTCTGTATAAACGTTATGTTTAATTAAATGTATATTCGCGTCCATTACGATCGTCACGGACTGGTCTTTTGATCCGGTCACACCGAGTCAAGTCGGGCGGCGTAGTTATGTGACAACTGCTGTCATGCTCAATATTTCGTATTAGCGAATGTAAAATTAGATAGGTGTAAGCTGAAGTCACGATTTGGGTTAGGAGTGGTCCAGAAATAAATATCAATTTAAAAAAAACCGGTCAAGAGCGAGTCGGAATCACGCACCGCTGGTTCCGTACCATTATAATATTAAATTTTAATTTTTTTTTTCTGAAACTGTTTGCGGCTTAGAGACATCGTTTTATTTTTCCTGTAATCTTTACATAAACTTCTATCACATAGAATAATTTCAGATTTTTCTCTATACAAACTTCGGGGATAAGGGGGGCACGATTTTTTTTTTGTTTTCATCAAAATTCGAAAACAATATGACCTGAAAAAAAAGGAAATTGTTTGAGAACATGCCCTTGTAGCACTTCGAATTTTTAAGACACCCCTTTCAGTCCCTGTTGCAAAAAATAAATATTTTTTATATTTCTTTATTATTTACAAAATAGTTGGGCAAACGTCATCTAAAACTATTCCAAATTTCAAGTTCATAGCATTAGTAGTTCTTGAGATGTCCAGCTGTGACAGATGGACAGACAGACAGACTGAGTAGCACCATAAGGGTTCCTTTTTACCATTTTGGTACGGAACCCTAAAAACTGATATACTTACAATTAATTTGCACATCGTAACGTAGAATTAGTATTTCTCTTATACAGGATATGGCGTAAATATTGGTCCAGCGTGAAAGATTCAATATACCAGATAATTTACTATAACATATTACAATTTTAACCGTTTTTACCCATGGGTTCCAAAAAATATATTTTTTGTTTTTTATTTACGAAATTTCTACCTTTTTTTTAACTTACAAAAGTTGTAGTTTCAACAAAAACATTATTTTTTCATTTTGATTTCTGTTAATTACTGCTGAATACTAGAGCTATCGTTTAAAATAATAGTTTTTTTTTAAATGAAAATTTAAAGCTTTTGAAGAAAAAGTAAGTTCTTCTCAATTTAAACCCTAATTTTTAACATATCATGCAAATTAAAAAGTGATTTATGTAAAAAAAAATGTAGTACTAAAATGGTTAAAATTGTAATATGTTAAAGTAAATTATCTGGTATATCGAATCCTTAACGGTGGACCACTACTTACGCTACACCCTGTATGTAGATATTGCTACAATCAGGCTGATAGACATGACAGTCATTGCTTGGTGTTCAAAAGCTCCTCATTTAACTGCTGCCTCGCTCAGAGGTCGGAAATAACACACCACGCCGTATCGTACAGACGCCAGCACATCAAGCTACCCGAAACTGTCAAATTTTCAATTCAAATCATTCAAATCAACTTTGAACCTTATGCTTATGCTTCACTACATAGTATAAAACAAAGTCGCTTCCCTGTCTGTCTGTCCCTATATATGCTTAGATCTTTAAAACTACGCGGTTTTTTTTAATAGATAGAGTGATTCAAAAGGAAGGTTTATATGTATAATACATGCATAATATAGTAGAGAAACACTGATAATTTTAGAGGTTCCTAATGTGATGTCGTAATTAACACATTTTTTTGCGCTTACATTGTAAACGCTGCCTGGCTGAACCCGTCGAGATAGATCAAAATAATGTACTACAGTATTGTACACCTTAAAAAGGTCTAAAAAAAAGCCTGCGATGGTATATGTCTATCTCTTAGGGATAACCCACAATAACCATTTTCTATCCTATACTTTTTACGAGAAATAATGGCTCTAAAATTATCAGTGTTTCTCCATTGCACCCGTGCGAAGCCGGGGCGGGTCGCTAGTTAGATATAAAGTTGAAAATTGATTAAAGAAATTTGACAGATCGTAGTAGCTTCATATGCTGGCGTCTGTACTACCAACACAAAAATCCTATCTTATGTCCTTACCCAGCACCCTAATTGCGTAACACAATATCAGTCACAATCTGGATCACTTTGCTAATCCATTTTTGAAAATTTGTCTGCTCAACAACGTAAATAACGCAATGAATGTTGTTGAACTGTCAAAATGAAATCCACTGCTACTGATAGTGTGTTACGCAATTACTGCGCAGGTCATGAGTGAATTTCGACGTGGAGTGTCGGATTTTGACGTCTTTTCAAGTCTATTAAGCTAAGCTAGAAATAAGATTCTTTGTCCAAAATGTTTTATATTTATTTTTATTTTGCAACACTGCAGCACCATTACATTAGACGCATTAGTTACCACCTGTTCAGCCATTAGGGTGTAATTAGAGCAACGATAATCGCTTCGCCACAAGCCGCTACTTTAACTAATGGCGATAACGTGCTCAAATGCTGTAAGATAATTTTAATTATGTGTAAAACAAACGGTAGTCACTGAAAACTTTAGAAAAAAATATTTATTTTTTTTACACCCTAAAAATATTTAGGATTTAGAAGAAAATTCATAAAAAATCAATCATTCTGCCTTGCCATTTTCCAACAAAGGGGCCAACTTCCAGTCTAACTGGATGCAGCTGAATATCAGTATTTTACATGGAGGGGTCCGTGGCTAAGTAATAACAGCCGCACAGGTCGATCGATCAGGTTAAGCTACGCTTGCCGCGGTTGGTCTGTGGATGGGTGACCATCTTTACATACCGAGACCCCTCCGTGCCTCGGAAAGCACGCTAAGCCGTTATTCCCGGCTGTCATTCGTAGATCTTTGACAGTCGTTACGGGTAGTCAGAAGCCCGAAAATCTGACAACCAGTAACTGGGTTGTGGAGGTCAGATGGGCAGTCGCTCCATGTAAAATACTGGTATTCAGCTGCATCCGGTGAGACTAGAAGCTGACCCCAACATAGTTGGGAAAAGGCTAAGCATGACATGGAGCGACAACCTCCAAGAGTTCCACAACTCAATTACTGGGTAACACGATACCTTTGGTACCACTGGTTGTCAGACTTTTGGGCTTCAGACTACCCGTAACGGCTGTCAAAGATTTATGATTGACAGCCGGGACCAACGGGCTAACGTGCGTCTCAGGCACGGAGAGGTGATATGTAATGGATGGTCACCCATCCACGGACTGACTGCTGCAATCTTAACTTAACCTTCGATCGACTAGTGCGGCTGTTATCCCTTTAAAATTCATAAAAGGTGGAAGACCAATAAATAATTATGATTATTATTAAAAGCACAAACTACCTGCTTATTTCATTAGACATTTCTTCCAGCAGACCTGCAATAGATGATTCATGATGGATAGATGATTGTAAGTTAAGACCAAAAAAATGTGGTCCTTCGGTGTTAACCAAAATAAATACGTAATTGAAAACCATTCCAAAACGTAGTAGGTACCTATGGAGAAGAACGGGCAAGAAACTCCATGTACAGACGCCAGCACATCAAGCTACCCGAAACTGTCAAACCCAATCAACTTTGAACTTTTGCTTTAGCGATAAAGTTGAAATCTATTAAAGAAATTTTACACACTGTAGTAGCTTGATGTGTTGGCGTATGTATACACCCTTTTAAAGCAAAATAATATGATTACAAAATAATGGTTAATTCATTCAATTTAAAATTATGCTGTGAGAACGATACAGAACGTTAAAAGCGTCTAATTTGCGAAATATGAAATTAAATTATAATAAAATAAGCCGTCGCAGCAAAGAGATGACCAACCCCAACTGACGGCGCCAGTTCACGAACATGACGCATGGATTAGCATCATTCGTTCATATACAGGGTAATTTGTAAAACACCAAAAACCTCTTAAGAGGTCATTGTACTCATCATTATGAACAACTTTTACTATGGGACCAAATCTGAAATCGCGAAAAAAAAATCAGCTGTTCCCTACATTTTGACGACTCGTACGAACGTAAATGTAGGGAACAGCTGATTTTTTTTTCGCGATTTCAGGTTTGGTCTCATAGTAAAAGTTGCTCATAATGATGAGTACAATGACCTCTTAAGAGGTTTTTGGTGTTTTACAAATTACCCTGTATATTACATAGTACTCACACAAGTGCCACATAATACATAATAGTACAGAAGGGACACTTCCTTCCCCGCGCTCATATCAGATACCGCACCTCACCCCGCACTTCGAGGTATTCGTCGCCGACTCTAGCAAGGGCTGTACTGCTGACACGAGCACACAATTTGGCGATTCAAAAGTTATATTTGAGTTTTAATATCGATGGTTGGATATAGTACTTTAATTGGATGCTCTCGTATCTTCATCGAGCAATATCAGCATCGAGCAATTAAGCAATATTTAGTTAGGAACATTATTTTTTCATTGAATAAAATAACCTGTCTTACATAATAACTATTTTAATATTATTTTTATTTCATTAGAATCCGGAATATATGTATAAATAAATAATTGAATGCTGCTCGTACAAGGTCACTTCATAATAACGCACACGATCGGGCATCGCCGTCGTCGTTCGGTTCGGCAAATCGCTGCAATTTCCGCGTAATTTTTTACGCTACGCACGACAGACAACCCTACTAAAGTTCATGCGCACATTTGCACGTGTACAAACGTCATTTGGTTATGTAGTAGTAATAGGTAATTATTTTGCGAGCGGTGTATTAAGTGTCCGAGGTGTGCCTGTGCTGTGCAATTATATTAGTAAAGACTATGGCTCATACTTGTGGACAAACTAGTCGCCAAGACATTCAAATATCACACTCGTATCCGAACTTGTGCGATCTGCACAAGTTCGGATACGAGTGTGATATTTCCAATGCTCATATCACCAATGCTCTCAAAAACGGGGCAGAAAAACATTGTGAGGAAACCGACATGTCCTACAACCTAACATTTTAAGACGTGATTGATTCGTTATTTATATTATTTACGTTTGATGGATTACGGCCTACTCGCTCTCACAGAGTCCTCTCTGCTCATGAGAGTCCTTTCTGTTTCATGTGTGGGCCAGGAGGCACACAGTGTCCCAGCAGTGGGAAGATGAATGGCTGATTATGTTATCCTTATGATGAAGACGTCTTTTTATTTCTTGTCTTAACACTAATCTGATCCCTATCTTATTTCAAATGGTGTTCTTTTCATTCCAGATGACTTTAAACTTATCTTACAAGTTACAGCATCCTTTGCAATGCAAACTGCATGTTCCGCTCAATGTTACAAACAGCTATATAAAACCTCTTTTATTTACAACTCCGTTTCAGCAACAAATTACCTTTAGCAACTGCCAAACAAGAATAAACTTTGAACAGTTGACGTTAAGGTTGGTTTTGAGGCTTCTTCAAACTAGTTTCAGGGCAGTAAAATATTTTGTTGATTCCGCTTTAATGGGTAGTTGTAACATTATTGAAGTGGAAATGTTTTCGTTTCAATATTTTTAATATAAGTAGTATAGTGCGGCTGTTATCCCTTTAAAATTCATAAAAGGTGGAAGACCAATAAATAATTATGATTATTATTAAAAGCACAAACTACCTGCTTATTTCATTAGACATTTCTTCCAGCAGACCTGCAATAGATGATTCATGATGGATAGATGATTGTAAGTTAAGACCAAAAAAATGTGGTCCTTCGGTGTTAACCAAAATAAATACGTAATTGAAAACCATTCCAAAACGTAGTAGGTACCTATGGAGAAGAACGGGCAAGAAACTCCATGTACAGACGCCAGCACATCAAGCTACCCGAAACTGTCAAACCCAATCAACTTTGAACTTTTGCTTTAGCGATAAAGTTGAAATCTATTAAAGAAATTTTACACACTGTAGTAGCTTGATGTGTTGGCGTATGTATACACCCTTTTAAAGCAAAATAATATGATTACAAAATAATGGTTAATTCATTCAATTTAAAATTATGCTGTGAGAACGATACAGAACGTTAAAAGCGTCTAATTTGCGAAATATGAAATTAAATTATAATAAAATAAGCCGTCGCAGCAAAGAGATGACCAACCCCAACTGACGGCGCCAGTTCACGAACATGACGCATGGATTAGCATCATTCGTTCATATACAGGGTAATTTGTAAAACACCAAAAACCTCTTAAGAGGTCATTGTACTCATCATTATGAACAACTTTTACTATGGGACCAAATCTGAAATCGCGAAAAAAAAATCAGCTGTTCCCTACATTTTGACGACTCGTACGAACGTAAATGTAGGGAACAGCTGATTTTTTTTTCGCGATTTCAGGTTTGGTCTCATAGTAAAAGTTGCTCATAATGATGAGTACAATGACCTCTTAAGAGGTTTTTGGTGTTTTACAAATTACCCTGTATATTACATAGTACTCACACAAGTGCCACATAATACATAATAGTACAGAAGGGACACTTCCTTCCCCGCGCTCATATCAGATACCGCACCTCACCCCGCACTTCGAGGTATTCGTCGCCGACTCTAGCAAGGGCTGTACTGCTGACACGAGCACACAATTTGGCGATTCAAAAGTTATATTTGAGTTTTAATATCGATGGTTGGATATAGTACTTTAATTGGATGCTCTCGTATCTTCATCGAGCAATATCAGCATCGAGCAATTAAGCAATATTTAGTTAGGAACATTATTTTTTCATTGAATAAAATAACCTGTCTTACATAATAACTATTTTAATATTATTTTTATTTCATTAGAATCCGGAATATATGTATAAATAAATAATTGAATGCTGCTCGTACAAGGTCACTTCATAATAACGCACACGATCGGGCATCGCCGTCGTCGTTCGGTTCGGCAAATCGCTGCAATTTCCGCGTAATTTTTTACGCTACGCACGACAGACAACCCTACTAAAGTTCATGCGCACATTTGCACGTGTACAAACGTCATTTGGTTATGTAGTAGTAATAGGTAATTATTTTGCGAGCGGTGTATTAAGTGTCCGAGGTGTGCCTGTGCTGTGCAATTATATTAGTAAAGACTATGGCTCATACTTGTGGACAAACTAGTCGCCAAGACATTCAAATATCACACTCGTATCCGAACTTGTGCGATCTGCACAAGTTCGGATACGAGTGTGATATTTCCAATGCTCATATCACCAATGCTCTCAAAAACGGGGCAGAAAAACATTGTGAGGAAACCGACATGTCCTACAACCTAACATTTTAAGACGTGATTGATTCGTTATTTATATTATTTACGTTTGATGGATTACGGCCTACTCGCTCTCACAGAGTCCTCTCTGCTCATGAGAGTCCTTTCTGTTTCATGTGTGGGCCAGGAGGCACACAGTGTCCCAGCAGTGGGAAGATGAATGGCTGATTATGTTATCCTTATGATGAAGACGTCTTTTTATTTCTTGTCTTAACACTAATCTGATCCCTATCTTATTTCAAATGGTGTTCTTTTCATTCCAGATGACTTTAAACTTATCTTACAAGTTACAGCATCCTTTGCAATGCAAACTGCATGTTCCGCTCAATGTTACAAACAGCTATATAAAACCTCTTTTATTTACAACTCCGTTTCAGCAACAAATTACCTTTAGCAACTGCCAAACAAGAATAAACTTTGAACAGTTGACGTTAAGGTTGGTTTTGAGGCTTCTTCAAACTAGTTTCAGGGCAGTAAAATATTTTGTTGATTCCGCTTTAATGGGTAGTTGTAACATTATTGAAGTGGAAATGTTTTCGTTTCAATATTTTTAATATAACAATGTTTGACTTTTTACACAACTGCGCTGTAAAGAGCGGTTATGTTGAAGTGTTGACTGATTACATCGTTTCGTCGCGTACTCGTACAAGCCAAATGTATGCAGCTATCAAGAGATTTTATCGGTGACCTTAGTTTATGAAAGTAGTCGAGTCATTTGTTGTGTATGAGCGGGTTTATTTATATACGTAAAAAAGAGCGTATGTCTAGGTACAATCTGCCTAACCCTCCGGGAATAACAGTCGTGATGTTATGAGTTATGTATCTCAAAGTAAAGAGACATTTAAATGTCCAAAACGAACATTTAAGTGTCAAAAAACAGACATTTAAATGTCAAAAAATATGGTTAAGCAGACACTACAGTCCTTTCACAGTTATTTAACAGTACTGTTTTCTAGTACAACTTTCTTCTGTTGCAACACTGTCAAAACCAAAGAGATAATTATTCTCGTCGCAATAAAGTTGCAGGTGACAGCTTGGAATGCTTGGAAAATGAAGCCAAAATTACGTTACGAAATAAGCGTCATAAAATCTTGTTCAACATTCTGAAAATTGCCAGAAAAACTTACCTTTCTTACGTCTAACAAAGCATGTAGCTTCCTAGACCAGTCCTTTTTAAAAGAACTTAATCCAGCACCCTTATTGATTAACACACTATTTCTCTCAATTTGAACTATTTTGAAGCATATTGCTAATCCATTGCTCCATATATTCGAAAAATGTGTCTGCTTAACACAGTGGTGTAGCGTGCCTTGGAGGGGCCCTGTATCAAAATTAGTTGGGGGGCCCAAATGAAGGGTAAAGATTTCTCACAAAAGAAACAAAAATGCTTGCATTAAATTAAAATATTTATTGATTATAAGTTATCGCTTCCTCCTAGAAATTGTCATTTAGAATTTTGTCATTTCTGAAGTGAAAACTCTATAGGCACGTATGACAGTTTTTTTTATATGTTTTTTTCCCGGGAAGCACGAGATTAAGTGACTAACATTTTACTAATTTTTGCTTACACGCGTTAGGGGCCCCTGTAGCCCGGGGGCCCCGTATCATTGATACGGTAAATAACGCAATGTATGCTGTTGAACTGTCAAAATGAAACCCATTGCTACTGATAGTGTGTTACGCAATTACCCTGCAGACCTGTTTCAGAACTACTACAGCCATACGAAAAAGACACAGAACTCTAAACTTATATAAAAACCGTTCGTTTCTAAAAAATACGCCAGTTTAAGACAAGCATGTTCAAATCCATTGTATTCAAAGAGGAAGCTTGGCTTGGAGCGAATTTATCGTCTCTTCATTGGCACTTAAACGTCACAAATCGTCAGTAATTGAGTATTCAATTCTTTCATAAATTGCCTCCGTATTCGCTTTCGACTTACACTGGCGCGTACGTTTCCATGGTACGAGTGTTATGGTGGGTCCACACGATACAGACTTTCATACAGACTTCTATAGAATTTTGTCTGTGCGACTTTTTATCACACCGACATTTGTCTGTACTGATTAGTTGCACAGACAAAATTCTATAGAAGTCTGTATGAAAGTCTGTAGTCTGTATGAAAGTCTGTATCGTGTGGACCCACTATTATAAGTACTAATCATGGCGTCCAATGCGCTTTTTTTTATTTCTAACTTGACGATATTATTGTGGACGTCCCCATTTCACATCTAAATGTATGGATGATACCGTAATAATTATAAATAATTATAAATTAAGTACATTATTTTGTGTTCAATATTCAGATTTACATTGAAATTGATAAATTATTTATAGGTTATTTTATTTAGTTGGTAACGTAGATATTATAAATATTACTAGCTGCGCCCCGCGGTTTCACCCCCATAAGTCTCGATACGGTAGGAATATCGGAATAAAATGTATTCTATGTGTTAATCCTGATCGTATTCTATGTGTTAATCGAGATACGTGCACGTTATAATAATATTCCTCCAGGCCATATTTCGGCCATGGCGGCCAAACTTAATAGCCTTTATTGGAAGTCTTTCAAAACAGTGTTATATCAATCTCTAGCTCAGTGCTCAATACAGTGTTTAACCCGTGAGAAGGCGCGCTATGAGCAATTTGCTCACACAAAAATCTAATTCAAAAATTTTTTGTCTTTCCCATGCCACACCAATTCAAGCACTTAAGTACCTTCCTAAATATTCACCCCCTCTCCCCTGACGCAATTCTCGATCCGCTCAGTGGCGTTGCGACCGCGCAGCAAGGCGTTTGTGGAGGCCATGTACCAACGTGCGACAATTTGCTCATCACGCGCCCAGCAATTACTTTGCACCGAACATGTAAAATACATGTTTTCAGTGTGTTTCGAGAGGCACATTAGTGTAGATTTAATGGATGAATAACACTTTTTAGTTTTTGTTATGGAACAGTTTTTATTGTGATTTTTATGAAACGTGCCAAAAAAATTAATTAATACTAGGTTGTTTTGTTATTTGCGTTAGAAGTTGCTATTATGTTCAATAGTTTTGATTAAAATACTTGTTTTCTTACTTACTAAACCTTGTGTTATTTATTTAAATACATTATAAGCCAATAAATATAGAAACACTAAAAATATAAACATTTTATGATAGTGTGAGCAATTTGCTCGCACGCGCCTACTCGTGTAAGAAAATTAGGCGCGCCTTCTCACGGGTTAATTATAGTCATTAACTCAGTTTGGCTTCTGTATATAAAACTATATTAACGTGGTAATAAATATTATTAACTGAAATTGCTTCAATTTCATTGAATGTAACAATTGGTGTTCGCTTCACTCCTTAACGTGCTTTCCGAGGCCGAGATGAGATAGTTACTGGAATTTGAACGTTTTAATTTAAGGGGATTGATCTTCTGCAGTGCTATTCTGTAAAATTCTCACCGTGAGAATTTAGGCGAAGTGAGCGGGAAGTGAGCTGTCATTAGAGATTAACACTATTGACACTGCTCACTTCACTTATGATTTCACGGTGAGATTTTTATCGAATCCACCGGCTGATGTATGAAAGTAAACGAGGTAAAATGAGTAGGTATGTAAGGATCGTAGCAGCTGGCGTTTAAACTCACGATTTCTTCTACACAACAACTTCTAACTACAGCCGGTCGATTCTGTAAAAATCTCACCGTGAAATCATAAATGAAGTGAGTACTTAATAGTGTTAATCCCTAGCGAATGACAGCTCCATCTCACCGTGAAAGCTTGGGTGAAGTGAGCGTGGAGTGGCTCACTTCACCCAAGCTTTCACGGTGAGATGGTTACAGAATCGCACGGCTGAACTACTAGTACTGATCTCCAGCAGGCTAATTGCGTAACATGCTATCAGTAGCAATGGTTTTCATTTTGACAGTTCATCTGCATTCATTGCGTTGTTCACGTTGTTGAGCAGACACATTTTTCGAACATATGGAGCAATGGATTAGCAATATGCCTTAAAATTATTAAAATTGAGAGTAATAGTGTGTTACGCAATTGGGGTGCTGGTCAGTACTATAACAATTGTAAAAAATCTTGAGAAAACCGTTGTATACCGAACAACGACGTTCATCGGAATATTTAAGATCAAATCAATGGAAACGTACCGTATCTAAGACTTCATTTAAAAGCTGCATATTTAGGCGAATCCTGAATGAGCTTTAAGCTTTTAAAAAGAATCATAGCGACGGCGGTGTACACCCGAAGGCAAAAGTGTCTCTTGGTTTACTTACAGTTAAATAGTTTTAGCTCCTCAAGACGTTCTTTATTCGTTTTTGGTATTAATTACTTCCGCATTCAGTCTACCCCAGCCACCTTCTTTAGGTCGTCCGTCCATCTAGCTGGGGGGCGTCCCACACTACGCTTGCCGATACGCGGTGTCCACTCCAGGACTCGTCTGCTCCACCGGCCAGGCGGAGGAGAGGGTGTTGTGGCGCAGTCTGGGAGAGGCCTATATCCAGCAGTGGACTGCGATAGGCTGAGTTGATTGATTGATTGATTAATACCTTCTCATTATATTTTACACTGTAATCTCCAAGTTGTGATATTTCTGGCTCTTTAGACACGATTTGTATTACTGTATATTATTCTAAAAGTAAAGTGTGTAGTTTCAAAGATTGGAAACGTAAGGCCTATCATCCGCTCATGAAAATTTTCAGCATTTTTCCGACGTTTGCGTATGAGAATATACGGTATCTTTGGTTAAATAAGGGATAAACTTTAAGGGAGTGTAGTAGTCATGAAAATCTACAACTTTTACAACGGGATTATCTGCAAAATATGAAAAAATAAAATCTGCCGTTCCCGACATTTTGTCGTGTTATGCAAACATAAAATGATTGGAGCAGCGGTTTTATTTCTCAATTTCGATTTCGGTCTCTTAGTAAAAGTTGGTTCATTTTCATGACTACTACACTAGCTTAAAGTATGTCCCTCGTCTAACCTAACACACTGTATATTATTATCAACAATCGAGAATATTTGCGTTTGTTTAACAACTAATTAGGTTACCAGTGAAACGCAACCACGTGGTAACTGAGGTCCAAAACTAGTATATTAATAAAAAATAAAAACAAAACTTTGGGACAGTTGCAAATACAAAAACTCATACAGAGTGGCGATTATGTTATCACATTAAGTACTACAGCGGTAATTATAGGTTATCAGCGGTAATTATAGGTAAATATAATTATAGGTAATTATATAATAAAATCATCAATTTCAATAGAAATATAAAACTAAATTCTTCAAATAAAATAAATAGTGTAAAAATTGGCACGAAATAAACCATCCTTGATAATAAGGCACTAGACACGCGCGGTGCGATGGTATCAAAAACGGTCCCACGGCTAGAAAGTTAATTGTTATTGATTGTTTATGTTTAAAATACGTAATGTATAATACGTGGTTTCAATTAATGTGATAACCTAATCGACACACTGTATACTTGCCTAAGGAAAAAACTAAACACATACGAACACGACAGTTTCGCCTGCACCTGTACACTGCTCGAGCACAGTAAGATCCTGCGTTAAATCCGTACGAGAAAATTGCTTCCGACGATTTGTTCAGAAAAAAACTTCCCATTTCTGTTCGCCCAAAATACATTTACATAATTCACTAATGTATTTTAAAATGTACACTACGCTTTATTTATATTAACAGTCGTAGATTCTGGCCAGTTACCTATGATTATATGAATTTCTACTGTAAAATCAAGTAATAATAACAACAGCAAAATATTTTCGTTAATTGGTCAAATGTGTTAAAAATGTATATGGCGGTAGGTGGTAAACAGGCAAACAGCTTCCTAATTGCGTAACACACTATTACTCTCAATTTGAATCATTTTGAAGCATATTGCTAATCCATTGCTCTATATGTTCGAAAAATGTATCTGCTCAGCAACGTAAATAACGCAATGAATGTTGTTGAACTGTCAAAATGAAACCCATTGCTACTGATAGTGTATTACATAATTGAACTGGATGTTCTTAATTGTTAATTACTGAATTGATAGGAAAGGATAATATAACCAAATACTAAAAAAAACTACTTTATTCTTACATGGAAGAGGAGATCTTCAAAGTAAGTAAATACCTACTAGATACGTTTCGTTGTCATAGTATTCCCGTTAAATCTTGTGATATATTTTCAAATAAAAACTCCTCTTTTTCGTGTGTTTCAGTAATTTTTACATGTGCATAAGAAATCAACAAAAATAAATAGGCAATCATATAATGATATAAATACGATTAGATAAAACGAATCATGCCTAGTCCTTCGGTCCCTATACAATGTCATCCCTAACACAATTTTCGCCCTTATTAGCCGACCATCGAGGCGTGTTATTAAAATATAGATCACAGGCTGCTTAACATGACAATGGCGGATTAATGGATGGGTCGGCACTCATGCTATAGTTTAAAGTAACACTTTAATTTAGTCAAGTGCGAAGGTAAATGGGATATACATATGTTGTTGGTTTTCTTGATTTACGATTTTTTTGGGTTCTTAGTAATTCTACGAAAATTAACCTACCTTAGTACGAGTGATAGTTAAGTATTATTAGGGATTATTCGCAAAAAATATCGAGATTTTTACGAGAAACTTAAATGTCAAGTTAACCGGTCTGATTATTATTTCTTTCTTGGTAAAAATAACTGAATATAAAAGAAAACTGTGCATTTAATTTTCCTGGAAAGGTACGGAGATTGTATGATTGAAAATTGTAACCTCATTTCTCTTTCCTTTCCATAGCTTTGTCCTCTTTAGTCGAATTTTATGCCACCCCCATCGCATTATTTGGAATTTACCAATGAAATTAATTTTCTGAGCAGTTCACTATAAGAACGTAGGAGAGTTGACTGCCACAACATAGTCACTTTTTTCAGTACCCATACAAGAAAGAAAAAATAAATAAAATTAAAAAACCGCGACTACCAGGCGTTCAGAAAATAAAGAAAATCCGTTCCGCTCGCGATGACAAAAGCCAATTCCGCTTTGCCGCCAGTTAAGCTATAACTACCCTCAATATCTCGTTCTACCGTATTAGCTGCTTACTCGGTCGTGTGATTAAAAATTATGCAATCGCGTGCGGCCCACCACGGCGGACGGACGCGTCGCGTGCTCCTATTGTTGCTTTTAAAAGCTATTTAAAACGATAATAATGGGTCAAGAGCTGAGGCTTTAAATTGTTTTTAGAGGAATTTAGTTGGATTAAAAGATTTTGATTTGACTTTGGAAATCCTTAGTGGCAGAACTGTCGCATTAAGGTCCCAGTTTTATTGTAAGCTTAACATTGGTTTGCGAAGGTTTTCATCCATTGTTTGATCTTTAGATCAGCATATCGGCTCGCGCATTGCAATCTCTGTCTCAATGAAATCTTTCTGAAACCTGAAAATATTAATTAAGTAGGATTCTAGGAGTGTGGAACAGGGAGAGCCCTTTGCCCTGCAGTGGGACAGTACAGGCTAGTTAGACAAATAGATAGACAAATTAACTTTCAAGCTACTTCATAAACAAAATTACAATTCACATTTCTAATACCTATCCAAAAACACCATCAAACTCTTCAAAGGTCTCATTCACATATTTTAAAAGCAGTGAATTTAACGTACTTACCATATCACGTCGAGTCGCTATCCAAGTTGGTCGTGCGGGTGTTCAGCCGTGAAATGGGTCCCTCTTAGCGTATATCGATTTAGGGGTTTGTACCCTCTCCTCAATGGAATTAATAGACTTGCCGCAGCGTTGGATGACAACGCATTCAGATTCCGTGTTCTGAAAGCGGTTGATACTTTGTGAAGCTGTGCCTGTATTGATTTGGATGTTTGGATGGTAATGATGTTGCAGTAACGGGGATGTGTTTTTAGGATGAATTGGAGATAAGAAATTATAACCGGAATTTTTCAGTACCTCGGAGTTTGGATACGTGGCCGGTTTATGATCATAGACTACTTATAAAGAGCCTAATAGGGGATACTATAATAGACAGCTACTTTCAGGGATATAAGACTTTATGTTTATTGTGTTATGTATCATAGATAAGTTTTTTTTTTACAACATTTTGTTATGTTTATTTACGTATTACAAAATGTAACTTCACAGCTGACAATTTTTAGGAGAAAGCAATGTAACCTACATGTAACGGAGCTAATACCACCGCGATGAAAACTGTGTTAAAGAGAAGTTGCATGTCTTCGAAACCATCTCAAATATAAAGATGTAAAAGTGAAAAAAAAATATATACAACGTGTCCCAGAAATCAACGTCAAGCCGAAAACGGGCAATAGGCCAAGTCGTGACAGCTATTAGAAAAATATAAAAAAAAATCTTGGTCATGTACTTTTCGAATTATAAGCATTCAAAAATAAATCTCAAAAAGTGACACCCTGTGATGGTTTTTCAAGTCCTGTGACTACATTATTAACATTTCGGTAGTTTTTTTCTCTGTGATGTAACCATGAATAACCCTTCTGTAAATTACAGTTAAAAGTAAAACGTAACTGCCTCAGTTCTAAATTAAATGTTAGATTTTTGCCCAATATTGAATTCAAAATAATGACATCACCCAACTTTAACCGACTGTACTGAAAAAAAAATCTACTACACTATTTTGGCAAGTAACTTTAAAAGATGGCGCGTTTAGTCAGGATTCCAAAATGGTATAACACGTACTAATTGCTACTTCTTAATTGAGAAAAAACATTTTTTTTTTTATGAAGCCGTATTTCATAAAAGTTCGATTGAGACGAAGAGTGACGTTATTTTGACTAGTGTGAGCGAGAAAGATTCATTTTAGCTAATGTGAGGTGACGCTACTTTGACAAGTGGGAGCGAGATAGATAGTGACGCTACTTTTATCTAACTAAGAGGGAGACGGATTGACACATCATTTCATATGTGTGAGTGAAACAGATAGAGACGCTACTCTGGCTAAACAGGGATGCGTCGGCAATTTGTGCAATACTGCAGTACGTTACGCTCTTTCGTTGACTGCACATCTTTTTGTATTCGTATTGACTTCGTACTTACAACTGTGGCTTTGTTTATTGGACTTGATTTGCATTGTAATTTGGATTTATCTGCACCGTTTCTGACAACCCCGGACTTGTTTTAATCGCAACCCCGTGTTTGTGTAGTGTTTTATCATGCCATCTCGATACACCGCACAGGAATACGCCAACATGAATCTCATTTATGGAGAATGCTTATGCAACGCCAATGCCGCAGCAAGAGTGTATCGTGAGAGATACCCGAATGCTGAGCGTCATCCCGATCATCGAGTATTTATTAATGTGCATCGGTCATTATCAGAGGGTCGATTTCCTAGCCAAATGGTTAGCGAGGGAAGACCCGTTATGCCCTACGAAGCCGAAGTCTTGCAAGCAGTTGAAGAAGACAGAAGTATCTCAGTACGTGGAATTGAACAGAGCATAGGAGTCCCCAAAAGTACTGCACATCGTATTTTAAAAAAGAACGAGTTTCACCCATACCATGTACGACGAGTACAAAGTCTGCTACCCCGAGACTACCCAGAGAGAGTACGATTTTGTCGAACGATGTTGCAGAGGCACCGAGAGGACCCGCGATTCTTTGAAAAAATTCTATGGTCCGATGAATCAACATTTAAAAAGGACGGTTACATGAACCTCCACAATTTGCACGAATGGCACGTGGAAAATCCAAATTTGATGCGGGAAGATAGATCTCAGTACCAGTTTAAAGTAAATATGTGGACGGGAATTTTGAATGGTAAAGTTATTGGTCCAATCGAGCTGCCGGAGAATTTAAATGCCCAGGGTTATTTGAACTTCTTACAGAACCAATTACCAGAATTATTGGAAGAAGTGCCACTGAACATTTACGGCAGCATGTGGTATCAACAAGATGGCTGCCCAGCGCATTATGCTCTCACTGTACGAGAGTTTCTCAATCGAGAATACCCCGATAGGTGGATTGGGCGGGGTGGTACAATTTCGTGGCCTGCCCGTTCACCCGATTTAAACCCCATAGATTTTTTTTACTGGGGTACGATAAAGGATAAAGTGTACTCTAAACCAATTCAAGATTTAGACGAGCTGCGCCAAAGAATTGCAGAAGCCGCTGAATACATCAACTCAAGAAGATACGCCCGTCTTATTACGCGATCATTTTTAAAGAGATGTAGAACTTGCATTGCAGCTGAAGGAAAACAGTTTGAACATTTGTTATAAAACTTCGTAAATCTGATTTAATAAAAATTATAATAAAAGAAATCCAACGACTGAATTTTATTTCAAATGCACCTAAAACCAACAATGTACTTTTTTTCCTCAATTAAGAAGTAGCAATTAGTATGTGTTATACCATTTTGGAATCCTGACTAAACGCGCCATCTTTTAAAGTTACTTGCCAAAATAGTGTAGTAGATTTTTTTTTCAGTACAGTCGGTTAAAGTTGGGTGATGTCATTATTTTGAATTCAATATTGGGCAAAAATCTAACATTTAATTTAAAACTGAGGCAGTTACGTTTTAACTTTTAACTGTAATTTACAGAAGGGTTATTCATGGTTAGATCACAGAGAAAAAAACTACCGAAATGTTAATAATGTAGTCACAGGACTTGAAAAATCATCACAGGGTGTCACTTTTTGAGATTTATTTTTGAATGCTTATAATTCGAAAAGTACATGACCAAGATTTTTTTTTATATTTTTCTAATAGCTGTCACGACTTGGCCTATTGCCCGTTTTCGGCTTGACGTTGATTTCTGGGACACGTTGTATATGATCTGAGAAGAAAATGGTGCCGAACACGGGACCAAGTCCCCTGTCCCGTGTTGGGCGCCATTTATGTCTGTGATGATAATAAAAGCGACTGTGAAGTACAGTATACTCCTCTTTATCATGTAAATATGATTGTAAAAAAATGGTCCACCACCACTGTTTCTCTAGGTTTTTACGTTTTTAGTCACTACAACGTTATTTACCTACCTGAGATTATGTGCCCCAGACTACCCTCGTTCTTAGGTCTCGTGCAAATTCTCTTCATCTGCGTAGGTTGTCAGGCAGGGTCCAGGGAGAACGCCTCTTTTTTCTCGCCACTCGTTCTGAAAAAAAAATCATTGTAATGTTGTTAAATTAAACTTGGGAATAAGTTTTTTTTTTTTAATCTGGCTTTGCACATAGGTAATTATCATCGTTTTCAGTATAAAAAATATCATTCAATTTCCTAGACTTTCAGTATGGTGTGCAATAAAGGGTACATATTCTATCTATTTATAACACGACAACCCTTAATAATCTCCGATCGAATTTAGACTCCAATCTCCACTGATACCTGATCTATGCCAAGTATCGTGCAACTCCCCAACTCCTGAACTCCACTGAAGACTGAAGAAACAATCCAATTAAGATGAACTTGTTAACAAGCTGTGCTGAACAATATGACTTGGCATGCTTTGATTTTGGATGCAAAGTCCCAACTAAAAACAATGATCTTTATGATCTTGAGATGTATTTTGTGCTTTAATTTTAATTGAGTGTGACTTGGGTATCGCATTGCCACGTTTAAGGTATTTAAATAAATAAATAAAATAATAATTAATACTGTGGATTAAGATTTGTTAAATTATCTTTATAAAGTTCTTAGGATTTTTAGTTTATTCTAAAGATATCTATACTATACACTAATAATTACGCTGAAGAGTTTGGTTGTTTTTTTTTTAGTCGCAGGCAGAATCATAAAATAATAAAATTATAAAGTGATCGGAGTTAGACTTTTGGGCTGGAGTTATTCAGAATGACGTTATTTATAGTGTGATTCAGGCTTTCACTTTTCGATTTGAAGTTTAGTGTTTTTTTTTTTAACAAAACTAATTCCTACAAAAAAGTTTTATTTTGAATTTAGTTACTCAGAAAATTAAGTTTAGTTCTGAGAAAAGCACATTTTTTAAAGAAATAGTACCTACTCAGTGGTACGAAATTATTATTATTATAATTCAGTGAAAACTATAAAAGTAAAATCAAACTTTCAAAATTTTCTTTCCTTAATTATTTTCGGCCAAAAATCGTGGAAGCTCCAAAAATCGGGCTATATTGCCGGGCGAGTGGGTTGTCTGGCAATCGGCGCAATTCCACGGTGCAGGCTTTGTGATGCAGATAACCTTAATCCCTGTCTGTCGCCTGCGTGTCAACACCAACCGCAGGCGGACGATGGGAACGAGGGGATGTGACTACATAGATAGCCAAGGAGATTTTTTGAACGACAATCAGATTTTGACGACGAGGATGCTAGGTAACAGTAGGAATAAAAACATAATAATACAACAGCAGGTTTATTTTATTTGTTGAATAACAATCGCATCGAATCGAGACGAATTTGTGGCTTTTGGCTCATTTAGTGCGTGTATTTTATGTTTATGTTATAATATGCGTATTAGGTATTTGAAAAGAATAAACATTTTTTCTTTCATTCTTTTCAGAATAATGGTTTATAAATATATCACCGTTCCAATCAATAACTTTACAAGATATGCGCTTTATAAATTCACTGAGATTATTGACTAATTAGGTATAAATTTATTCAATTATCGCATATTTTTCTCTTACATTTTCTTTTACGCTTCTATCGAAGCGTGAAAAGTAGGCATGATTTTTTTTTTAAGTTTTCTAACCTTTGAAAAACTTTGCTTCTTAAACGAAGCACTTGTAATTCCGAGCGCATCACCATTAACATCATCGTTTCCAAGCGCCAAGCAACAGTGCGAAAGGATTATGAAGGGCTGAGATAGCAATTTGCGGCGTACTTAATTACAAGATAAATTACTATGTAAATTAATAGCCTGTTCTGCTCCACGGTGGGTAAATATCGCGTCGGCTTGAATATTCCGACTCCGAGTATTTCCGACTACATTGCGACGACGAATTGTAGCATTTCTAGCTGTCGTTTCTGAGAATTTCATGTAAGTACTGTTAAAACTAGATAGGACGGCGTTGCGTAGCTGTAAGCTAAATTGTTGTTTAATGTTTTTAATATAGACACAGCTGTTACTTGGAGTCCTTTAATAAAGATTGGTCCTTGGCAGCTCTGGACAGAGAGAGATGGAAAGAGATTAGAAAGGCATTTTGTCCAGCAGTGGGACATTAATGGCTAGTAATAAAGTTGTTGTTGTTTTAGTAGGTCTTTCCGTTGGCCGTCATGGCAAAAAAGACAAAGCTACTTCATAGTCCATTTTAAAAAAGGATGCCCAGATTTCAAACCCAGGTTAATTTGGGCATGCCGTTTTTAGACTATAAATCTAATAAACATACAATTAAAATAAAGTGAAGACATAAAGAGAAAAGCTTGCTATAATAAATTAAAGCTGCATGTACTCTCTAGAGATCAAATGCAAACTAAACAGAACATTTAATTCACAATCCATCACAAGTAGTAATTAATCAAACCATTATTTGCAAAAGACATAATTTCCACCCTCACATTAAATAACTACTTAAAGGGGAGGAAACAAGAGCAATTACAAAAATTATATTTGCACAATACCCCGCATAAAGAACAATGTGTTTGTTCATCTAATATTAATAAAGATTTGATTCTGATTCCGCTATCGGCCGCCATGTTTGTTTAGCTGTCAAACTTCGTGTGCAAGGCGCACGCGTGGCACGTGTCGTTCAAATAGAGTAACGTTTTAATCTAATAGGCCTAAGATTGCATGTTATAATGCCAGGGGGCGAAAAAACAGGATTTTGTTGATTTTATGCGGATTCATCATTATTAAAAATAACTTTTCTGTTATGATTTTGACGAGTTCTCACGTTTTGTGAAAACCGCTTTAGTGAGCGTGGGAGCTTTTCTAAAATAAAATTAAGAATATGTAGGTAGATTGTTTTTGAAAATAAGGTGTTGTATTTTGCACCAATTTTTCTTAGGCATGGAACTTACGTTTCAGTATGTCGATTCTGTAAAAATCTAACCGCGAAAACTTAAGTGGAGTAAGTTGTCATCCCACTGATGCTAGGGATTAAGTAAGCAAACATTTACAATCGTAAACGGGATTAAAAAAAAAAATTAATGCTAATATTGATAGTTTTATATAATTCCAATGCAAGTATTTTAGTTGTCCAAGCATTACTAATTTGTGGGGTTTTAAAATAAAATAGCAAAACAGAAACTCAGCCAGAATCTCAATGTTATTTTTTTTTTTCTATTTTTTATCCCAGATTAGTCCTGACGAGTCGGCGTGATCACTTCACATGAAACACAAACCACGTGGGACAGCTAAAATAGTAGCTTGGAAATTATATAAAATGATCAATAGAATTAGCACAAAAAATATGATTAAAATCTCGATTATGATTGTAAATGTTTGCTTGGTCAATCCATAGCATCATTGGGATGACACTGACAGCTCACTCCACGCAAGTTTTCACGGTGAGATTTTTACAGAATCGGCCGGCTGTTTCTTAGATAGGGTAGCGAAAATAATGGGAATCACTACATTGAACATAAAGCGTACAATTTTTTGGTAAATCAAATTCAAATATACCTAAAATGTATAAAAGAAATGTAATATAAAACACGGACGGAGATTAGTTGCTTGACAATTACTGTGACCCTAAAAATATTAGGAAAATAACGAAGAATTAGGAGAGTTTATCAAATTCAGGATATATATGAGGACAAAATTTTATAACGAATTTCACGATTTTTTTTAAACTGATTGCAATCAGGTTTTAGCCACATTAGGACAGATTTTAAAAAGAATTAATTGTAAAATTCATTAGCTAAGTTGTCCTGAGATAAAAGAAGGTCAGGAGCTTAAGTGTTAAATAGAATGAAATAAAAAAAATGGTATTCGGTCGCAGTTTCCTAGACAGGCGATGGTGATCACGAAGTTCAGCAGCCAACGCCGCGCAGGACCCGAAGTACAGGAATACTCTGCACCTAGATTGGAGTATGCAACAACTTGTGACTCGCAAACCTGTAGACGATCCGGTATCCGAGAAAAAGGCAAAGCGCCTTTTTGACTGGCTCTACACCAGGTTTGGAGAAATCGCTACAGCAGATGGTGTGGTCAGCTTATGATGCGAAGCTCGACATCAAGAGTTTAAACATTGTACGCTGGCAGGAATCAGTGCATGGATGTATAATATCTAATTTTTTCAACGTCAGATAATTTTATCCCAGGAATCATTTTGAATTTTTGACAGTTCCTCCATACAAAATCTGTCAGACGTCAGTTTTATTCTATGAATAAAAATTACCTGTCGATTGAAAAAATTAGCCCTAAATGCCTAAATCACAGCAAATATCCTTATCAATCAAATCTTCTTGCTGTCATGCCAAAAATAAGAAATCCGTTTGAAAAAAACATTAGGAAATCAATCATTATTTGTAAAAAAGGTTTTGACCTAAGAGGTGAGGTTTTAACCGCAGAGGTAACGCTGCAATAGTTAGGTAATAAGAATCAGTACCTGAGTACTTACTTTAAAGGTGAGGATTCAGGTGATCAAAAAAAAAAACTAACCGAGTACCATCGATCTATGGAAGTCAATTACATGAACAATGGTTGTAAAATAATACCCACAAACTGACACCACAGATGAAAATGTTATAACAGATTATTATCATGGTAACACTGTGGGGCGATGCGTCGATATAAGATATCAAATCACAATTTTGGCAGAGATTGCGTCGACAGATCGACGTCCCTTATTTATTTGATTAGGACGCTTTTTATCGGTGCATCTCCCCTAAACAATTTTTGTTTTGTTTGTTTGCGGTAGAAATTATTATTGTGGCCGCAAGATATGAATGTGATGTGACACTGGGCCGTCACATTATTTTTGTATTTGGTGGTGTAGTTTTGATGCTGTTTAGTAACTTCAATAGGGAAGATGCAGATATACTATTTAGCAATATTTTGTGACTAAAATGTTAAAAAAACATAAAAGAAGGACCACTGCATCGTTTTTATTTTAGTTTATATTGATTTTTAACAATAATTACGAATTAAAATAACGTGAAACGGAACGTATTTTAATCCGCCAATCAGCGTCTAGTGACGTCACTCACGTTATTATGACTTATTTAAGGTTGTGAACGTAAACAACTTTTATTGCGGAAATTAATCGCATTTTTTTAATAAAAATGGGTTGGGTTCATAAAAGCAGATCCCAGGAATCTGCCGAAAGTTAATGTTGGTGATCTTCACAGCATCGAATGACAGTCTAAAGAATAAATTGTCAGCCCTCTTCGCAGCTTGGAACCACTTTTTTCTCAACTTCGGGTCAGAAGGTCCAATTAAAAATATTTTATTTGGAAACTTAGTTGAAGTCGATGGACATATTTTCACAAAACACGAATCAACTCGGCTTATTCTCGGGATATTTGTGGCATTGTTATGACAGCCTGTACACAATATTAATCTCAGTTTGAATCATTTTGAACACATTTTTCGAACATATGAAGCAATAGATTAGGAATATGCTTATATTGCTAATCTATTGCTTCAAATGTTCGAAAAATGTGTTTGGTCAACAAGGTAAAAAACGCAAAATGTTCTTCAACTGTCAAAATGAAACCCATTGCTACTGATAGTGTGTTACGCAATTACCTTGCTGAGGTTGATGGATACTTAGTCCATTTTTTTTATAATTTACATGTATTTTTTCAAAAAATATCTCGAAAGTTGAAAATTACGCAACTATGAAAGCCAGCGACGAACAAATATGGCCAGTGACAGACCGGAGTGACGTCATCGTAACTGTAGATCGTTTTCGCGCGAAAATTTAAACTGTCAGTTTGAAACCGAAATTTTTTTCAGTAAATTATAGTATTTAAATGTTTTATTATACTCTTGGTATATTCTACATGAAATTCATTCAAAAGAAGGCAAAAATAAAAATATTGCATGTTCTCTATTGTATCTACAATAGGTGGTCCCTGGCAAGGAGGTCCACAAAGTACGTTAAAGCTCATCAGAAAAGTATGACAATCGTCCTGTGTTTTTAAACAGGTGAATCTAATGAAAGCGTGTTAAACAAACCAGCAGTCTACAGAGTGCAAAATGACCCATCAGCAAGCCAAAATCTACGCGTTCTGTCTTCATGGTCATGTCCCATAAAGTTAAACTATAAATAATACATTGAGCAGAAATAAATACTGGGAAACGACTTTTTTGGGTGAAAACCCATTGTTAACTGTAGTGCACAATATAATGCACCTACCGAAAGGACTGGCCGGCACTCGCAAAAGACAAAATTGTGTGGAAAAGGCAGACAGAGGCCATTGCCCTGCAGTGGAACAATACGAGCTAGTTATATGTAAGTTAGTTTGTTATTACAATGCACATCAAAACACAATTATGGGCTGAAAAACTAAGCAGGAACATGTTTTGATTAGGTACCGAGCTTGTGTAGCAACAAATTATTACACCTGCAAAACCAGCCAACGATAAACAAAATAAAAAAATCTATCTGTCAACTTGACAGCCAATTTAAAACAAAAACCGGTTGTCTATTAGCGCGCAATTAAAAGCTGCGTTCGCAATTTAAATCGGGAGCTATTGTTCGCGCCCTCCGTTAATTCGACAGTTTGGGTGCGTTCCGCGCTGCACTTGCCCGATAGCTATGACATTCTCTTTAAAACATAATGGAATGAAGAAACAGTAAACTGGCCTCCCTTGTTGGGGGAACACTTCGTTATCCGACGGATAGTTGGACGGAATGGTATTGATACTGGCAGTTATCCTGTTTTCTGGATACTATAAACAGGATGCTTGTGTGAATATGTATATTTAAACATGTACACTACTAAACGTGATCCTGCAAATAACCGTACCTGCAAAAAAACGGGATCTTGCCGTGGGAAAGAACCCTAAGGTTTATTTTATACAAACACTTAATACGTCAGTAATATTTTAAAATTAGTTGAGGCGTTAGCTTATACTAACATTAAAGAAAACTGTTGAACAATGGATGTGCTGGCTAATTAATTAAATTCAGTCAGTCTGTAGCAGAATGTGTGGTAGAAGCGATATTAAAATTAGCATAATCTTGCTAATACTTCGTGCGAGCACTAATTAAAATAAAACCATCGAATTAGAATAAAAACCAAATCCTTTACTTTTGGTATGGTTATCAGAACTTTTAACGTTTTTAGCTTTATCCATATTTATTTCTTTTTTTAAAGAAAGAAAGAGTACTTATTGGGACTCGCGCGCGTAAATCATAAACAAAGCTAAAAAGTTTTGACTAAAAACAGAAATTCCTCTACGAGGACAAAATGCTCCGATCTCAGAATGATGCTGCGAAATTTAAAAATAAGTGTCACAATACTGGTATTCTGATAGAGCAATATAGGACAATTCTATCCATCCATAAATGGACAAATAATCAAGAAGGTACAATCAAAGTATACGCTAAAACCTATAGGTAGCACCATTCATAACGAATCACCGTCCAAAATTATATTATTTGTAACATAATCCGCGAACAACTACGGCACAAGATTGATATTACGCTAGGGTGATATCGACATTAATTTATATGGATACGGTTTAAAAATGTATAATGGGTGGGTCGCTGACACTAATAAAGTCCCTTGGGGCCGTCATGTTGCCAACGACACTTTTTGGCGCGAAATAAAATACATGTTTCACTAGAAAATCGTGTAAGCAATTTTATAAGTTAATTCTTTTATTGGCACTGGCCGTTAGGTTCAAAATTCTGTAACAAATATTTTGACAGGCAACACGGCTTATGGCGCGAATTTGTTCGGATGCGTTCGCGTATTATTGATCGGCTAATTGCGGAGGATGACGCGTGAAGACGCGTGCAATAACATTTATTTCTCATTACACAGTACTTATTTCTTTCCACAAGTTTTATTCACACGAGAAAAAAACGAACCCATTTTTTTCGACAAAAAAAAAGGAACAACGGACCGATTCAGGGCAAATTCATCATCTGCCCAGTATGTTAGGGTCAGCTTCCAGTCTAACCTGATGCAGCTGAGTACCATTATTATACGAGTTACGCTGAGTGACTACCTATCTGACCTCCACAAACCAGTTATTGGGTAATACAAAACCCCTTGGTAAGACTGGTTGTCAGACTTTCAGGCCTCTGCCGACCCGTAACGACTGTCGAAGTTCCACGAATATTCAGGGCAAAGTCTAATTTAAATAAAAATAAAATAAAACACGAAATGAAGATAAAATTATAAATTAAATGTCACAAAGCTAATAATCGAACAGCTATGGCAAATCGTAATTGTCACTAATAAAGGGGATTATGCAAATTAGTTGGAGTCGAATCACGTGTCCGTGTACAAATCAAATGTTAAATAATTGTTAAATAGCGTGTAAACATGCGCCGTTTCCTTTGTATTCTAAACTAGACAAACAGGGATACTTTTATAATTTTACTTCGGACGCCATACTTCTCCATTCAGAGTCAACTGCGTGTAAAATTTAAATAAACGATTTAGCACTAACTCACGTTCAAATTTTGAATTTTGACTTCACTGATGTCGCGGTTTCGACGTCTTTATTCAAATTTCGAATAATAAGAGATCGGTCACGCGCCAATGAACGCATTCATATTTAAAGTCCGCTCGCAAACGTTTCAGTTATACTACAAGTTATTGTATCTATTAATTAATTCTGCAGTCAGATGTGACAAATTATCTTTTAATTGGGGAGTTTGACGTGATTTATTGTTGAATTTAACGCAAGTTTGCGTAGAGCATTATGATATTAAAGTACTCTATGCACACTTGCAGACGTAGCTTATACTAACACTGTTTGTCTAAATACATAAACTAAAGACACAATAATACACACTGCATTATGCCTAATATACGCTGTAGGATTGTTTTGTCTAATAATAAAATCGTCTATATTTATTATGAACTAGGTAGCTTCTGCCTGCGATTTCGTTCGCGTGAAAGGAGACGTTTCATTTTCGTATGGAACTTTGGCTAAATCTGTGAAATATATATATAAACATACAATAGACAATTATTTATAGAATTAACTTGTATTTATTTAGTACAAAATTAAAACTGAAAATGTTTGACTATGTTGTGAGAAAAATGGAGACATAAATAATGATAATAACAGTCCCATGACATTGACAGACAGTGTATGTTAAAATAAAACGTTCGGAAGTAAACTGGTCAAGTAGATGATTAGTCGAACTAGGTTATTATTATCAAAATATTATATTGATATTATTATTTTTTACATGTTTCCATTAATAACACATTAAAAATAGGTGTAATAGATGAATTAATAATACAGTGATACCTTTGTATAATTATATTTAATATTTTTGTATTTACGGTTTCACACTCATTTCAGATCCATTCTGGTTTCAAAACGCATGTTTGTTGTCAGGACGCCGCCATCTTGGCCATAACGTTATCAAATGGCAATATTGAAAAACTTTAATTTGCTTGTACACAAAGAGTTATTCTCAAATTCACAGATTAACATTTTTCCTAAATTCAGGGTATTTTTCCCCGTTTTTTTATATATTGTACCAGTGCTAGCCAAAAGTGAAACATCTCCTTTCTTGTTCCCCAACCGACTCCTCTCGCATCGCATCACATGCCCGTGCTACAACTTCGTTTTCGCTTAGTGTTCTTTCTGATCTAGGGCCCCTTTTCCTTATGCTCTGCTCCTGAGGGTCGCAGTCTGATATTAAATAGCCTATAACCTTCCTCAAGAATTGGGCTATGAAATGCAAAAATATTTTTTGAAATTCGACTGGCAGTTCCGGAGGTTACCCCCTACATACAAACTTACGAAAAAAAAAAACTAATTTTACCTTTTTATAATACTTATTTGTAAAACCTAGACCGGGTTATTTTTCAAAGACGAGCCAAATCTAAGGATGTTGTACAGACCATCAAACTGAACAATTTTGTCTATGGGACCAACATCGTATTCGCGAATAAAAATTCAGGCGTCCCATACTTTTAGGTCGAGTAGGTATTGAAGTTTTCTAAGGGACAGTTGATAAATTTTTCGCGAATACGATATTGGTCCCATGGAGAAAGTTGTTCAGTTTGATGGTCTGTACCATATCCTTATATTTGGCTGGTCTTTGAAAAATAACCATGTATTTCTTTTGGATTTTGACATCAAGTAAAATTGTTGCCATAAAATAAATCAGCTACCTTACACAATACCAGTATCAAATTAACGAAAACACCCCAAAATGTATACCAGACTATACGGTCTAATTACCCCACACAAGAGGCAAAAACAACACCTAGCGTCCCAAACTGACAATAAATCAAGAAAAGTAAAATATCTATCCTTTGGGAGCGCTCCAAGCTGTCAGATGACATAATAGGGTCCTTTATCGCGCGATGTCGCGATAACGACCGCGACTAGTGACGATCAGTGTACACTATTATGTTTTTTGAAAAAGGAATGGGTGGTGTCGGTTGATAATTTGGGATGGAATGAAATATTGATGTTCGTTATTCTCTTTAGGGAAATAAAAGCGATCTTTAGGTAGATTGTGAAATACTGTGAATATATTGTAGTGGTTTTATATCTACAATTAATTATAAACAAAACACAACACATCGTGAAAACATCGTTAGGAAACCAGCATTACCAAGAACCAAAAATTGTACAAACTGTTTTTAATTGTTATAATTCGTTTTTGAACCGTTTTAATTTAAGAAATAAATAAATAATGTATTGTGTTGCGTTGGAACTAAGCTGAGACATGTCATTAACAAAATTCTCATCATCTGTCTAGCCTTTTCCCAACTATGTTGGGGTTAGCTTCCAGTCTAACTGGATGCATCTGAATACCAGTATTTTATTTTCTCCACAACCCAGTTACTGAGTAATACGATAAGTATCTCTTGGTAGGATTGATCGTCAGACTTTCGGGCTTCTGACGACCCGTAACGACAGTCAAAGATTCACGAATGACAACCGGGACCGGCTTTACGTACTTTCCGAGCCACGGAGGGGTCTTGGTATGTATAAATATGGTCACCCATCCACGGATCAACTGCGGCAAGCGTAGCTTAACCTGATCGATCGACCCGTGCGGCTGTTATTTCTTAGCCACAAGCCCACCTTAATTAACTCAATTATATGGTTTGCCTGAAACATCTCCTATCCTCTCCCGGGCCTAGCTATAAGCCATTGCTCCAAGAAATAAGCTTCTTGAGACATTAAACAAAAAAAAAAAAAAAGTGTGCGGTCGGGGGCCCCCGTCAGTAACGAAGTTCCTTACGTGACACTCACACGCACCCATCGCGCTGTCTTGGATTTTTATTTTGACCTCACCAAAGCTTTAGAATAGAATAGCTTTATTTCGGTCACAGAAATCCATATAATGTTAGTAACACCCTCGAAAACCATGAAAACGACACCCATGATCAGAAAGTAGAAAATTTTCGCAGCAGTCATTTTGGATTTTCATGTTGACCTCAATATTGGTTTTAATTACCACTCTCGAAAACCATAAAAACTATATCTATCTGCCACCTTCGACAACCACAAAAACTATATCTCTCTCAAATGAGGATAAATTCGCATGGTGGGGGCATAACGCTTTTTCGGTACCTACGTGACGATTTCTACCAGTTTACTCCTACTACAAGCTGCGTTAAAGAACTACGTTCCTAAAATCTTGCTATCACAAAATCCCCTCCCCTTACCACAATGCCACTTAAAACCTCAAAACATCTTCATTCTACAAAAAAAAAAAACATCAAATTAAAGAGATCTCATTACACAGCAGAGTCGACACGTGTCCATCTAATTTAGCCCCGCGCTACTCGCCAGTCGCCATTAAGACTCCCTCAGGATTAGCGGAATCAATGAGCTGCTCGCCATGCTACATCCCCTTGTGGAGCTGTACTCGCGTTAAAGGCAGAGAGTTCGAACCTAAATGATGGGATGGAAAATACATCTCAGACATAACAAACTATCTGTGAACTCGTTTCAGACTATTATGGACTTAAGTAGACTGCGGGCATTCCGAAGCTTACGTGGTACATAAGTTAGACGATCCAAAAAAGTATCGCTCCCATGACTTGATAGCAATCCTCGAGTTTGGACCTCTGCTGAAGTGCCAAAGACCAAGTTTGAGCACCATATGTGAGAATTGGGAGAATACACAAACACACAAACTTCGTAATTTTCTTTTTCACAGTATTTCTAAAAAAAAAATGTCTGATGAATGAGTACTTAGGTACTAAACATAAAAATATTCTCGAGTCCTTTGTTCTGAAAACCATTTCAGTACTTTTTCTTATACTTAATGTAAAAAAAATAATGACCACTGTTTTCCATCAACACTGGACATCATAATGATCAAACTTAGACAATACAATACCCCTGTAGGTACTTAGCATGTCTACCATCAAAAGGGTCGAATCGCATGACATTAACAATAGTACTGACATGAGGGGTCCACATCCGAATGCACAATGGTGACAACATTGATTTATGTGGGGCCCACCTGTTTGAGCTGATTATTTCTTGTGTTACATTGATATCGAGTTTCTTTTATAATTGGCTCTCAAAGACTTCAAATTCCGGGATCCGTGGATAACAAATAACAGCCGCGCAGGTCGATCGATTAGGTTGAGCTACGCTTGTCGCGGTTGGTCTGTGGATGGGTGACCAGCTTTGCATATCGAGACCCCTCCGTGCCTCGGGAAGCACGTTAATCCGTTTGTCCCGGCTGTCATTCTTGGATCTTTGACAGTCGTTACGGGTAGTCAGAAGCACGAAAGTCTGACAACCAGTCTTACCAAGGGGTATCGTATTACCCAGTAACTGGGTGGTGGAGGCAGTCGCTCCATGTAAAATATTGGTATTCAGCTGCATCCAGTTAGACTGGAAGCCGACCCCAACATAGTTGTGAAAAGGCTAGGCAGATGATATCAAAGACTTCAAATTAATGCCTGTTAGTATAAAACCTAAATTTCTATAACATCAGCCTACCGAACAAAGACCTTTAGATTAGTAGCATTGATCACCTGCTAGTTATTTCTGTAAAATCCTCAGCGTGAAAATGAAGCTGAAGTGACCTGTCAATCCCTAGCATTGGATAGAATGACAGCTCACTGCACCTAACTTCACGGTACGATCCTTACAGAGTAGGCCAGCTGGTTTGCATGTGAAATCTATCTTCATTTATTCACGTTTTTACGTTAAAGAAAAACTTCAGTAATTTTCAGAATTACTCCTACTTACCTCATTATTATAGGTAGTTTCTTTTAACACTATAACTGTACGACGTTATGTCTAGATACCTTCTTCCAAGACGCCATTTTTTTACGAGATCACTGTCTTTTATAGCTTTGGCACGACCCTTTTTTGCTTTAACTAAAATACCGATTTACCTAACATGTAGGCACTTAGGTATTTAAGTAGGTCCTTATTTAACTTACTTTGAGGCCCACTTGCACCACAACTCAACATATTATTTCTAACAGCATTCTGTCTCTATCTCCTTCAAACGATTGACAGAAATAGAACGATGTTTTAATTTCGTTTAGCGTTAAACGTATTTAGTAATTTATGGTGCAAACCGGCCTAACAGTACCTACTCTCCGAGTCCGTACTAAGATCCTTTAGTAACCTTACATCTATTTACAAAAAAAAAAGGAATAAACAAACAAAATATTGCCTCAAACATCCTCATATTCCCAATTGGTGAAAACCTCATTTGACACTGATACTCGTATAATAGAATCACATTATGCGGCTAGGGTGGGGCCCTTAGGGACGCGACAACATCGATTCCACGATAGTCGAGTCGATATACTATTCGATTCTGGCAACGATCCGTATCGAGTGTTTGTTCAGTCCATGGTAAAGGAGTGTAATTGAAGATGTTGGCTTTTATTTGGTTTGTTGTTTGCACAGGGAAATTGGTTTTTAAACAGGCTCGGATGACCGTGTCCATAGAGTGGAGAAAAGTCGGGTGGAATCAGAAGCGAGCTTTTAAAAGACTTGGTATGTTATTTATTAAACTTACTTCTTAAGTTCTAGAATAAACTAGCTTAGCTAGTTCTGCAACAGAAGTCTGCTGCTTGTATCAAATTTTGCAGGTGTGCTGCAAAACGTCATTACGTCATTGTTGAAATATCCTTTTCCAGATAAGAACTGCACCCTAATTGCATAACACACTATTACTCTCAATTTGAATAATTTCGAAGCATATTGCTAATCCATTGCTCCTTAAGTTCGAAAAATGTGTCTACCCAATAACGTAAATAACGCAATGAATGTTGTTGAACTGTCAAAATGAAACCCATTGCTACTGATAGTGTGTTACGCAATTACCCTGCAGATTCTGATGCTTTTACTGTGACTTCTCTAGCTCCGGTTGACAGAAACCATTCATATCCTACGAAATGTCAACGCTGAGTTTAATGACACATGAGCCTCGCAAAGATGAAGACACAGATAAAAAATTACGGACAAAAAAAAAAACGACGATTCGTGATTGATTGATTACACACAGACACACTGTATGCATTACCCGAAACAACAAACGGATAACGACCGTGGAAAGGGTTAAATAAATCACTTCAGCCGGTCGATTCTGTAAAAATCTCACGGTAAAATCATAAGTGAAGTGAGCTTGAAGTGAGCAGTGTCAATAGTGTTAATCCCTAATGACAGCTCACTCACTTCACGCGAATTTTCACGGTGAGATGGGTACGGAATCGCACGGATGATCTAAACTAATATAAATAAAAAAATCTACCTACTAATTAAAATTCATCCCACTTAACACACAAAACAGCACCAAAAAGAACTCCAATACATCGATAAACTAAATACAATAAGTACCTACGTATAGTTACATACTTAACTACTTACTGGACAGATTTAAGCAAAAGATGCAAGGGGTCCAGCGAAGGGGTCTATCGAAGGGGTCCTGGTGAAACGTTAATCGAATCTGGACCTAATGGGATTTCTTTCTTGAGGGGCGCATCGCTAAAGGATTAATTTATATCAATTTAAATGGGAGCTGTGTATACAGGCTGAGTGTATTTTTGGAAGAGTTTTTATTTGAATTTATTGGGATGATTTTGGGAGAGAATTTTGTAATGAGTGTGTGGAATTTTGTGTTGTTTTTTAAATTAATGGGACTAGACTTCTATGCAAGCTATGTACTGAATCTTGAAATGATTATCAAAATCGTTGGTAAGTCTCGAATTAGGGACAGCTCCAATAAAGGCATAATTTTCGTGCCCTAAACATCTTGGTTTGACATTTTTTTTTTTTAAACTTTGCCCTTCACTAAGAATTTCTCCTGTATTGTGGGTGCGTTTACAAACATTTAAAGTCACATACACAAACAGCCAGACCCGGAACAACTACTTTGTAGATCATACAAATATTTGTTCCATGCGGGAATCGAACCCGCGACAGGCAGCGCAGCAGTCAATCGCTTAACCACTGCGCCAACCGTGCCGTCATACAAATAACAACACGTATTCTGTGTCTCTCGCGTATTACAAGACCCATTGTCAACAGTAGACCTATCACAACTGAATAGAGTGCACACAAGATAAGTGTACCCTCCCTTTTAATCATTTTCGGCATAATGTTAGATTATTTACTTTGTCACCCGACATAAACGTCAAGATAGCGGCAAAAGATTATGTCCGATTTCAGCCGCGCGCAGACTTATTTAGCGCGCACTCTAGAACTAAATTGACATTCATTTTTATGCGTGCCGATTAATTCTGTAAAAATCCCACTGTGAAAATTTCGATAAAGTAAGCTGTCAACAGTGTCAATCATAAGCAAGGACGAATGACAGCTTACTTCACCTAAGTTTTCACAGTGAAGTTGGAACAGGACACCAGCAGCTCTAAAATAAGAACCAATCAAATCACCTCTCCCAATTTCCTCACCATTTTTCCGCCGTGCATTTAGCGAGCAGCCTGTATACAACCGCTCCGGGGAAGGTCTAATCCGCAGCGTTTGTTTGTGTCCCCGGTAATGTATGTGAGAGCGCGCGCATGCCGACAAATTAAAAACATATCCTGGACTATTGTCGAGACTATATTGTTGGAGAAATGTCGGTTGTGATGGAGGCAAAATAGAGGTAGTTACTATAATAATTTACTTTATTAAATTACCAGCTTCTGCCTTCGACTTCGTCCACGTGAAATTTCTTATCCCCCTAACTTCCCCACCCCACCCCGTCGCATCGCATCACCTGGCCGCGCTATTACTTAGATTTCGCTTAGAGCTCTTTCTGACTTTCTTCTTTCTGCTCGGCTCCCAAGCGTCTCTGCGTGGTGTTAAATAGCATACAGCCTTCCTCAAGAATTAGGTTATCAAATACAAGCATATATTTTTCAAATCCGACTGGGCGTTCCAGAAATTAGCGCGTTCAATCAAACAAACAAACAAACAAACTCTTCAGCTTTATAATATTAGTATAGATATGTATGTATTTAGAAATATATAATATGTATGTTTATCAGTTGTCTAGTACTCATAGCACAAGCTCTGCTTAGTTTGGGACTAGATGGCATTGTGTGAAAGTTGTGGAATATATTATTATTTATTTATTTTATAAATGGTCACCCATCCAGGGACCAACTGCGGCAAGTGCAGCTTGACCTGATCGAGCGACCCGTGCGGCTGTTATTACTTAGCCATTACCTCTTAAAAAATTGAAGAGCTCATTGGGCATAAAAAAATTCGTCCGCATTGGTGTCAGTGGGAAAAATGCCCAAAAGTTTGACAGCCTTGCTACGTTGGATGGCAAGGTTCTTATGGTGTTTGAAAGGTAACTTAACATTACAATTATAATCTCTTTCATAAAAAAAAACGTTTCTATGAACATCGCAAAACTATCGTCGATCAGAATAGCCCCGTAACATCTGTCAAGGCTGTCAGCGTCGTTTTTTTCCGCCACTATCCGCTTACAAAGAATCCAATCCATGTCGTCTGCTTAGCACCGAGTGGTATAAATGCCACAGCCATCGATTATATGCATAGTTGCTGCATTTATACTGTTTTACCGACATTTTATGAATGAAATGGGAGTTTTCTGAGATTTTTGTAGTCTTAGGTGAACGAATTACTTCAAAGTAAGCATGCACTATCGTCAACAAGATTATCACTTACCATCAGCCGTGCGATTCTGTAACCATCTCACTGTGAAAACTTGGGTGAAGTGAGCGTGGAGTGAGTCGTCATTAGTGTCAATCCCTAGCATCAGCATGACTCACAGCTCACTCTAAGCTCACTTCACCTTAGTTATCACGGTGAGATTTTTTTCCAGAATCGACCAGCTCTTGAACTAATGGCCAAACGCGCGGATTTTAAATATTAAAAAAAAATTGTAAAGCTACGCTGCTACGAGTTCGTAGCAGCTACGTAAGTGTAGAATAACATACGATATAGGTTTTATTTTCTTTCAGTGTTCGTAAGTTACTTAGACCTAATAAAGATTAGTCTTTATTTATTTATTTATTTTACCAATTATTGTATACACACATATATAAACAGACAAGAAAAAACAGAACAGAAAAATAGGTACGAAGGTGATGCAGGTACATAGGTGATGCTTATTTCATAAGAAATCTCTTCCAGCATACCCGCGATAGGACATTAGATAGAGAGATGTAGACAGCGTGTGAAAAAGTAAAGGAGACATGAAATACATAAAATCGTAATCAATAATCATACACTTAATAAAACTAAACAAATACTATGAGAATAAACATACATACTACTTCAAAAATAAATATCACGTAATCAAAATAATAAATACATACACAATTAACTTTTATCACTTAGTCATACGTTATCACTATCACTACATAGTATAAAACAAAGTCGCTTCCCGCTGTCTGTCCCTATGTATGCTTAGATCTTTAAAACTGCGCAACGGATTTTGATGCGGTTTTTTTAATAGATAGAGTGATTCAAAAGGAAGGTTTATATGTATAATACATGCATAATATAGTAGAGAAACACTGATAATTTTAGAGGTTCCTAATGTGATGTCGTAAATAAACACATTTTTTTGCGCTTATATTGTAAACGCTGGCTGAACCCGTCGAGATAGATCAAAATAATGTACTACAGTATTGTACACCTTAAAAAGGTCTACAAAAAAGTCCGCGATGGTATATGTCTATCTCTTAGGGATAACCCACAATAACTATTTTTTATCCTATACTTTTTACGAGAAATAATGGCTCTAAAATTATCAGTGTTTCTCCATTGCACCCGTGCGAAGCCGGGGCGGGTCGCTAGTACGTTATATAACAAGAGTGTGATAATCCCTAATATTTCCCATAACTAACCATGGTGATAAGTGTTACTATGACCTGCCGGTCGATTCTGTAAAAATCTCACCGTGAAATCATAGGTGAAGTGAGCTTGAAGTGAGCAGTCAATAGTGTTAATACCCAGCATTAGTCTAGTGAATCTCACTTCACCTAAGTTCTCACGGTGAGATTTTTATACTGAATGCAGATCTCCTCAATAAACTTGACCGTCTTCTCAATAACTGCATTCGATTCGTTTTCAATCTACGTAAGTATGACCATGTATCCGAGCTCGATATACCGAGCACCGGCTTCTTTTAAAATGGTTACCTATTCGCCAGCGCAGACAGTTAAGGGCTCTGTCTAAGTTGTTCTCTATTCTCGACAAACCTACTGCTCCTTCTTACATGACTTCCCAAATTCAATATTTTTGCTCTGCCCGTGCTAAAAATCTTCGTTCCACCAACAATCGTCTTCTACGATGTCCTTCTCACCGTTCTGGATTAATTCATTCATCCTTCTTTGTACAGGCGGTCTTTCTTTGGAATGCGCTCCCTCTGAACATTAGGACGGCAACCAGTCCGTTATCTTTTAAAGTGAAGGCACGTGAACATATCCGTCAGAAGTTGGCCGTAACATTCCAGCGCTGGATTCGTTTTCTCCTCTACCGATCATTTTCTCTGACGACAGTTCATTTTGTTTACATGTATGTATGTATATATGTATCTATCTATGTATTACTATTAATTCTCTTCTTGTCATTTCCCAGCTATTTATCTCTTATGTTGCACCTGACATATTTTGTCTCTGCGTCACCCTAAGGTTGACTGGTAGAAAATGCCTCAGGCATTAAGTCCGCCTATGCACAGTATTTTTTTTTTTACTTGTGCATAAAGTTTTGATAAATAAATCTATGTCATTATGCAGTTGAACTATTTAACAATAATTACAAAAGCTTTCATGCTTAAGCAATTTAATGAGAGGACCACTAATCGGCAGTTAAATGCTTGGTTACCATAGAAGTAAGAATCTGCTCTTTACCAGAGGACCTGAAGACAAAGCACTAGAAAGACCTTAAAACAAACTGTAGGTAGTGCTATTCTGTAAAAATCTCACCGTGAGAACTTAGGTGAAATGAGCGGGAAGTGAGCTGTCATTCCCCAATGCTACGGATTAACACTATTAACTGCTCACTTCACTTATGATTTCACGGTGAGAATATTACAGAATCGACCGGCTGGTGTTTTTCGTAGCAAGTCTACGAATTTGTAACTGCTCTGAAAGCGTAGACCCACACAAAACTATTGCTACGAGTACGTCTCAGAGTTTCAACAAATTCCATTTACATAGTTTACTTGGTATTTCTACTATATATTTAATATTAAAGAACTAACATTCAGGAGTTGAACTTAAACGTAAGGAAGTTGCTAGAATTTCATAGCACATTCGTAGCCGTAGAGGTCCAAACTAAATAAAACCAACTAAAAAATATCGTTCAGCTGATTAATGAAATACATAGTATTGTTCCGGTAAAAGAATTCTAATGTATTTCTGAATGAACTGTAAACCACTTACCTATTATGAGTAGATTGGTGTTTGTTTTTTAACCGGCGAAAAAAGGAAGAGGTTCTCAAGTCAACGCGTATTCATATTATTTTTTGTAGTCCCTAATTTAAATAAACTATATAGTTTTTTATCTATCTTTCTTCCAAACCTAACACCATTCTTTCTTTAGTAGTTTGACTAAGTTATCTGTCAATCAAGATTTGTAAACACAAAATACTCATCTCACAACGCGATTGACCAAGGCATCAATTTAAAAAAAACGAATCACGCATAAACGTCGAAAAACATAACGCAACTCGCGGCCCGCAGGCAAAGGCAGTTAACTGAACAGCCTAGTAAAATATTCACATGTAGTTATTCCATGCGGCTGCCTGTGGATCACCGCTGCAGATTAAACTATTAACAAAATGGTAGCTGCACGGTTTTGAACCGGATTCCATTTTCGAATAACGTTTTGCATAGTTAAACGCCGGTTAGCGTGCCATGATCTGCGCGTGAAAAGATTTTATGAACAAAACTTTTTGTGGACCTACAAAGGGATTGGCTGAATGAATGACTGACAATAATATTTGGGTTAGTTTAGCTCTTTAACAAAGCCAATATACTTAGAGTTAAAAGTGGAAATTGCTTTTATTATGTTGCAGTGGGAGTCCGTTGTGCACTATTTACATCATCACATACCTTCTTATAATAATGCGAAAGGTACTCTCTCTGTATGGTACCTTTCACACCTACCACTAAAACGATGATTATGGTAGCCAGGGGCTACAGAAGGACATACGCTACTTTTCCTCCTCAGTATTTGTATAAAAAATGATGAAATACATAATAATAGGTACGCCCTGACAAAGTCACACAGACAGAACAGCTAGTATTTTATTTAATTTAGATGAAAACACATAAGTTAATATTATAATAATTATGAAGAATATCAGAAGATCTTACGATGCGCTGTGATAAACTAAAAATCTGAGAATGTCTGTAAGAACTATCCAGAGAAGTAGGTATGATTTTGCTAAGATAAAGTTGCCATTACATTAAATTGACATCTGCCTTTTTAATTTCTTTTAACCATGCAGTGAATTATTTTTTAATGCCACACTGCGTATAATCCTGTCAACAAAGATCCAATTTTGCCCTTACATGTTCCGTCAGCGAATTTATTTCGGAAACTATGAGCATCCACCATGACAGTTTTGCGCGGTTGCCTAGCAACGCACTTAATTGGCGGCAAATCGGCGAATGGATTACGTGACACCCGCTAGCGTGAAATTGTATAATTTGTAGATATTATGCCGTCGAACGTCGGATATCTACTATTATTGGGTGTATTTGGTGCAAATATTATGTCAATAAGTTATTGAAAGGATATATTGAGTTGGTAATAAAGGTTGTATTAGTTATATTGAGCTCATTTTGTTTATAATTGTTCGAATTTGGTTTCAATGCCTTTTTTTTTGTACAAAGTTTCTCAAAAGATTAGGTTACTAATCAGAGTTGTTTGCAGATACGTTCTAAGGGCGAACTTCAACAATGAAACTGAGTGCTACAGTTCAAGAGCTGTCAGTGTCAATATCCCGTAACAATGATGACACTGACAGCTTAGATGCGCTGTCCGCTGATGACGTTCGGTTTCTTTAGTTAAAATAGCCCTAAGTCTGCTAAGGGTGCTTGTTACACGTGAAACTTTATTTGAATTTAAAATTGTTGAAAAAAAAAGCCCCGAAAATGAACAAAATCATTGACAGCTTAACAACTGTGTGCCTTTTAAAGTTGACACTAGTAGGTACAACGACACGACACGTGTCTAATCCCTGCACACGTGCCACAAAATATCTGGACAGGTACAGCCAACATATACAATGACGTCACCAAGTAAGGGTGGATAAAAAACCTATTGTATCATTACACCTGCTTAATATGATTGGGTCAGTGAATCAGAATATTTAAATTGGTATAAAGTGATGCGCTTTTTGAAAGCGATGAAAAGGTTTAGTGAAATTAGATCATGCATTGATAATTTGAGCTTGGCCATTTTTTTATTCTGAGCTTTTTTTGCGGGGCGTTAAATTATTTTCTTCTTGGCAGTTTTTAAATCGTTTTGCATATTTTTTTTATGTCCAGTTATAGAAGATACCAATAATCTATACTCTACATTATACAAATAAATGCAAATTTCAAAATAACAGCTTTAGGATTTAACTATAATGTGTTTACGTCATATTATACCTATATGGTGTAAGGGGACACTGGCGCGCGGATTGTTAGGATGAATGTTTGAAATAAATGTTTAAATTAAGCGAAGAAATGTTTTCTAAAGTAGGTACTTACACGGTCAAAATGTATGAAACAGCAGATTTCATCGGTTATTACCTAATATTTTTGCAACAATAACGCCTCCACAGCAAGATGTAATGTATTGCGGAAGCTGTATAAATCCCTTGACAATTTTATCGATCCATAAGAGAGCCTTCCGCCTGGACACGGGTTACCGTGGCCGACTTGGAAATCTCTAAATAGACTTCGAACCTAAGTCAGCAGAAGCAATGACAATCTCCACAGATGGGGGTTAATGGACGGCTCAGATCTCAATGCGTATGCGGTACCTCTCCACAGACAATGGCCCACTTTGGATCCTGCAACGCAAGCCCTGTCACCTGTGCACTTGATGATCTTAAGACTGCGTCAGTGAGCGAAGTTCGCGTAGCTGAATTTTGGGCCAAAGATATTTGAGCTATGTATTTGCCATCGATACGCTATGATGAAGAAGGTAATATTTAATTATAGGTACAAAAGAAAGAAAAATATTTTATTTGGGACACACACAGGAAACTACAAATAGTAAAAAAAAAGCATTTAAAACCAACAAAGTTACATTACAAACAACCATAAAAGAGTTAATAAACCAAAAAAAAGACCAAAAAGGTTCATATCTCAGCTGAGAGAGGCAGTAGTGTGATTCTTCCGACTAACAACAATTATTTAGCCAAAAAATATCATAAAGACATTAATTATTAAGCACGCTAATTACGAGCCGGTTATCACGCTCATTGTCCGCGCTACGATTACCAGCGACATAAATTGAGCTGCGAATATTTAATAATAATTGGCTTGCCTTTGTTTAACGGGGTGCGGGGTGGCGGGCCGCCCACTTCTGCCACCCTACTGTAGCGACAGCATGGTAGAGCTACCGATTATATTTCTTTATATTTATCAAGTTATTACCTTACTAGCTGTTGCTCGCGATTTGGTCTACAATCCAGGATGAAAACTAACAGCTCTACAGCAAGACGTGAACTCTGGAGGGTGCTAAAACCCCCTGACAACTTTGTCGAACCATATGAGAGCCTTTCACCTGGGCACATAAATTACGTTCCTAATACTTACGTGCCTGAACTAGGTACTTAATCCTGTGTTCAGGCGAGAAGATCTAAAATAGTCTTTTAAAATTAAAAAATAATCATAAAATTGACAATAGACAAATAAGTATATGCAAAGAATGATGGGGATTTTGTATAGAGCCTGGCCTGATGACCAATAGAGTTCTAATGCATGGCAACGTATTGCTTATAAACAACAATTACTCAAAATTATTTTATCTCAAAAAACTTCTGGGTTTGTACAGTCGAGGACAAAAAGAGGAGAGGAGAGGAGAAAATTGTTATAAAATTTTTTGACCATTCATTTGTCAAAAATAAATCTATAGATAATTGGTTTATGCTGGGCCCATGTGCTGCCTTTTTTGCCAAAAATTGTCACTTTGGTAAGGACCCTTAGTAGTAGGTGGTTAACAATATTCTGACATGAACTATACCTACCAAAAACTTTTTAAAAAGTAAACATTTATAACAATAAATCTAGAATCACTCCTATCTCTACTAATAATGGCATGCATTTCAGACAGAGATCGATAATGATTAAAATGTAAGCCAAATAAACACTTTACTGTTTAATTACACGATGGATGTTATGATTACAAGTTGCATTAGTATTTGACTTGTGTTTACAATTAAAGAATAGGTATTGGTCAAAATGGATGTTCAAACGACACAGTCGAAATACATTTCATGTGAAGGCTTACATTCATGTAGGTACTTCATTTTGTAGTCGTTCGTGCTACTTTTGCTAAATGCCACAGAAGAACGACGATGCGTTACGCGTCCACGATCTATCTCGGACCTCTGAGGAGTTCAGACGCTTTTAACGAGAGAGTATTTATTCAAAATTTCATAATTTTATCCCCGTTAAATACCTAAGTTCTTAAAAATAGGAGTGTATAAAATCGAGGAGCCTAATAAAAATCGGTCGCTCAGTTACTCATCTGCAGTGACTCACCGCTTGACCAGTGGCAGATCCACCCCAGCGGCAGCACCGCCCACTGCTGCTCGTCTCCCAGCAAAAGGGGCGTGACGAGAACCAACAAATAAACTGCGCGCGCGCAAACTCAACACAGCGCTAAGGGGAGGTACGTAAACTTGCTCCTGGTACTTTTATGGTTATCTTGTAAAACTGTGATAAATATGTTGTACTTAAATGAGAAGTAGCTGCGCCCCGTGATTTCACCCGCATAAATTTCGATCCCGTAGGAATATCGGGATAAAAAGTATTAAATGTGTTAATCCTGGTTACCTATATAAACCATTGATGTATTATAAACCCGGATTTTTAATACATCAATGTTATAAACTATCTGTGTGCCAAATTTCATCAAAATTACAGAAGAAGTAACACACATACTCACACAAACACACACACACACATACACACACACGCACACACACACACACACACACACACACACACACACACACACACACACACACACACACACACACACACACACACACACACACACACACACACACATACTCACAAACTTTCGCCTTTATAATATTAGTGTAATAAAGGTACCGAAATACACACATCAAGTGTCGGATCAAGTAGGTACGTTTTAGAGTATCGCCACAATTGAGAATTATTATTTTAACTTTTTGGATCGTTATTGATTCTGTTTAGTTAATTTCACTATAGGTATGTAAAAATGGTCACACATCCATGGACGCAGTTTGTCCATGGATGTCCAGCTTAACCTGATCGATCGACCCGTGCGGCTGTTATTACTTACCCATAAGCCCCCTGAATGTTATGAGTCAATAACTAATATTATTGAGAACTGCAGTGAACATTAGCGTCATAAACTAATACGTTTACATGGTACTTGCAGGTCTGATATCTCTTTAACTCGGTATTTCACAGCCTTCTGCTCATAATGAAAATGATGCTTGTGATATAAACTTTCATTTGATGTAGGTATATGTGGTTTTTATTAGACATACAGGCCAAAACACCCATCATTCTTTGATAGATATTTAACGTATGTAGGTGACAATTGTATATCTATATTTACTTTAACACAGTCAATAAATCCTCTGTTTCTGTGTGTCTGTTTGTTTGTGTGTGTTCCTTGAGGATTGACCAACATGTCGACCAAAAACAGTACCAACATCAATGTCAATCCTTCAATATTTCGAAGACGCTCTTATGCTAGAAAACCAAGATCAAAATCCCAAAAAATACACCAGTTCTTTTGCCGTCGCTACCCAGGCATCCGGCTACACAGTTAAGCCGGTTATGAACGGCCCGTAATGACGGTGTCATTTGCGCGGTGAATTATAATTGGCCCGATAACGCCCGCCGGCCGCCCGACATTAATAGACAACTTAATTTAAACGCCCTGTATATAACGCTCGCTGTATATAAAGGGCATGTAATGTGCTGACGCACGAAGTGTGGGTGGTGGTTAGGTACATTTTTGTAGCAAAATACGTACTGGCACCGATTCTCTTGTTCCAAACTAAACTAAAATTCAGTGCAAAGTCGAAGCAAGAAACTCCTTGGTATTGGATATAGTAGGCAATAACTATGTACTTTCCATCAAATAATAATAATAATACAATCTTTATTGATACAAAAACCTTTGACATTGCTTAAGACTAGGGTACATAAGATGGTTAGCTTAAAGGTCATACGGATAAGGTAAACCCTGACTCCTAAACTAGGTGATCCTGTGATTTAGGAGTCAGGAAATGAGCCACTGGCATGTAAAAAACCCCAGTCGATAAACTAGAATTAATATTGGCGCCGACTCCCCTGTTCACAAATTAAACTAAATTTAGATAAGTTCAGTGCATCTTTTTCTAGATCTATTTCATCAAGAAAAGGACAGAAGATAAATATTAGTTTAGTCCATAGACATATATATATGGACTGGAAATACCTACGAAAAAAGGGTGCCTACCTACAACTCATATTGTCTCAAAAAATGGCTGCCATTGCTAGGGTTGTATCAATCAAGGAACATTGGTGTTACTATAACGAGTATCGATACTAAATACGAGTCGTACTAGTTATCACGTTTGGATCATAATATAGTATACTAACTTATAGTCCGTTCTAACTAAGGTTGCCTACTTTATAGTAACGTATCCTAGTTTATTTTCGATAAACATACTTTATAATTAGTACTCATAGCACAAGCTCTGCTTAGTTTGGGACTAGATGGCGTTGTGTGAAAGTTGTGGAATATGATTTATTTATTTATTATTATTTTTATATATGTAATTAATATATATCTATTTATTTATTTCAGGCCAAACGGCCAGGCTATTATTAATCAATCATTTTAATACACATTTACCAAAAATGCTGTGGGAACAGAGGTATCATGTAATCTCATTACATCAAGCTGTGTTCTATTGAAACAGCTTTCTTCAAAGTGAAGTGAACAGAGGTACCATTCTTTATGTCGGGGATTAATATTTTCTTCACCAATAGCCTCTAACCACTTTTTCTTTAGTCCTTCCTTTTTAGGAAACCTATAAAAAGTGCAAGTATTTTTATCAATAAATAATTTTGGTAACAGCTATATTATATTAGCATATGAAACTAAAATCAATAGGAAACGTCAGAAGCTATGTGCACGGTTCCAATTGGTGGTTTCTATGGAGAAGAGTCGGCAAGAAACTCCACGGTTACTCAAAATAATTGGCTTTTACAATGTTAATAGGTAGGGGAGGACAGTGTAGGCCTGGCAACAAGTACCAGGTACTTAAAAAAATAGAAGACATTGTAAAAGCCAATTGTTTTTAAAAGAGTAACCGTGGAGTTTCTCGCTGGTTCTTCTGCATAGGAAACCACCATTTGGAAACGTGCATCTAGCTTCTGACGTTTCATAAGTGCCCATGTAGGTTTATGTGAAAGAAAATATTTTGATTTTGGTGCTGTGAACCACGGGCCGGACCTAGCAAGGTCAATCGGAGCTAATAAGACGCAGGACTATTTATGTTAACATAGCAGAATATACCGATATCGTTCCAGCGGAGGAACTAGTTCCGGAAACTATTAGGCAACGGTACAACACTATTCTATTATGACATATTATTGTAAACAAACGAAAGAATTAACAAAATAATAAAAAGGTCTGTTATACGGAAATTCACCCAAATATCAATACTTTAGCCATGAATTCATGATCGCGTTACAATTATATCATCGAATGTCTATTATTGTATGTGTTATTGCATGAAAACCGACTACTAACCTGTGCAAAGAAAGTTGAGGTTGATTTTCATTCTTCCTTGCACCACACTTCACAATACAACACACAGGCATGTTGAATTGCTGTTTTTCAACATTTACATGCAGTTTTAAAGGTAAAGTCCTCGTAATTTTCTCGCAAATCTCAGTAATACAAAAAATAAACAACCATTTGACAGCTGAACTACCACGAAACCTGGCGACAAAGATGGCTGCTCTGGCACCTACCTACAACCGTGTATAGAATAACAGGGCATCTCCTGTTATATCCCATCTCAATGGTTTAGTCCTGTCAAATTAAGATACTCCATAGACAAGATTAGACGTGATTAAAAAGCTGGCTACTAAAAATACGTCAGTTTACGTCAGGCGCTGACTAATTTCAGGCGATCGAAGTCGTAGAAAGATGCTAGTAAAATATAAAAATTTATTTAAACCAAATGACATGATTGTCATTACCAATGCCGTACCATTAACACCATTTTCATCTTAGATCTCCACCATAGTTCCATCTTAGTTGCTTTTAACCAATGTTGGTTTTTTTCTATGATTAAGTATCACACTACCGCCAAACAAAACCATTTAAAAACGTCACATGTGTACACAGATTACAATCATCAGAATCACAACTTAGTGGCATTGTTCGGAATTATTTAGTGGCATTAAAATAAACGAGAAGCCATAAAAACAACGCGCCCGCTGAGACCTGCAGTCTGTATGCACCCTTATAGCAGTTATTGTTAATGATACCGTTTACAAGGCTCGCATATGGCAGCGTAAGGGTGCTTGTTGTACCTAATATTATAACTCATTAAATACGTAATGACAATTGTCGTGATTACACTTGTTGGTATTATTTTAAACTATTGTGGTATGGTCATTTTAGTCTAGGTGCATCGTCTTCACATACAATCAATGTACCTATATTCATTTTTGTCTAGGTGCATCGTCTTCACATATAATTAATGTATAGTCATTTTTGTCTAGGTGCATCGTCTTCACATAATTATAATCAATGTATATTCATTTTTGTATAGGTGCATCGTCTTCACATAATATGTGAAGACATTATTGAAGACATTATAATATAATGAATGTATACCTACTCATTTTAGTCTAGGTGCATCGTCTTCACATAAAATGAATGTATAGTCATCATCATCTGCCTAGCCTTTTGCCAACTAGGTTGGGGTCGGCTTCCAGTCTAACCGGATGCAGCTGAATACCAGTATTTTAAATGGAGCGACTGCCTATCTGACCTCCACAACCCAGTTACTGGGTAATACGCGATAGCCCTTGGTAAGACTGGTTGTCAGACTTTCGGGCTACTGACGACCCGTAGCGACTGTCAAAGATCCACGAATGACAGCCGGGGCCAACGGCTGAATAATGAATGTATAGTAAAACATTTTAAAAGAGTAACGGTGGAGTTTCTTGCCTATTCTTCTCCATACGAAAACTACCTTTTGGAAGGGGCGACTAGAGTAAATTCCATGTATTTTATTGTAATGTTTGACGTTCAAAAGTAGCTTTTATGTATAAATAAATGCTTTGTCATTGAGTTAATTGATTTTTTAAGATCGGCACTTCACGTGACCAGAGGGCTGGGTCGTTCTTTGGCCAAAGAATTAGCATTGCCATTCAACGTGGCAATGCTGCCAGTCTTCTGGGCACGTTTCCGGATGACAGCGATGCGGACGAGTACTTCGACGCCTAAATCGTTTTGTTTTTGTATTTATTTATATAGTTAGTTAGTTTTTTTTATATTTTTATTTAGTTAGTTTTATTTGGTATTGTAATAATAATAAAAAAATGACTTTTTGATAAATTAATATCGCTTTTCGTGTCTGTCTGACTGAGCGTGTTGTTCTTTTAATTTACACAACGGGTTTGGATGCCCTGTCATTGAGAGAATTTATTCCGATAGTTAAACTATAAAATTACATTAAAGAATGCAGGCATTTTACTATAAGAAAGCCAAAAACCCGTAATTAGAAACGTTCAAAATCTAGTCGCAATCTTCACTCAACGACAATCAATGTCAAAAATGTGTACAACTTGTAGGAAAATAAGAACAATTATTGTTGAAAGGTTGAGACTACATTCGTACTGCGAAAGTTCCAGAAATTGCCCCGCTGGTATTAGGGACAGAAACTATCCATTATATATTTTTTTCAGTTATAAAATTGATGGCTAGTAAATAGGTTTTACTTTTCCCCTTTTTGATCTTAACTGACACCAGAGTCCGATTATATTGTTGGGTAAAATTATATTACTAAATATAATCACTATTAATGATTACGGATTACCATTGTGTTGAACAAAATGTAAACTTTTGCAATCTTGATTAATAGTTTAGAGCTAAAAACACGTGTATTGACTAATAGATTAAGCAACTTATCCCCTTACTAATAAACGTATTATATCAGATGAATAGTTACACAACGATTTCTCTCTTTCAGTCGTCAGTAATTTGACTTTCGAAAGAAGAAGACAAAGCGTTGTGTAACTGTACAGACCCTATACAACGTTTTAAGTAAGGGGGTAAGTATTTAGTAGGTAATTGATACATTAAATATGACATTTAGTCTAGTTACTGTTCTTAAAGTTATAAATATCGACTGCCTAGCCATAGTATAAAGAGAAGAAGTAGGCTATCTCCGGCCCAATCCGCGATATAATTGCCTACTGTCTCAGGGTTGTCACTTTTAGCAAAATTTTAATTCAGTGCAAACCAACACAGAAATATAAAACAAATACAGAAATGTATTCAAGATTCAGAGCAGTATTATTTATAAAAAAAAGGGATAAAATAAACCGGCGCGCGGCGGGGCGGTGGGGGCGCGACTGTCCGCGCTTCGTCAGATTCGGTTGCCGCCCAAACCGCTAAGAAATGTTTATAGACTAAGAGCTCGTATATCATATATATCATCATAAAAAAAAATACAAAAAACTGACTAGTATAATTATATACTAGTCAGTTTTTTGTATTTTTTTTTTTCTGAACAGAGACAATTCTGGAATCGATGAATTATTAAGACACCCAAACACACAGCAATATGTTTTCCTGCGATTATCACACATTTTTTATTCATTTAGCGGTGCCGAAAAGCCGTGACGCGCGAACCTCGTGCGATGTTAGCCCCGACTGGCGCTGTGAGAAACGGGTCGAGAGTGTGCGTGCGGCGACGCATAGATACTTTTGCGCACTCATACAAGCCGCGCGCGGTGCGTTTGTATGAAGATAACTTACTTCCCCTCTTTATACTATGGCCTAGCCTTTGGCAATCGCAGAGCAGAGGTGACCCATTGATATCGGCCCTGACTTACCGAGACAGGCCTTACCTACTTTACATTGTAAATTTAATTTCTTTACCACTGCTATCAAAACGGCGAAGGAAAACATCGAAAGGAAACCGGCATGTCCTAGAACCAAAAACTCAAAGACATATGACATCCAACCAACAAACCATCCGACCAACCCACAGTGGGCCCGCGTGGTGCACTCCCTCTCACAGAGAAGAGACCTGTGTCCCAGCAGTGAGAATATTAAATATGGACTGATCATGCTTATGCTTTGGCAATCTATTTTGGGGTTGGCTTCCTATTTCCTTCCTTCCTTCCTTCCTACTTCCTGTCTAACCGGATGCAGTTGAATATCACTATAGAGCGAAAATCCGTTCATCTATTCCATGGAGTGACTGCCTATCTGACCTCCACAACCCAGAAGAAGAAGTAAAGCAGCAGAGAAGAAGTAGTTATTTTTCCACTCTGTTTTGATCATGTTTTGATTGTTGTTGTTTTGTTGCCATCTGCCAGTGAATTAATATGTGTTGTCTTTGGTCCCTGGACCTGACATCAAGCAATGGAAAAAAATGTCAACATTTTAGATACTTGAGTACGAGGCTTTTGACTAACTACGTTGGTATGTATATGTTTTTTTTTTTTTTTAATATAATACCTATTTGTTTTGTTTGAACAGAATAAACAATTTTTCTTTCTTTTTTCTTTTTGAATGACTGGGTAAAGTTAGTTCGTTGGTTTAGTCAAATGGTTACAGTTTTAATTATTTTAGTATTTTAAACTAATATTATTAAGATAAAATTTTTGATTGTTTGCATGTTTGTTTGTAATGTTTAAACTCAAAAAATCCTTAACCGATTTCAAAAATTATTTCACCCACAGAAAGCTACATTACCTATTATTGAGGCCTGTATTTTTTTAGTTAATTTTTATGGTGGTGTCTTACGACTTCCATGCGAAGTCAAAGTCGCCGGCAGAAGCTAGTATTAGATATTGCCACTAGCTTCCAATGAATATATTTTTTTATACCAAACACATAAAATACAAACCTAACTTTAATTTATTTCTAAATCTAAATTAACTACAGCAATTAAGCGAGTAATATCGAGCAAAAGATTACGTAACAAATCAAAGACCCGCATATTCCCCTACCTGCACAGCGTCGACAATACAAGCTTAGACCTACCCTCTTCAAACCACCCTTCTCATACCAACAACAAACTAAAACACAACCCTTATACCAGAGGTGGAAGGTCTAATTTTCAAAATTTTGAGGTTATGTAACGGTATTGTTAAGTTGGTAAGGTATTCCCGCCACTTCATTTGCGAAAATGTTGGTACGCCTGGCTTAAGTGTTGCACGCTGTTAAATTAATGAGCCAATCTCAGTCGGCCGGGGTTGCCACCTCTATATTTTACAAGGTGGTAATGTGCCGTAGTGTGGTGCTTTAATATTGCCTTGTTTTAACAACAACGAAGTACATTAAGGTAAAATATGTTTGGAACTTTCGCTATTAAGGTGTAAACATTTTTGTTTTGATTTATTTGGTTTGTATTTGCGGTTTAGTCTAATATTCGAGGGAAATGACCGTAAAAACGCATCATTCTAGTACACAAAATATTTTCTGATATGCCATTTGAAGTTTTTTGGATGGACCATATGGGTTCACTTGAGTAACTGGCGGAACAAACTGCGATAAATGAGGAGTTTTCTTCATGCATCCCAAAACCTGTGGCGCCACGACTTCATCATCATCATCATTACGGGCAGCCTTGTTTCACCCACTGCTGACTATAGGGCCTTTTATGTCATGCTTCCCTGGTCTGTGTGAATCTCAACCAGCCATGCGATTCTGTAACTATCTCACCGTGAAAGCTTGAGTGAAGTGAGCGTGGAGTGAGCTGTCATTAGCTAGGGATTAACACTATTAAGTGCTCACTTCACTTATGATTTCACGGTGAGATTATTACAGAATCGACCGGCAGCTCTTGCGTGTAGTTTTGGCAGCTATTAAATCTTTCTCTATATTGATAACTAACTGACCGGCAAACTTCGTACCGCCTCAGAATCAATAAATACAAAATGTATGAGAAAATGAATTATCTTCATCATTTTTTTTTTTTCATGAATTTTCCCATGTTTTAATAGTTATTCTGTTATTCGGTGCGGAGACAAATCCAACAAATCAAAGATCATAAAAATCGGTCCGGCTGTTCTTGAGTTATAAACGGTGTAACTAACCCGACTTTGATTTATGCAAGCTGTAACTTAAACAACGCACAACCTCATAAGGGGTCATTGTACTCATGATTATGAACAACTTTTACTATGGGACCAAACCTAAAATCGCGGAAAAAAATCAGCTGTTCCCTACATTTATTTTTATTTATTTATTTATTTTTATTTAACCATTTATGTACACACATATACAAACAGACAAGAAAAAAACAGAACAGAAAAATAGGTACAAAGGTGATGCTTATTTCTTAAGAAATCTCTTCCAGCATACCTGCGACAGGACATTAGATAGAGAAATGTAGACAGTGTGTGAAATTTACGTTCGCATAACTCGTCAAAATGTAGGGAACAGCTGATTTTTTTCGCGAGTTTAACAGGGATATTAACATCACGCTACTACCCTCAGGAGCCAAAGAAAAAAAACCGGCCAACTGCGAGTCGTATTCGCCCACGAATGACGAAGGTTTCCGTACCATCACACTAATATTATTGTATTGCATCACCCTAAGGTTGACTGGTAGAAAATGCCTCAGGTATTAAGTCCGCCTTTGTACAGTACTTTTTTTACTTGTGCATAAAGTTTTAATAAATAAAATAAATAAATATTATAAAGGTGAAAGTTTGTGAGTGTGTGTGTTTGTATGTCTGTTACTTTTTCACGCTCAAATGGCTGAACGGATTTATATGAAATTCGGTAAACAGATAGTTTATAAACGGAATTAAAACATACGATACTTTTTATCCCTATATTCGCACGGGATCGACACTTATGCGGGTGCAACCCCGGGGCGCAGCTAGTTATCTATAAAAACAGCAAAAAAAATCATGTTTGTTTTATGGGAGTTCCCTTAAATATTTATTATATTCTGTTTTTTAGTATTTGTTGTTATAGCGGCAAAAGAAATACAACATCTGTGAAAATTTCAACTGTCTAAATATCACGGTTCATGAGATACAGCCTGGTGATAGACGGACGGACGGACGGACAGTGGAGTCTTAGTAATAGGGTCCCGTTTTGGTACCCTTTGGGTACGGAACCAAGTCAGAAAGAACGCTAAGCGAAAACAAAACGAAGTAATAGAACGCGAGCAGGCGATGCGATGTGACATTTCAAAATCAAATTTCACGCGGACGAAGTTAGAACTTAAATATTTTGCAATCCTATACAAGCTGTAACTTAAATAACGCACAACCTCGCAAGGGGTCATTACACTCATCATTATGAACAACTTTTACTATGGGACCAAACCATAAATTGCGAAAAAAAAATCAGCTGTTCCCTACATTTTGATGAGTTATGCGAACATAAATGTAGGGGGGTCATTTTCAGAGAAAGTGTACGCTATTAAAAATATGCTGCAATTTTTTTTTTTTGTTTTTTTTCGTTTTTTGCCTGAAATTTACAATTGGTAATCTTTTAACTATAGAAAAATAATAATAAAACGTCATATTCTGGATTGTTTACTGAAATATAACACATTAATTTCCCCTGGGGAACGAAATCTATTCCATTCCGCAACTAATACGTTTCGATTACAGAAATAAAATAAAACAAGTCTGGATTTTAACAAATAGTATAATTAGTTCAAGATGTTTCGTACTTTAATACAAAATAGATAAAAAATAAAATCAACAATAGCAAAATGTCTATTCATCATTTTAATTTCCATTACGTTACTCTTTGGACCAAATTAGTTTAATACTTTTTGGTATTTTTCTCAATTACGATACAACATACGAACTCTTTTTTTTATTATAATAATCAAACAGTTACACTCTAAAATATCAAAAACAATAACAATCCTAGAATATTTCGCTCTAAAAATAATATTTAAAACAAAATATAAAATGGGACAGTCACGGAATAGACTGTTCCTATAACGGAAAAGAATTCTTAAGACTATTACACATTGACAAGAAAATGAGATCAAATTATTACAACAAACACACTTCTAATACAGTTATTTCAATAAACCTTTGTAATTTTCTCAAAAATATAAACAGTATTATTATTTCTGCAGTGCGATTCTGTATCCATCTCACCGTGAAAACTTAGGTGAAGTGAGCTTGGGAGTGACCTGTCAATAGTGTCAATTCCTAGCAAAAACAACTAACTTCACCTAAGTTTTCACGGTGAGATTTTTACAGAATCGACTGGCAGGGCTATAATTGCACATTGACAAGAAAATGTGATCAAATTGTTGCAATATAATTATAATTTAAAGATAATAATTATTATATTCTTCATCAAAACATTTTTGACATAAAAAATCAATATTATTAATACAATAACATCACTGCACCTCATGCAAAACTATTTTAAACATTTAAAATTAATTAGTTAATACTAATATTGATTTTGTATGTCAAAAATATTTTGATTTGTTTGAAAACATTATTGTTTTTTTAGGTCAAAAATGTTTTGATGGAGAATATATATAAATATTATAATTATATTGTACAATGTTTTCATTTTTTTGTTTATGTGTGTGAAGGATAACCTTCACAAGCCTATAATCACACATTGACAACAAAGTGAGATCAAATTATTACAATATATATTCTTCACCAAAACATTTTCGACATATAAAATCAATTTTATTATCACTACCATCACTGCACCTCATGCAAAACCATTTTTTACACGATATACAGTTTATAACATCTGCCAATGAGAACTTAACATTTTTTTTACATGCGTAGCACTGCAAACTTCGAGTTATTACTGTCCTAATAGAAGAGTTTTTATTTTCAGGTCTGTTTTCTTTAATATCAGATACACGATTTATTTTCGCTACATTTTTTGTAGACATAGTGGAAGCCGGTCTCTTTAGAGAATGTGCCGAATTTATTGTATTGTTTACGTTACTATGAGATGCTTTCTCTGTATTATTTTGACTGTGATGCACGTTTATTTTATTGCTGATTTGTGTTTCGTTTAAGGGTAATATTATTACAGGAGCATGTATCTTTTCAAATTTTTGTTCCTTAGGAACCATGTAGTTTTGTAAACTAGACTTTTCTTCTGTCACATCAGGCACGGTAGATTCAACGATCGTTTCTGTGAAAGTTATCTCCGAACTGTCATTTTCAGTAATGGTTATATCCTGGCAATCATGTTTAGTAATAATGTTATCCTCGCAATAACTGTCCGTAAAAGTTAAATCATAACATAACAGTGCGTCATCAGAGTTAGTAAATCGTTCAGGACTAGAGTCTTTTAAAAGTAATGTTGATAAGTTTGGTGACTTTACCCCAGCTGTTGAATTATTGTCGAGATCGAAATTGTAACAGTCTTCAAGTAAATGAAAGCCTTCTAAATTTTGAGTCGGATCAAGTTCAAGTAATATAGGATTAGTCACTTTTGTACTAGCGATCTTGTTGGTTAATGGTACTGGAATTGAATCAGAAGGAAGGAAGAAACCTCTGTTTACTGGACAATTTTGGAAAAAGTGGTTCTTTAATTCATAACATTCACAAGTATGTTCCTTTTCAATTTGGCAAAAACAGCTCAACACTCTGTGCTGTAAGTGTGACGAATTAGCAAAACATAGTACTTGATGTATTTGCATAGTTCCAGCTACGGGTTTAAGAGAAATGGGAACGTTGTCCTGAACTATTTGTATTTCAGAGTCTTCAACGAAGAAGAACTTTATTGATTTTGATACCGACTTAAGTATTTTGAAGGCTTCTTTACCGTTTGTGATATCACAGCCAAAAGCAACTTGTTTATCTAGAGTTCTTTTCACGGATCCCCCTATTCCGTCCGCCACTCCCTTGCCATGTCCACTTTCAGAAAAATTCCAGGTACAAACGTCCAGGCCCCGTTTAGTCGTATAAAAATGCAAAAGATAAAAATTGTTTTTTTGTCTATATTGTGAACTGGGTCCATCAGAGAAAAAATGAATGCGTTTGACTTCAGGGCATTTCGTATTTAGTAATTTAATAACGGGTAAGAGGTGAGCCCAAATAGCATGTGGTTCGTGACACTTATTGTCCGAAACAGAGCAAAACGATTGCGAACCAGAAGCCCAGTAAATCATGCCACAATGCAAGGTAATCTGATTTTTGGACGCTCCAAAATGGGTGGCTTGTACCTCTTCATGCGACTTGCATTCATAATTTTCGCTAAAATCACAAAGAATCAAAGCCTCATGTGAACCTAATTTTTCTATTTTTCCGCGATATTTAGATTGTTGGTGTTTCCAATTGTGTATATGAATTTTGTACAAGGGTATATTTTTTTCAAAAATCTCTATTAAGTCTGTTATTATGCCATGTTTCCGATTTTTGACGGTCTTTTTTGTTACATATTTTTTTATTACGCCTTTTTCCATCTTCTCATAAGAGTGATCTACACGTTCCCATACTTCCCAGTACACATTTTTTAACAGAACCTCTCCTTCTAAATCATAAACCGATTTAGCATTTTTACAAATTGTACATATCCCGCGCATACAATTATAGGAACTTTGATCGCAAGACAACTTAGAAATTACGTCAGTGAGGGACTTAATATTTTTAGGAAACGCACCGTTTCTTAATAAGCTAAAAAACATCATTTCCATATTGCTGTGTTTTACGCATAAGCAAGTGTTACGGTTGTGAATGTTTGGTGAAAGTACATATGCTGGTTTGTGTCTAAAAAAAGTAGCGAAACTGAATCTTCCTCCCTCATTCTTATAAATTCTGTACAAATTGAATAATTTATCAGTAAGATATCGAATTTGATGCTTCTCTTTACTAACTGTTTTACACTCTTTCTTTCCACTTGTGCTACGGCTGATATCATCACGAATAAAAAATAATTTCAACTCTTCTCTGATCTTACCTATTTGCTGTTTTCGAGGCGGTTGCAGTACTCGTATACGCCCACGTAATCCTAAAAGTTTTGCAACGTATGACTTACATTTGTTCTTCTTCACCACAACGGTATTAGCAACACTTTTCAGTACACGTCTGTCTGCCTGGCTTCTTGATTTATTATAAGCTGAACGTAGAGCACATTCTATAACTTCTTCTCTTGCTTTCATTTTTAGGATTGTATCATTCAAACTGTCGACCTGTTTTCTATTTGCTACCTTTAAACGATACCTTTTCTTTCTTGTTTTTGCTATAGTTTTATACAAGACTTTATTCTTATTGATCGCAGATTCGTACATACGCCGCAATTTTTTAATAGTAATTAAATGTTTTTTGTTCATACATTTATTGGTAGGTGCTTCGGAGGATGTAGGTTCTATATTCTTAGTTTTGTTCTTTTCAATATCAGTCTTTTTCCCTTTCTGTCTTTTTTTCTGTTCTCTCCATTTTTTCCTCTGGTCTACCTTCTCTGTTTCTGATAATTCTGTTATTTTCTTATTTTTTAATTTAGTTCTATTCAAATCCTTTTTCTTATACTCTTCATACCTCTCGGGGTCCTTTTTTAGTTTTTCCCGAAATCTTTTCATCTTCTCGGCTGGCGTAAGTGGCATCTTTGAAAGTTAAAAAAGTATATTGTATAATTCAGTATAACAATACTATGGGAACAATACTGACTAATGAACCTACATCCTAGCAAAATGGCAGATACATTTTAATAATATTATCATAGGTACTATTACAGGTACCATAATAACATTATTCGTCACAATAATCACATTCATCTTCGCAATAGTGGTCATATATGGCATAAAATGTACATTGCTGACACCAAAAAAAGTCAACTTTTATTAAATTTTTCACTTTAGTATTATCAGATATAATAAAGTGGTATGGCTTGTGGAGCAAAGTGGTGGCAAATCCACACCCAAAACATTTCTCCGCAATTCGAAAATGAGTGATTAGCCATGGCCATCTTGATTCTTGCAAAAATATAAAATCATTTTTATTTAGGAACTTGTCAACGTTCGCAAGAACAACCATTTTTATTAGACAAGTAAGTACCTGAAAACAAATATTATTCATACAAAATCAACCAATCTATAGTAATATTATTAAAATACACACATTTTGCTAGAACATGTATTATTTTATGCACGATATACCTATTATGATAGGAATGTCAATGATATTAAATATTTACCAAAACATAAAAACTTAAACTGTCAAAAAACTATTTTACACAAACTAAACTCAATTTAGAATGAGACGTTATGAATTAATTTAGAATCTGTCACAAAAATTAATACTGTTTAGTTTGACAGAAATATAATGTACCATCTTCCTAAGAATTCCATTCCGAAACGTTTTCATTCCAATTCTACGTTACCTGCGTTTTGGTTACGGAACAGAAGTATCGGAAGCCTAACTTTATACTGTTTTGTATTTATTATTTTAAACTAACACATCACATCAACAAGCTTTGTATCAAACTGGGTTCACTTAAAGCTAATAGAGATATTAAAATAATTTGCAATAAATAAACTTATAAACTTACTTCGAAATTGGTTGCGGTTGCGGAAAGTCAAAAACAGCCCGCTACTGAAGTGCGTGTTGGTCGTCCGCTGATCGCCGTCAAAATGGACGAATCAAACTACAAAACCGTTTGACAACATTCAAAATGTTGCCAATCAAAATAAAAAAATGCATAGTAGTAGTTTTATTGGGATCATCTCGCAAAAATTGTGGTTTCGGAGGGGAATTTTCCACTTTAATCAGTTATGTCCCTCACAAAGATAAAATGATTTAAATATTTTGTTCTACATTACACTGTTTCTGTAATTGTGAAACAAATCTTAGATAACTATACTTTCTGAAATATCAAACACCTCAGTTTAATTAAGTCAACAAAATACATTAAAGTAACATTATTTTACTGAATTTGGTAGTCGGACAGCGCTAAAATAGATACCTTCTACCAACATTTATGAAAATTAAGATATTATGACTGTGTTTTTAAGCATCAAAATTATAGAATATTGTTAGAAACTGACCACAGATCTTAATTTTTCATCTTGTTTTTCTAAAAAGTAAAAATTGTTCTTTAAAAATTTAATAAAAGTTGTGGGACACACCCGAAACACGAATGTACACTTTTTTTGAAAATGACCCAGGGAACAGCTGATTTTTTTTTCGCGATTTCAGGTTTTATCTCATAGTAAAAGTTGTTCCCAATGATGAGTACAATCTCTCATTTCGATTTGTCGCATGTTTTCAATTTCAACCTGTAGACATGCCTTCAAAGCTCACCAATCAAGCCTTGCAAAATTTCGAAATTGGTCCAATTTCCTTCAGTTTTGTAACAGGTAATTAACCTGACAAAGATATATAACATTATCATGGTTGACTGCTCCAAGAATTCTTCGTCTGTATTAACTTTCTCCTCGTCATTTCGTCCGATGTGTCTATTGTTGAACACAACGGGGAAACAACACGTTTTATGTAACCTTTTGTGCTCTAAACGGTCCGCTTGTAAATGAACTGGTGACTAAATAGATTTTATTGTGTCATCTTGAGTGTACGTGACAGAATTTCAAGTTTCGATAGTCAATTTTGATGTTATTTTGAAAATTAAGTACTCACAAAACGGAAAGTTTTTAATGGAAAACATTGGATATTAAATATTCCACAATATATTCCACAATATTCCACAACTTTCACACAACGCCATCTAGTCCCAAACTAAGCGGAGCTTGTGGTATGAGTACTAGACAACTGATAAACATACATATATATTTCTAAATACATACATATTATAGATAAATTACACCCAAACAAAGAACAAATGACACTAAACTTTCCTTGACTAGGTTTATCGTCTTATTATTATTTATTCAGTTTCTAAATTATCATTCAGAAGCCTGTTTGCAATGAAATCCTATAGAATATGCTAGTGCTGCAAAAACAACAGAGAATTATTACTGGCTGTGCACGCGACTTCGTTCGCATGCACGTCGGACAACAAATTGGATTTCATGGGTTTTTTTTTGCGCGTAACTCTAATTCTTTTTCTAAAATAAAAGTCTCTAAATTGTTATTAAGGCTTCTGCCTTTTTGCAATAATAACCTATAAATTATCTTAGTATTGCAAAAAGAAAAACACTCTAATTGCGTAACACACTATCTCTCAATTTGAATAATTTTGAAGCATATTTCTAATCCATTGCTCCATATGTTCGACAAATATGTCTGCTCAACAATGCAAATAACGCAATGAATGTTGTTGAACTGTCAAAATTATACCCATTGGTACTGATAGTGTGTTACGCAATTACCCTGCAGAAAATTATTACACACTAACTTTTGCCAGCGGTTCCATCCACGTGAATGTCGGAAATGATTCCACGGGAACATACCTACTACCAAGATAAAGGTATCCTATGTGTTAATCCAGGTTATCTGTGTGCGTTGCGGAAGTATCGTTCGTCCCCGCGACCCCCGGCGTTGGTGAGAGAGGGAACACCGGGGTGGTTTCTAGTCAGTAAGAGTCTGACAGACCCCGCCGCCCGCCCCAGGGCGGCGGACATCCATGAGGATTTTCCACCCCGAAACAAAAAAAAAAAAAAGGTTTGTGTGTGCCAAATTTCATCCAAATCCGTTCAGCCGTTTTTGCGTGTTTGTGTAACAAACATAAAAACTTTCACATTTATCATAGTGAACACACACACATCCAACTATGGAAGACTCACTCAGTCACACTGGTGTATCAGTGATAGAGATACTGCTCTAGAAAGCCGACCTTTTTAACGTTCCATAAAAACGGGCCAACGAGACCCAATTCCTAAGCATCCGTCTATCCGTCCGTCCATCCGTCCATCCATCCATCCATACGCATGTTTCTCAGCAGGCTGTATCTCATAAACCGTACTAGGTAGACATTTGAAATTCACAGAGTGTGTATTTCTATTGTCGCTAAAACATCAAATAATGCAAATAAAATAATTATATCTCAATATGGTTTCCATATAAGAAATGTAGTTTTTTTTTCAGCGTTTTTCCCTTGTGGTACAGAGCACTTGTCAGTGTGCGATGTGCTTATTAACATTCCTATAACTTTCAATTCTTTACATCGTACCAACATAATAATTTGTACGACTAAAGAACCATGTCGCCTCACTACAGGTCCATATTAGCTATAGTGTTGTCAATACATAATTTATTAGCCAGCTAGACACCGCGGGGCTAACAATGGACCAGGTTTGGAGGAACCGGGTCTAATGAGACCTCTAGCGCCCGGATTAGATAGAAGTGTTAGCATGAGCGTAGCGGGAAGCAAAAATTCAGGGGCGTTATCGGCAAGTTCAGGTAATAAGGATTACCTACATATTTAGATGAATATAAAGGGCTACTAAATACGTCAATTTACGGCAGGCGCTGACTAATTTGACAGGACTAAAGTAATATTTATCTTCTGTCCTTTTCTTAATGAAATAGAAAGAAAAAGATGCACTGAACTTAAATTTAGTCTAGTTTGAGAACAAGGAATCGGCGCCATTATACACTAATTTCTTACCACCAGACCAAACCCTTTCAAAATAGTTTATTGATCTACGTAGTATTTTGCTTGAAAATGGGTGGATGAGTTATTTCTCAAATCATTCTTTGTCACTTTCGGGTAGCTTGATGTGCTGGCGTCTGTACATAGTCTTCAATCTACGGAAGCTTGTAAATGGTAACTGTAAGCGCTCATTGTACAGACGCCAGCACATCAAGCTACTCGAAACTGTCATATGTTCCCAATCAACTTTGAACCCTATGCTTTAGCGATAAAGTTGAAAATCTATTAAAGAAATTTGACAGATTTTAGTAGCTTGATATGTTGGCGTCTGTACATTATTTACTAGATATTAGACTGTAAGCTTTCTGAAGAATAAATAAATACATAGGTATGAGCACAGGTCTGTCACTAGTCGAATTAATTTGGAACGATTAGGTACTAGGAATGATGCTGTAACAAGAGCAAATGAAGACGTCATGAAATGCCCCTCAAATTGGAAAGTGCCAGAAATTGTTTGACCCAAAACATACACATACATATGTAACTCACGCTTTCTCCCCATGTGGGTAGGCAGAAACAACAAAATATCACCTTTTACGATCCATACATACTCCAAAAAAAAAAAACGTCTTCAAAAAATTCGCTTACACAATCACCCTGCCCCCTCCCTTATACAACAAAAGTATCTATTGTGTGGGTAGCAGGGTAGTTTGAACCTACAAATGTGGCAATTAGCCGGCTCCTGACTGATGGTCGCCCAACCGTGATTAAGACATACCCGAAGATAACGAATACACTGGGTCCGTAATACGTGTGGAGAAGGCGATGGCATTTTTGGGATGGAAAGTGGTGGGTGGTTACTAGTTGCTATAGATCGTCAAAAATATACTAAAACACATTACCCACCTTCAGCTCGCACTGTCGGGTAAAAATAGTGAAAAATTTTTGCTGAGTAAAAACTATTTTACATAATGATTATTTATAATAAACAAAACTACAGAGCGTATGGTCTCGCTCGCCCGAGAACAAGACACATAATACTAGGTACTGCTTGTATCTGCGTCATCCAAAGGTTGACTGGTAGATAATGCCTATGACATTAAGTCCTCCTCTGTACATTTATGTGCTTGAAGTATTAAATAAATAAATAATAATGTATTTTTCCCTAGATAAGAAACTGAAAAAAAAACCGTAAAATGATGAATGGTGTGATTTTTATGCTTTTCTTTTTTTAGGCTTTTCGTCATACTTTCAAATCGCTAGCCCAAATTCCATTCGGAATTATACATAAACTAGCCTTTGCCCGCGTGGATGTCGGAATATATTTATTTATTTTATTAAAACTTTATGCACAAGTAAAAAAGTACTGTACTATAGGGGTATCAAATAACAAAATATTAGTCTCACCAAACAATAGCAATGGCCATTAAACTCCATACCAACACGTAATAACTACCGCAAGGGTACCCCCTTTTAGGGTACCCCTCCTACAGCCTCCACTTGATAAGTAGTGCCACGCAGTCTTATTTGTTCACTTTATACTACACTCTATCTCCCAACCAGCGCTATTAATATTGGCAACCGATAGCGATACAGCCCTGCAGGTGATTTGTGGCGAAATTAGGCTATCAAACATTTACCGAGGATAGAACATGTTAGAGCAGGGGCTCGTGGCTAAATAATAACAGCCGCACGGGTCGATGTTGAGGGTTAAGCAACGCTTGGCGAGGTCGGTCCCTGGATGGGTGACCATACGGAGCCCTCCGTGGCTCGGAAAGCATGGTATTGGCTGTCATTAGTAGATCTTTGACAGTCGTTACGCGTTATCAGAAGCCCTAAAGTCTGAAAACCAGTCTTGTCAGAGGGTCAGATAGGCAGTCGCTCCATGTAAAATATTCTGCTGGATCCAGTTAGAATGGAAGCCGACCCCAACATAGTTGGAAAAAGTCTAGGCTAGTGATGATGAGTTAACCTGGGTGCCCAAATCCGATATTTGGTTTGAATTAATTTGCTAAATTAAAATTCTCATCAAGTAAAATATTTTTTTAATTTTCCCAGACTCGTACTAATTTCAGATTACCTTGAATTCTGTCTGGGACTTATCAAAACAGATTGAATACTTTTATTCCATATCTCATTTCGTATCTTAGGACTAAGAGATTACCTAGGTACAGACGCCAGCACATCAAGCTACTACAATCTGTCAAAAATCTTTACTAGATTTTCAGTCGGTAAAGCATAGAGTTCAAAGTTGATTGGGAAAACATGACAGTTTTGGGTAGCTTTATGTGCTGGCGTCTGTGCATTCTCTCAATGAACTGGAGCTGAAAATGTTTTCTTATGAAGAAAGAAATGAGTAGAAAGAAATAAATCTACCGGGTAGCAGGGACATTGACCTGAAAACTGTAACTATGTATGTTTCTAGACTCCTAGAGTAGAAATTTTTCGTCGGTTATTTAAACTAGAACCGAATCATCATCATCTGCCTAGCCTTTTCCCAACTATGCTGGGGTCGGCTTCCAGTCTAACCGGGTGCAGCTGAATACCAGTATTTTACATGGAGCGACTGCCTATCTGACCTCCACAACCCAGTTACTGGGTAATACGATACCCCTAGGTAAGACTGGTTGTCAGACTTTCGGGCTTCTGACTACCCGTAACGACTGTCAAAGATCTACTAATGACAGCCGGGACCAACGGCTTAACGTGCTTTCCGAGGCACGGAGGAGTCTCGGTATGTAAAGATGGTCACCCATCCACAGACCAACCGCGGCAAGCGTAGCTTAACCTGATCGATCGACCTGTGCGGCTGTTATTACTGAGCCACTGGCCCCTCTAACTAGAACCGAATAATGGTCAAGAATTTCTAACCGATTCCAATAACAAGTAAGTACTTGTCAAACAAATAGAAAAACCTTTTGTAAACCCCATACGCTCTTAAAAAGCCAAGCAAACATACTCGTTCAATTTCAATGCCCAACGATATTCTAAGGGGTCTCACAAATTGGTTCGACAACTCGTTCCAACCGCCATGAAATTTAAAATTGCCTGACAACCTTATTTCTAGGCAGTTAAGGTTTATAATGGTGTAAAAGAGAGGTACTTCGGTGGTTGGTGGATATTGGTGTGTGTACCTAGTAGATTGTAGAACTTACTCAATTCGCAAGTCGTATTTGATCGTACAAGAACCCTTGGTTCTCAATCGTATCGGGCATTCGTATTAGTTTACATAATTACCAGTTTTGTGGAGATCAGAGATATTAGTTTTTAAATGGAAGTGTATTAACTTTCTTATTTGCCATCGATATGTTATGAAGAAGAAATGGAAGCGTGGGTACTATCTTTTTCACTAGCCCCAGTGTCCATGGTAGTGAGAAAAAGTCACGCAAACTCAAACTCAAAGCTTTTATTTCAAATAAACATATTACAGACACTTTTGAATTGTCAAGGGGTCGGTCAGTCAGAAAGATAAAGCTAGTTGCCCATTCCAAAGCGTAGTAGGTACCTGTGGAGAAGAACGAGCAAGAAACTCCACGGACACTCTCTTAAATCATAAAATTATTAGGTACAAAATATTGGTTACATCATTCATGTTTAAATTATGCATGTAAGAACGATTTAGAAAGACGTGCACGTTAAAAGCGTCCGTACTAAAAAAGATAAAAACAATTCAGAAATTAAAATACTTAAATTAAAATAAAATAACCCGTTATATGTTACTGTTTCTTCTCCCCATGGCTTCCATCTCTTTCGAGGGCTAAAGTGGACCACTGTCATTTGTTTTGTCCAGCTCGTTCCGCCATCTTCTACGGTAGATATGTTTTTTTTTTTTTTCAATTTCTGAGTTACGAGTATGATTCTGTTTGTAGGGCGAACCATACCTGCCATAGATATACCATGACAAGTCTTTTAACAGTTGACAGTCAACATCGGCGCGCAAACTGTTACCATGAATACAGCACATAATTCTAGACATTAGCGTAGAAATTAATCGAGTGTCATCAAAAAAAAAAAAACTGCTGTTTGATAGAAAAGTGCAATACCTAGTACACGTTCAAAATGTATCGAACAGCATTTTTTTTTTTATAACCTACGAAAATTTTCAACGGATTCAGAATCATGTACTGATTCCATTGTAACAGTTGGCCCGTCGATGTTCCTGCCAACATCTATTCTTTTCGATCCAGGACAATAAATACGTGCGATTTTTTTAACTACTTAACGAAACCAAGATTTCACCATGCTATGGCAATGATGTCGTCCGGCGTCCCTCTAGATAAACAGACACAGTTTTACATACAGCAATAGCGTTCTTTTTTGTCAGACAGTAAAAGCATTGGAGAGTACTAAAATCCAGTAGAAGAGCGTTACTTTAGAAGCCTAAGTCTAAATAGAAGTACGGATAAAAAACTGCTAAAAAAACATAGGTAAACGTAAAGAGACGTGTTGATCGTCTCAGAAACTAATAATGTTATAACCCAAAGTAATAGAGCCTCATCTAGGTAGGTACCATAAACTTACATAACCCTACACATCTTCAGAGTTCAGACAGTACATAAAACATGAAAACGAGACTGCCGAATCTCGCGGCGTTATCAAAACGTTGCGCTAAAGGAAGCCTCACGACGAGCGGGGCGGGCGAGCGAAATAATTGATGAATGCATTAGAGACATGTGTCCGCCATCTTTTATTCAGATGCGCGAACTCGGTTCCTGAACGAATGGCGCGAAATGTGGAGCATAATCTGTATGAATTTGGAATTTGTTGCCACAGATAAGGAAGGCTTAGTGTTGGGATGTGTCTAGACGTGTAGTAGTTTGTATGTGATGATGGAGGCTGGCTGTATATACTCTATGGTTCGTGTTTCATCTTTTCAGCCCAGAATCACCCACTGCTGGGTATAAGCCTCCCCTTTCTTCTGCCATACTTTCTGGTTTCGTGCGTCTTTCATACAAGTGTTTCCCGCAACTTTTACGATATCGTAAACCCAGCGCGGGTTTGGACGGCACTGATTTCTTTCGTGTTTACTTGATAAACCTTGATATCAATTTTTACTTGAAGCAGCACTTGACTGTATATACGCCAGCACATCAAGCTACTACAATCTGTCAATATTCTTTAATAGATTTTCAACTTTATCGCTAAAGCAAAGTTCAAAGTTGATGTGAAAAAATTGACAGTTTCGGGCAGCTTGTTGTACAACAACACAACAAATTGAACATTTAGGACTACTTAGGATTGTGTATTTATATTATTTCTTATTATGTTATTTATATCTCTTCATATACTGCACCGGTTGATGTCATCACGGTAACGCCGGCTGTCACTGAAAACCAGTGCTGCAGTGCGATTCTGTAACCATCTCACCGTGAAAACTTAGGTGAAGTGAGCGTGGAGCGAGCTGTCAGTGTCATCCCACCTGGTACTAGGGATTGACCAAGCATACATTTACCATCATAATCGAGATTTTAATAATATTTTTATGCTAAGAGTTAGCAGAATATAGAGTGTAGTCAGAATCTCAATGTTGTTTTTTTTTTCTAGACTAGTCCTTGTATAGCGATGTTTTGGCATCGATGATCATTGTATATAATTTCAAAGCTAGTATTTTATACTAGTTTTGAAATTATATAAAATGATCAATAGAATTAGCATATTAAATATTACTAAAATCTCGATTATTATTGTAAATGTTTGCTTAGTCAATCCCTAGCATCAGTGGGACGACGACACTGACAGCTCACTCCACGCAAGTTTTCACGGTGAGATTTTTTACAGAATCGACATGCTGGAGCTCTATCTCCCTTAGGGTGGAGCTCTGTCTCGCTTAGGGTCGTAGCATTATGCTGATCGATGACCGTTTTGCGTGGATGTGATGCATATTTTCCTCCAACTTGTTCTGTTCTGTGTTCTTTCTCTGCGTCATGTTTACAGCAAATAAACGTGTTTTTTTTCTTTATTGTGACACTCCTGATTCTTCACCAGATTTTGATACAGTCTAAGTGAGACCTTCAAATTTTTGGTCATTTTACGAGAGTATTATTAATACATTATACATGCAATTTTATCCAATCAACATAGCTATTTAATAATAATAATAATAATATTCCACAACTTTCACACAACGCCATCTAGTCCCAAACTAAGCAGAGCTTGTGCTATGGGTTCTAGACAACTGATAAACATACATATATATTTCTAAATACATACATATTATAGATAAATTACATTTACAACCATCCGACAAGCTATCGTATCGAAAATGACACATTTCGATAACCTGCACCCTAATTGCGTACCACACCGTTCCTCTCAATTTGAATCATTTTGAAGCATATTGTTAATCCATCGCTCCATATATTCCAAAAATGTGTCTGCTCAACAACGTAAATAACGCAATGAATGTTGTTGAACTGTCAAAATGAAATCCATTGCTACTGATAGTGTGTTACGCAATCAGCCTGCTGATTTGCCTTGCCTCCGACAGCCAATAGCTGTCGGAAGAACAGCGGTCGTCTATTTGATTTAAACTGACAAAATTTTCGGGTTTTGAACTGTTGAACAGTCTTTAGAGGGCTCGTACGATAACGCTGATTGATGTTCGATACTGTACGGAAGCGTACCTATCGAATGGTTGTGAATAGCTATGCTGAATTAAATCACATCCTATAAAGTTGACCGAAAATCCTATACAAGTTCGTCGGCAAAGCTTTTTAATTCGCACACCCAGTAGGTGGACTCGTGGCCCAAACGGAGCGCCCTCTTATCTGAAGCACTTAGTAATTTTGTCTAATCCGATATACAAGTTTTAATACCCCGTCCCGTTTGCCCGCGGCTACAAAAAAAGGACCGTGTTAAGTCTCGAAAAACTGCACGATTTCACACGCCCATACTCTTGTATGAAGACCACGTGGTAAGGAGTCTTTGGGAACGTCCTGATTCGCGAAGGATTTTTTTTTAATTTTTCTGCCAGTCTGTCTGTGTAGCCAAATTCTGTAAAGTCTGAATTGATAGCACTAATCTTTGATTAACCAATCAAAGTTTACTCATTAATAGTTAATATAAACCATTTAGGTATCATTTTCATTTTCCTGCCCTTATTCATTTGCGCTCGCCGTTTATTGGTCGTAATTCGCAGTACGCTCCGATTGTTGACTGGCATCGATAATAACATCAGTCGCAGAGACGTAACGTGCTTTTCTCCTCAAAAGCTTCAGATTGATTTCGGTTTGCTATTTGATTTCCCATATTTATTTTCCTTTTCATCAAATTCTCTTTTGCTTTCCAAAAATTTGAGTCAAAAAATCTCAGCACTAACTCAAGCAGCGTGGCCACTCTACTACTGAATTACGAATGGAGATTCGAAACATTCATTCCGTGTCTCCATCTCTTTCTGTTCCATGCATTATTAAGAGACGACGCATAATATAATTGGAGTTATTTTCAGCTGGACATTCCATATCAGGGACGCTTTTAAACGATACAGCAATTTCGAACACTTACCTACTGCGCCTTTCTTAATGACCTCAGATAACCGGCCTTTCAAGAACTTCGGAAGTCCGGATAAAAAGTCTGAAGATTGTCTATGATTGTTATGTTAAAGTTTTTGATATTCACTATGAAAGCCTTACCCGGAAGCTTGATCAGAAATTTCAGCTTTTCGCTCCATCCGGAACTACAGCGTCTGAAATAAAAAAATAGATAAAATATATCTGCTAATTCTAGACTTTAAATAATAAAACGCAATTCCAATTAAAACAGCTCGTAAACTCCTAACACGACTCAACTTCGGTACCCAACGAAAGTATAACAATGTTGTTTTTCGCATCGCATAAACCACGACCGCAATCTACAAAAGAAACAAGTACGAACTTGGAGTCAGACTCGATACAAAGGGGGAACGGCTCCCGAGCTCGTTACCATTCATAATTCACGGCGCAAACTCTTCGTACGTTTTCCCATTAGAAATTTTATAAGGTTTTTATTGCGTCGCTCTCCCGCCAAAAGTTCGCGCGCTCCCGTTTGTCGCGAGCGCGCCAACCGTTAGCTGCGTTCACAAATTCATTCTACTTTTTTAAATTTTAAAAAAGGTTTAGCGAAGAAATTGTTCCTTTGAGACGTGGATCTAGATTATGTTACCGTTTCGTCGAAAAAATATTTTATTTGTTTTATCTATAAGTAGATACACGGCATTGTTTTGACTCTTATTACAATTTTTCACATTTGGAAAAGTCAAGCTAGGGTGTTTTAAAGTACTGGTTCAGTGGAATTAATATGGCGGAAAATTAATTAAGCATGCTTTCTACAGGCAAAAAGTTAATTTCGACTTTATAACGTGAATTAACAGACTATTAGGTAACATAATCTGTTATGTATGTGCTCATGTGTTTTAATTAATTTGTGGACATTTAGAAGGATCGATGTTCACCGTCACACATTTTAAATACAATGGTCACTATAAACAATCTTTGAAGGACTTTTTGTTAAAATATGACATTAATGAAACTCTAAAATTACATAAATTTAATTTAGTAACATTACTTGGAAAAACCTTTATTTGATATGCAACAAGAAACATTCAGGTGTGACATTAAAACTTGTCTATCTAGTATCTTAATTTGACAGGACTAAACTAACATTTATTTCCTCTCCTCTTCTTAATGAAATAGAAAGAAAAAGATGCACTGAACTTAAATTTAATTTAGTTTGTGAACAACACAAAATAATCTAATATTAAGAGTACTTAACTTATTAATAAGTAGATAATGAATCAAGCATTCAGAACAAACATAGAAACGGTAATGAACCTACAGACTTAGTATGAAAACCTCCTGTCTCTTAACAGTTCTGAAGAGTACCATACTTACTCCTAGTTGATAGCGGTACCAGCCATTTTCACCGAGCTACCGTCGGCGACAACTTTGATAAGACTTCGCGAACATTCCGAAGTGTTCCGAGACATTTTGCTAACTTACATAATGACCCGGGGTAACATGAATTTAATTTTATGACAGACGGTGACGGTTTAGGATCTAACGATATAGGCTCTTGTTTTAAGTTAGAAACTTCTACTAAGCTATTATTTTTAGCCAAGAATTAGATAGGTACCTATTAAGGGTTGCAGGGTAATTGCGTAACACACTACCTATCAGTAGCAATGGGTTTTATTTTGACAGTTCAACAGCATTCATTGCGTTATTTACGTTGTTGAGTAGACACATTTTTCGAACATATGGAGCAATGGATTAGCAATATGCTTCAAAATTATTCAAATTGAGAGTTACAGTGTGTTAAGGAATTAGGGTGCTGGTGTCTGCAAGCCCACATCAATACGCGTATTTTTCATACAAGAATTAGGTAAGTATTAACTATCTTGTATAAACTAGATTACTTCAACTTATTTCAAGAAAAATCTGCTTTGCTATGAGAATCCTACATATGATTAAGAATTTTAGCTGACCTATACATAATATCTTCTACCTAAATATTATTATTATTATTATTACCATGAGGACTGAGACTGAGGTATATTTATCTAGATTATTTTATGGTTTGTTTTATTGCTTAGTAAGGAACTAAAAAGAAGGTGTATCTAGTTTTGTATCTGCAAATGATTAATTCAATCAATCATCAATCTACTAAGCCTATGGCAGTCCACTGCTGGACATGGCCCTCTCCCAGACTGCGCCACAACACCCTGTCCTCCGTCTTCCGCATCCAGTCTACACCAGCTACCTTCTTTAGGTCGTCCGTCCATCTAACTGGGGTGCGTCTCACACTACGCTTGCTGATACGCGGTTTCCATACCGTCCTGGTATGGAAACCGCGTCTGCTCCACCGGCCATCGGTTCTGCCCACTACCGCTTCAGTTTACTCTGCACGCTGTGTCGGTAACTCCGGTTCTTTTCCGGATAATTTAATTCCTGATTTTATCCTTCAAAGAGACATTGAATTTTTGTACCAGCCCGACCGTCAGTGTCCGCATTTCAGCACCGTATGTCATGACGGGCAGGATGTACTGGTTAAAGACCTTAGTCTTCAAACACTGAGGGATAGATGACGAGAAGACTTGACGAAGTTTTCCAAATGCTACCCAACCCAACAGGATCCTTCTGTCGGCTTTTTCTCAAAATTGTGTCTACCGAGCTGGATGACTTGCCCTAGGTAGACATAATCCGTGATGGCGGAAACCAGCACTGCATGTCGTGCGGTGTTCCACAGGGCTCGGTCCTAGGACCGCTCCTGTGGAACATCGGGTACGACTGGGTGCTGAGGGGCGAGCTCCAACCGGGCGTGGACCTGACGTGTTATGCCGATGACACGCTGGTCACTGCCCGGGGGAGCTCGCACAGGGAGGCAGCGTTGCTGGCGACGGCTGCGGTCTCACAGGTGGTGGGCCGCATACGTCGCCTGGGCCTGGAGGTGGCCCTCAATAAGTCGGAGGCCATGGTGTTTCATGGCCCTCGGCGGGCGCCGCCGCCCGGCTCACACATCGTGGTCGGGGGGGCTGTCGAGTCCACCATGAAGTACCTAGGATTGGTGCTCGACAGCCGGTGGAATTTCGAGTCCCACTTCCGGCGGCTGGTGCCCAAGTTGTTGGGCGCTGCTTGGGCGCTATCAACGCTGCTTCCCAATTTGAGGGGCCTAGCGCCGCCTGTAGGCGGCTCTACATGGGGATCGTGCAATCCATGACCCTGTATAGGGCCCCGGTGTGGGCTTCTGACCTGACGGCCGGCAGCATCGCAGTTTTGCGAAAACCGCAAAGAGCCGTCAGAGTCATCAGGGGGTATCGCACGATCTCCTACGAGGCGGCTTGTGCACTGGCGGGATCCCTGTATCGGTGGCGCGAGGAAGTGAGGGCGCGGGGCGAGCGACCGATGCAGCGACACTGGGAGCTGCGTCGGTCTCAGCTCCGCGAGGTCCTGGTGGCGGAATGGCGGGACAGGCATTTACGCCCCGGCCTCGACACCATCGAGGCGGTCCGGCCGGTGCTCGAGCACTGGCTCGGGAGGAGGCACGGCTCCTTATCGTTTCGGGCGACGCAGGTGCTCTCGGGGCATGGTTGCTTCGGGAAGAACCCGTGTCGCAAAAACAGGGAGCCGGACGCCCGGTGTCACCACTGCGTCTACTGCCGCGAGGACACGGTGCGGCACACGCTGGCAGAGTGTGCCGCTTGGGAGGAGCCGCGCCGTGACCTCATCTCAGGAGTAGGCAGTGACCTATCGCTGCCGGCCGTGGTCGAGTCTATGGTCGGCAGCGAAGAGTCCTGGGACTCGGTGGTTTCCTTCTGCGAAACAGTCGTCTCGCAGAAGGAGGCTACGGAAAAGGAGAGGGAGATCGCGTCCCCTCACCCGGCCCACAGCAGGCGCACCGGGCTTCAGCGGAGGGCGGATAATGCCCTCTTCCAGCCCCCTAAATGGGTCCAGGGGCGACGGACTTGGGGACGTCCGTCACCCCCCACACATCAGGACCCGAGGCGGCGGCGCGTAGTGTTCCATGCGCGCCCCTCTTAGACGTCGCGGGGGGAGTATAACACCTCACTCCCCCCCTGACACGAGGAGGCCTGCAGGAGCGGGCCAGCACCAGCCGGGGGTTGCGGAAGTATCGTCCGTTCCCGAGACCCCCGGCGTAGGTGAGAGAGGGAACACCGGGGTGGTTTTTAGTCAGTAAGTGTCTGACAGACCCCGCCGCCCGCCCCAGGGCGGCGGACATCCATGAGGATTACCCACCCTGAAACAAAAAAAAAAAAAAGAAAAGGTAGACATAATCCTTCACAACTTCGAGATGCGACCCTTCGATGTGGACTGAACTCGGCAAGACGTGCGAATTGTACATGACTTTCGTCTTGTCCAAATTCATGCCGAGGCCAACCCACCGGGAGGCTCCATTTAGGCTGTGCAGCATTTGGTCTAGCTATTCCAGCTTCTGTGCCATTATGATGATGTCATCGGCAAATCGGAGATATGAGATGTACTCGCCGATCACGTTGATACCCTGTCCAGCCAACCTCTTGAAGACGTCTTCCAGAGGAGACCTCCATAGGAGAGTCCGATCGTTATGTGCTCCCCCTTACACCCCCTAAAAGATTAATTGATTAAAATAATTTCTAAGAAAATCTGTGGTTTTCTCTGAAAATTCTTAATTAATCAATCTGACTGAATTAGTCAATTGGCCAATACCCGAAGCCAAGGCCCCATACGGGGCGGGATAATGTCCAAAGATAAACGAAATATTGGGTTTTTATGGATTCGACCTCTATGTTTCTCTGTTTTTTAGTTCCAACTACTTCAAAAAAACAAAGCGGAAACAGCTGGTCGATTCTGTCTAAAAATTTCACCGTGAAATCATAAGTGAAGTGAGCACTTAATAGTGCTAATCCCTAGCGAATGACAGCTCACTCCGCGCTCACTTCACATCACAAGCTTTCACGGTGAAATAGTTACAGAATCGCAGGGCAGGTGTGATGTTAGGATATGTTATCATATCTCACCCCGAAAACGTCCAATACCGAACAAATCCCTCCTCATATTTGTTCCTTCTCATATCAACTAACTAGCTACCAATTTATTTCCAAAATAACTCCAGTGAAACTCCATTTTCATTGGCGAAGTGCTAGTAGTTAGTTTACCTACGTGTATTCAAAGAGCTCTAATCTGTCGCTTGGCAAGATAACTAAATTCTGACCTGATTTATATTTCTGCGCAGATTTAGTTTGGTAACACCCCTCGTGTTTTGGACGTTGTCGACAGATTAGGGGTGAACTGTTTTTTAACTTAATATTTTCGACTTTGTTTCTAATATTACCAAGTAGGTATTGTAATATATAACTAGCGAAGCATGTCACAAAAGGCAGGATGCCTAAAGGTACTCGGCAGTGGGTGCAGATGACACAAGACTGCAAATGATGGTGATGCCCCCTATAATCGGTGAATTTATCATAGTTCTTTTTTTCAACTTCCCTGTCAGCTTGATGCCATTCTCTTTTTTGTGATTTCATTTGCAGTGTCGAGCCGTAAAACACAACTGCACACTCGAAAATCTGTAATTCTTTTCAACCAGTATTTCATAACATTTCCAAGATAGTTTTTGCCATTCTACCATTCCTTCACTTATCTACTTCCTTCCTTATTTGTATAATCTACAATAATAAAAGTATCTACCACATTCTCGGAGTTCTTTTTTTCAAAAACATTTCAAAAAATAATTGTCCACCAAGGCGAAAACGGTGACAACCCTATGGTCGCCCGGCGACCTCTATTAATTAAAACGCTGTGTAAACCGGGCTTTATCGGCGCGCTGGCCACGCCACCCAATTAGGACAGCCGACGAGGCTCGCGCCAAAAATTATGCGGCTTATCAACTGCCGCGTAATTTTGACAAACGACCGTTCGTTGGGAAACACGCTTCGGTGGGTTGTGATCGATTATTTGTTGTATTGTTTAAATGTTGTGGGGTCGATTTTGTGTTCTAATTGGTTTTGGTAGTGTATTGGTTAAACTATTGATGATGGTCAGTGTGTTATTTAAATTTTGCTACGTAGTGGGTTAGTATTATTTGAAGATAGCAGAGAAGGAGAGGAAGAGGAATTATGTATGTATATAAAACGATGAATGAACTACTTAAGGAACATTACTACAATTATTTTTCATAATGTGTCTGCCAAAAAACTTTCAGATTATGATTTTTATTTGAAAACTAGTTTGCGCTACGAACATCGTAGCGTAGCCGCGTCGTAGACTATTCTCTTAAATAAGTCGTTAGTATGCCTTGCTCAGTAAATAAATAATACAGGAAGTATATATTCAAGTTTATTGATTCTATCAATTAATCGAAAAAGTTTAGAAAAAAACAGAAAATACTCTATTTTCTTAACAGTAGCAATATCTACGTATATACTCGTATCATTTGGATTGTGAATTTATATAACATTTTCTAATCCGAACCCTACGTTAAGTACTTAAATCATCCACTTTACCAAAATTATTTAGAAACAACATCTTTCGTAACCCTCACATCCATTTACCCCTTACTAGGTTTGCAGGATTTCACCGGCATCTATAACATCATACCAATATGCCATTCATCAGCCGAGGCGTCGCTAAACACCAGCGGCCGCGCGAGATAACCGCGCAGTAAACCGACAACAATGCCCCGACTCGCACTCAATAAAAGATGATAACACATGAAATATGAACTGACGACACCCCTCTACGAACAAGCAAAAGTAAATGTAAAGTCAACTCTATGTTAAGCGAACAAAGTCCCAATTTCGTTGAGACGATCTCCAAGTTATGATATTTCAAAAGCGAAGACAGCGTTAGCATAATAAACGTGCTCCAATGAAAACAAACCGCATACAGCTCACGAATACAGCCAAATTTCCCAAAGAAAACATACCAAGTTACAACGTTTCGGAACGAAGCGGTGACGGCGCGAAACAAAAGCGCGGGAATCGCCGCCATTGGTGGAGGAGGTGGGCGGACTCCCTGATAATATGGCGGAAATATTACGAACCGAGGAGGTATTCAAGGTGCACCGGGAGGAAGGGAGGCCCGGGGGAGAGGGAGGACACCCCCCCGAGAGGTTAATTACCCGCCGGCCGATAAGGCAGCGGCTCGCTAATTACGTACTTATGGCGGACTGAAATTAAGTTATCGTCGGCGGGAAAACGACGCTCACTTTGTTTGCGTTCCGTTTTACGAATAATATGTATTCTGCGGCGCTCGAGAGTAATGGAACAAAATTGGCGGCTATTCAGTTTTATCTTTTATGTCTGAGTAGAGGAAGCGTAGCGTCGTTCTCAGATAATGGAATCATTGTTCAAACAGTGAGCGCTCCGGGGACTCTTTTTTAATCGTTTAACTTAATTTTTGCTTTGTTTTATATTCAAACAAGCTACGCCGATTTGCGTTTCATTAAAATATTAATCTGCCTTTTGATAAAATAGCAAGAAAGAATAAGAAAGTCGGAATAACGCATGTATTTGCGAAGAATTTTATTTCGCTGAGCCGTTCATATTTTAAGTAGATATTAGATAGATAGCGAAATATACTCGAGTGCGGCAAACAACACGACTGGCAGCTGAGCTCCCAAATAAAATGCGATAAAATAAAAAGATGCCGGCGACAAAACGTAGATACTTATACATGAGCCAACTTACTTGCGACATGAGAAAGATATTGTGTGTCTCTTGGTACTTTAAGAATAAGAACTGAAATGGGCAAGCGAAGAAGTTCATAAAACGCAGATTTAAATTGGTAAGTTTATACATATTTACCACAAAAGCGGCTCAACGAGAGATCGCGGGATCTGTTCCCCGGTTTTATTTTTCCAAGCTCTAAATGGAGTCGGTGGAGCATTTAAATAAGCTTCGCCGCCTGAAGTATGGTAATGTTAGTAATACGCGGAAAGAAACCGCACCGTTGCTTTCAGTGTCGGCCATTTTGAATTTCCTTTTATTTTAGTCCTCTGAGACATGATCTCTTGCTATGTGATTATTGGATAATACACAGGAAAATTTGTTTTGCTTGAAGCAAATTATGTTGCTCAAATGGAATTATTTCTTTTGAAATATATGGATAATATAATGACAATTTTACTACAAGACCAAAATATGGAAACGGAGAGAGAGAATGTTCAAATGGAATCACCATAATTTTTCGCCGACTCTAGTAACGCATTTGAAGATTTCATCCTACAATACAAAACTTCAATCATCATTAAAATAATTAAACTACGGTGTCCCTATTTCCGTCAATTCCTTCTTCCCATTATTACCTAAATCTTGTCAAACAAAGCATCCAATCTAACCATTAAACAAATACCCAATAAATTAAAACCATAACTGAGCATTCCAACAGACATTCCTCTTCATTCCTAATTATTCTCGAACGATTAATTAATATAACATGTAAACGACATTTTCTAAAAAAGGCGGCCATATGTCGCTACTGATCAAAGACACCGTTTGTTTTTTGGCTCATAATTAGTTACAAATTATGTAACAAAAACTCCTTGGCATTTCGGGATCTCCTCCACGTTCCCTTGGCTGTGAGAATGGCGTGAACTTAGTTATGGATCGTCTCCCGGAACGCGTTGGAGATATTTAAACATAGACTTCGTAATGGGATGTAGTCTAAACTTGCATTCATCACTCATCTTTCTAGTGCCTGGCAGTCTCGAATGAGTGGCAAAGGAATCCGGGAGCACAGGAGCGAGTTGTGTATGTTTGATGTGGTATTTTAGATAAACTCATTTTAATTATGCCTGTTAAGTGGGGTAGCAAACAAGTAGGTGTCTAAATTTCAACGACAAATAGTATAAACATTTTAATTAAAGTACAGACGCCAGCACATCAAGCAACTACAATCTGTCAAATTTCTTGAATAGATTTTCAACGTTATCGCTAAAACATAAGTTCAAGGTTGATTGGGAAAATTTTACAGTTTCGGGTAGCTTGATATGCTGGCGTCTGTACTAGGGAAAATATACTTTTTCTGGTAAGTATATCATTTTGGGCAATCAAGATTCTTATTAGAATCTACCTTATCATCATCGTCCGCAGCCCGACTTCACCCGCTACTAACCATAGGCCAGTCTTCTTTTATGTCAATCCTCACGCTCCTGTGCCAGCCTCATGCAAGTTTTGCTCGCGAAGGCAACATAGAGTCTGCCAAAAAAGTAAGTACCTACATTGGTTTATTTTTTTAATCTTCAATTTACATTATATCCAAAAACTTCACTAACTTAAGACCCCTAAAAACTGGCTCAGCTGCACCGCCGCACCATCTAATCGTTCTCAGTTCTGAAAGCGTCACGTTCGGATGCACGCGCGGCGCGCATAACCGGCCATAAGGGCCCTCCTCCCAACTAATTCAAACTAATTAGCTTCCGTAAGCTGTAAATCTAACGAACACTGCGCCGACGTCATCGCGCGCGCTTTGATCACGCGCGAAGTGAAACGGAACGCGACACGTGAATGAATGAACTGAACGATTTTTGAACGGAGCGTTTAATGTCAAATGTGGCGGGAATTCCGTCGGCCCTGAAGTTTTATTACTTCATTCCGCTGGTGATACATGGTTTACAAGAAATGGGTGTTATATGGTTGCTCGTAAATGAACCTATTAAGCTTTGCAAAAATCAAGACGTTAACTTTGGCCGATTTTTTAATCTACACTGTTAACTTGGCAGTACGTATGTAGATATCGAGTTTTCGGGAAACAAGCGTACCCAGCGAACCTACTTTAAAACCACTTCTGTACCATATCATTGCCTTATAAATAATATTTTGTATATTTTATCTCTCTATCTTTCTTGAAACTAACTTTGGCGTTACATGGGGTTTTCCTAAGGCATTCATGACATTATCTTTGGTCTGTTTGTGAAGATGTTTGGATGTTTGTTTGTCACTCAATCACGTGTGTGATACTATCAGAGTTAGTTAAGGCCTTAATTTACAACACACTAGCTGCATCCCGCCGTTTAACCCACATAAGTATCGATTCCGTGGGAATATCGGGATAAAAAGTGTACCTACTTTGTACTAATCCAGCACCCGAATTGCGTAACACACTATTACTCTCAATTTGAATAATTTTGAAGCATATTGCTAATCCATTGCTCCATATGTTCGACAAATGTGTCTGCTCAATAACTTAAATAACGCAATGAATGTTGTTGAACTGTCAAAATGAAGCCCATTGCTACTGATAGTGTGTTACGCAATTACCCTGCTGGTCATGGTCAACATATGTGCCAAGTTTCATCCAAATTCGTTTAGGCTTACTGTCCACGGTAGCGTCATTTGACGAACGCACGCAACCTACAGATGACGATAGGCGTATTTTGCATATTTGTTATGTCCACGCTATCTTCATGCAATCGTCAATCACGCTACGAAAATTCTCAGTTTTCTTTTAAGTAGCATTGCAAAAGCACGTCTTTTCGTTGGGAAAATGTCAAGTGATGATGATGATGATGATGTGATTATAGCATACAACTTTATTATAAGACGATGAAACAGGCGAAGAATGTACTGGATTCATCCATACATCGAAAGAAATATAAATTGTAGATTGTTGTGACTGGAGTATTCCTGTAATTTATTATTATATAATCAGGGATATTGTTCAATAATGTGAACAAAATTCACCGCTGACCCCGACATTTTGTAACAAAAAAAAAGTGTTTGCGTCTCGCGAGTCGGTCGAGGTAGTGACATGCTGCCGCACGCACCTCATGACGAACGCAAGACGAGAGGCGGACGCGACGATGCCGCTCCGTGGACACTGTTTTCATTGTTTCTACGCAAGATGCAAGCAATCGTCAATTGCCGATAGCGTGCGCATGACGTGCGGTTTGCGTGGACAGTGCGCCTTAGCCGTTTTAGCGTGAAAGCATAACAAACAAATATACAAAAACCGGCCAAATGCGTGTCGGGCCACGCACAATGAAGGGTTCCGTAGTTGGAATGTATTTATCCCAAGAACAAACTTAATATTGTAGTTGAATTCATGTTCTCCCTTACATTGCAACTGCAAATGTAAGTTGGTCGACTATTACTCGTAAACTTGCAAAGCCTAATTAGCCATGATAGTTTTCCTTTTAACATGAAGTTAAAAGGAAAACTCACTACCGTGAACAACACTACCGTGATTTTTTTTACATATCCAAAAACAAACACTCAGCTGGCAGGATGGAGGGGGGGCGGGTACACTTGACTCGAAAAAAAATTGCACTTTAAAGCTTAATATTTCATAAAAGGATCCCTGAATCGAAAAATTGTTTTCACAAACCCATCATATTTTTGAAAGACCTATCCAACAATACCCCATATAATGGGGTAGACGAGAAAAAGAAAACAACCCCTCTTTACATGTAGAGGAGGTAACTACCCTAAAAAATTTTTTTTTTCATTATTTTATTTTACCTCTTTGTCGACGTGATTAATAAGCCAAATTATAGCTTTCTAGTACTAAGAGTCTCTGAGCTACACTGCGGAGGGACGGACGGACAGACGGACATGGTGAAACTATAAGGGTTCCTTGTTGACTACGGAACCCTAAAAACCAATTCTTTTCTCTTTATTATTATATATTATAATAATACTAGGTGTTACCCGCGACTTTATCTGTGATCCAGGATCAAAAGTAGCCTATGTCCTTACCCAAGTCATGGTCTTTATGTGTGCCACATTTAATCCAAATCGCTCCAGCCGTTTTTGTGAAAAAAAAAAAGAAGTTTTCTCTTTATGAGTTTAGATAACGCGACTTAGCATAGATATAAGTAAACTTTTCCAACTTAGTTAAGTACCTACTCTAATTAAATTACCAATCAAACACCAACTTACACAAATCACACGGACACGCGGCCGTTAATCGCTCTATCATATCAATCACTCGTCCAGAAACAATCAATTAGAACTCGATCCCCTTTCAATTATACCCTGTATCGGTAGGTAATTGCCTTCACAGCTCCACCTAGGGGCGGGACTGGGAACCGATTATGTGTGATGCGTGATGGGCATTCTATTGCCCTGATCGCGGTTTGATGACGTAAGATGTTGGGTGGTATAAAAATACGTACAGCAGTGTTGTGGTTTGATGGATTAGGATGTTATGGAATAATTGAAGCGAGGTTGTCAACATGTTACTGTGTGGAAGAAGCTTAAAAGCTCGTTGTCTTGTATTTAAGGGGTTCCCTTGATTCCATAATCCATTTTTTTTTTAACAGCAAACAGATACATTATAAGAACTTACAACTAATTTAATAAAAACAATTTTAGTAATAATACAGGGTGTCCCTGGAAGTATGGATCAAATCGAATAGGGGCGTGGGCAAGGCCATTTCCACTTTTTAACCCTGAGAATATCGGTGATTTTTTTAGGATTCCAAAATTATAGAGAAAAAAAAAACTATCAGGGCTATCAATTATTTTTTTTTTCAGGACCCTGTAGAAGAGTGGACCTTTCTTGTGGTAAAACTTTTACGCAGCTAGAAAACATTTGTTCAATAAGAAAAAAAACATTTACTACCAAGGCCACGTTCTGGTAAAAATTTTATTCAATTGTACCGACTTTCTCAGGATTGGTTTGGAAATGACCTTGCCACGCCCCTATTCGAATGGATCCATACTTCCAGGGACACCCTGTATAACCCACAACGCTGCCCACAGGTAGAAATAATGGCTTAGAAAAAAATAAAGTGTAATCGCTAGGAGTTTAAGTAGCAACAAGTGCAGTAACTACTTATTTAATGAGTTTTCTTCCGAACTTACTAAGAAAAATAAAGAAGGAATACTATTGGCAGATGGTTACATTAAAATTATTAAAAAAAACTATTAGCTTAGATGTCCAATTAAGTCTTATGGATAATTGCCAATCATAGTAACCCAAATAAAAAAGATGTGTACAAAACAGTTGAGTATTAACCTGTTAACCGTGCGGGACGTATAAATACGTCAAACTTAAACAGTAGCGTGTACGGAATTCCCCGGTTAACAGGTTAAGGTTTTACACTGCAGCCAGTAGAGCAGTGGTGGCCCAGTGATAACGGACGCGACTTACCGAGTTTTTAGGTCGTAGGTTCGAACCAGGCGCTTTACTCTGCGTAAATTATTTTATCACCGCTGCTTTCAAAACGGTGATGTAAAACATCGTGAGGAAACCGGCATGTCCTAGAACCAAAAATTCGAAGACATGTGACATCTACCAACCCGCACTGGGCCCGCGTGGTGGCCTACCACTGTTTGTCTCTGCATCACCCAAGGGTTGACTGGTAGAAAATGCCTATGGCATTAAGTCCGCCTCTGTACAATGTATGTGCTTGAAGTATTAAATAAATAAATAAATCCTACTTCTACTTAATATTATAAATGTGAATGTTTGTGAAGATGTTTGGATCACGTGTAAGCCGTTGAACTGATTTGGATGAAAATTGGCACATAGATAGACCATTTTTGACACACATGATACTTTTTATCCCGGTAATGTGTTCCCTTGGGATAATAGTTGAAAGTTACTTTCTACCCGGGCGATGCGGTAGGCAGAAGCTAGTAAATAGTAAATATTACAGCCCATACCCACTCACCGAGAGGAGGTCTGTGTCCCAGCAGTGGGAAAACTTATAGGCTGATTACCTACAGGGCCAGTTCCCAGGACCTATCAAGACTTTTCAATACCTACCTTATGACAAAGGCGGATCCAGCTTTGGCGCCAGGAGGGGGTCACATAGTCGTGGTCAAATCAAGAACTTATAATTGAATCTTGATAACAATAGATACAAGTAAAAAGTAGGTATTTTGTTAATGTACGTAAGTACTGTAAGTACTTAAAAATATTTAATGTGGCGCGGTAAAATTCAAATTTTCGATGCGTTCGTTCCCACACGTTTGCCATCATACAAAGTTATTATATTATATTAAATTAATTAAATATTGAAGGTAAGGTATGTAGTTACATAAAATCTGTATGGTGACAAAATATATAAATAAAATCATTATCCCCATGGGGGGTCATGACCCCCATGACCCCCTGGATCCGCCGTTGCCTTATAAGTTATAGCCAGTGCGATATTAAGCTAGCTTCTATCATTTGCTGGACCTGTCACGTAGCTCATCCAGCCCTGCTCGTAACAATCTAGATACCGCACTGCTTTCTCCATCGAACCATTTTACCTATCCAAATCATTGGTTAATTTGAAAATCCCTCGATTAATCAAAGCACACTAATTAATGAGCTATTCACAGTAGATAGATTTATACCCTATTCTAATACTCGTAGAACAGCTCCATCGCCATATCGCAACGTCCAGGGCCGTCCCCGTCTCGCCGCCTGAGTCGCCGACAGCCGTGATGGATGACCCACGCTGTCAGCCCCTGCACCCTAATTGCGTATCACATTTTCAATCACAATCCGAAACATTTCGATGGAAATTGCCTATCATCAAGTCATATACAACGTGTAACGTTAAATGCGCAAAACCTGAAAATAGTTTGATCAGAATAACGAGCAGAATTAATTGAACCACTTTTTAATATAGGTCACATTTTTGAAAAAATCTTCATTAAAAACGTTGCCGTGTCTATTTATTAATAGGTCAAGCAAGCCAATGTCAGCGCGGCGCAGCGGTCCGGTAACGACTCCTCCCTCGACAAAGCGTCGTCGCAGACGCAAGAAACGATCAGAATGGCCAGTAAAAGTAAAACAGCACATAAAACCTTTACAATTTTTTAATGACTTATTTTCTCTCTGAAATAGGTCAAATGAATTAAAAGTCAGTTGGGGTGTCTGAGGTTTTGCGCATTTAACGTTACACGTTGTAGACTAGAAATATTATTTAAATGCGAAAGTAACTCTGTCTGTCTGTCTGTTGCCTTTTCGCGCCTTGACGGCTGAACGGATTTCGTTGATAGATCATTGGGCACCATTGTATGGAAACTATACCCACGCTGTACAGAAATAAAATTGGGTGGAATAGACAAATTAATGTCTCTAGTTTACGATCGTATGGGTTGCCTTAGTGTGGGTATTCTCTCTTAGGCTAAAAAATGAAAGTGATTTTTCCAAGTGTATTGTCTATGTACAACATGTCCCAGAATTAACGCACAACCTCTTTAACACATTGAACGCCGTGGTGGTCACCGGTGACCACCACTGACCACCACTGAACTTTCCATATGGGCTGACGCTGATTCGCGATTTCGGCCACGTTATATTTTATTGGCTCATACGGTTCAAAATAGTCAAAAACCCCACTCTAAATAATTATTTCTTATTACTATTCAAAGAATTAACTAAAATAATTGCTGTCGCTCACCGGTGACCACCATGGCGTTCAATGTGTTAAGGCGTCATTGCACTCATCATTATGAACAACTTTAACCATGGGAACAAAATGAAATCACGAAAAAAAAAAAACACCTGTTCCCTGCATTTTGACGAGTTATGTTATGCGAACATAAATGTAGGGATCAGCTGATTGAAGGCTAGAGGCTTGGGAGGCTGTATTTAGTTAGGTTAGGGTGCTTTATTTCATTAAATTACTGTACAGACGCCAGCACATCAAGCTACCCGAAACTGTCAAATTTTCCCAATCAACTTTGAAACTCGTGCTTTAGCGATAAAGTTGAAAATCTATTGAAGAAATTTCACAGTTTCGGGTAGCTTGATGTGCTGGCGTCTGTAGATTAGCTTTTGAAAATATCGCACGGAAATGAACTACCGGGACTAAAAGTACCCGATGTGTTAATGTTAATCTAGGTTATAAACTATCTGTGTGCCTGTAATCCAAATCCGTTCAGCCGTTTTTGCGCCAATTCGGAACATACACTTTGACAAACGGACAAAAATGCTAAAAACCATATCTTTGGAATCAGATTCGTTCCCACACTTCGTAGCAATTTTATTTTTTTTTAACTGTCACTGTACCTAGTTTTTGAGTTCTTTAATATTGTATCGCCTGAAACACAGGATTACCTAATTCAGGCACAAAACAAGGGTGAACTTGACATAGATTTAAGAAAAACTGTTAGCGTTAGTCCTTATGTCAGGTCCAGTTGAAAACCAGCGTCAGGCACTAGTTGTCTGGATTTTTTGCTGAACTGGGCCTTTTTGGTGGACATCGGGCTTTACACTTTTTATTTGTTTTTATCTGATGTACCTATGTATCTGGTGTTTTATATTTATTGTAGTCTGTGCTACATAAATGTATTTTCTATCTTTCTTCTTACATGTAGGTATAGATATTTGAATCGTAAGTAGGTAGGTACCATAGGTAGAGGGTAAATCTTTCTGTTTTACAAAACTAGGACAAAACTAGCAACTCCTTGCTCATCTATGATGTTAAACCTCTTTCAAAACCTATAAAAATAAAAAGACAAAAATTCGAAATCCAATTCATGACAGCTGTCATCTGACAACGTCAGAGATCAAAAGCAAAAGCAAACATGGTTGTACCGGTTTCAATAAATCTAAAGTAGGGACCGTCGCGGTACCTATAATGATATCCGTCCGATATGGTGAATGCTGTTATCGCCGCTGGATTGGGTGTGGCAATTGTTTTGCTACTTGTCTATCTTAGATGGAGATGGAAATCTTTGGCTAAGGTGGGTATAAGCATCCTCAAATGATTCAGGGCAAAGAGATTTAAGATACTTAGATACTATATAGAGGATATGGCTAGAAATTTCATAGAAAAGTTGTCAGACTTTCGGTCTTGTGACTACCCGTAATGACTGTCAAAGATCTACGAATGACAGCCTGGACCAACGGCTTAACGTACTTTCCGAGGCACGGAGGAGTCTCGGTATGTAAAGATGGTCACCCATCCACAGACCAACCGCAGCAAGCGTAGCTTAACCTGATCGATCGACCTGAGCACCCGTTATTATTTAGACACGGGCCCCTTTGAAGTACCTACATATATCATCAGTTAACAAGTCTGTAACATATCCTACTCCTACCTTGTGAAGTTTTTTTGTAGTGGTGCGTTTAATTTGTGTAGCTGGATAAAACGATTAAAGAGGTAGACACTGGACAATCACTTTGTAAAATCTAGATGGTTTTGATAACTATCTTTTTATAAGTAAATATCTTCTCGAAAACAGAGCACATCATAGTATAAAACAAAGTCGCCGAAATGTCTGTACACGCATAACTTCCAAAAGCCTGCACCAAATTGGATAATTATTTTTGTTGTGTTCGGTATCTATTGCCAGGACAAGGTTTACATGAAATAAAATTTCAGAAATTCTAAAAAACATTGCATCCGTGCGAAGCTGAAGCGATCCGCTAGTTATAAAAATAAATGCTTTTAAATAAACATTTAAACTTAATATACTTACTGATAAGCGTGCACTGATAAGTGGCAACACAAATGAGCTAACTCGTCATTTCAAACAAGTGACCATACTTGATGGCGGGATATCGACGCGCAAACTGAAACCATAAATTCAGCATATCGATGGTCATAGGTTGACAACTCGTAACCCACATTTTTTCACAAAATGAGTTATGTACATCAAAAATTTTGAAATTACGCGCCGAATCTTTCTATTGATAACTCGTAATTCACAAAAAATTTCACTCGAACAATTTGTGCCAGAGTTGACAACTCACAACGAACAAGTATCAACTTGAACTCACTATTGCGCGAGTTACGCGGTGTCAACGCAAAATGCAGTTCGCTAAATTCACTGACAGAGCAACATTACGGCGCGGGTTTTAATTGTTTAAAAATAGTTTTATATATAATTACTACTTTAAATACGTCTATTTATTTCTGAAAAGTGTCCTTGAAGGTATATTGGTAAGTTTTTATTTTTATTTTACGTAGAACGCTCAATAAAAGCTCATTATTGAAATTATAAGCCATCTTATCATCAATACTTTTATAGGTAGGTATGTAAAACTAATTAATGAGATTTATTGAGTTATATTAATATTATTAAACTGAAGGGTGTTTGTTTGTTTGTTTGGTTAAACGCGCTTAACTCAGGATCTACTGGTCCGATTAAAAAAAAATCTTTTAGTTTTAGATACTTAACCCTTTTGTTTCAACATGGATCATTTAAGCAGGCAATGGGATAATTAGGCACTTATCTCTTCGTCTTTTGTTTTAGTGTTATCATGGAGAAAAACAGTGAAGAAGAGCTTTTTAATGATGTTGTAACGGGCTTGAAGGAACAAGGACTAGTTTCTGTAAACGTTTCTCGTAATAAGAGGAGTGAGTTTGTATACGAAAGTCAATCACAAGAATCATTTCAAGAGTCACCAGGCTCTTCCGAGTTACAGTTGTATACTTACGAGGTAAATAGAAATGGAGAAATGTTACTTCTAGAAAAAAGTTATACATCAGATCGACTTGAGAATGTTCTCCTGGAACATTCTCAAGCCTGTACGCCTGTATTTAATACCGAACAGAGCTGTCAAGATAATGGTGGGATAGGTACAGGTTCATCACTTACCGTTTTAAATGATATTACCACTTCGTCATTTTTAAATCAGACTCAGCTACCTTCCAGCCCACGTCCTAACTCGGAAAACATTATTGAGAGTATTGTAGAAGTCATACCTGATGCAGAATCTCCTACAATTTTGAATCCTTTTCATGTTGTTGAGGAGACACGAAGTGATACAAGCTCTCCTACTATTTTGAACTCGTATGACTTTATCTTTGAACCTAACCCAGGTTCATCAACACAACGTACATCAACTACTCTCGTAGTACGTACGAGTAGTACAACGAGTGATGATCAAAACTATGATCCGGATCAGACGTCCTGCTCTTCTGAAGATGATGACAGTGGCATGAACGAAGGGAATAGTACTGGAAAGAAGACAAAGAAAAGAAAAGGCTTAGCTGAAGCAGAGCATTGGAAAGCGCGTATGAATAAAAAGTTACGAGAACAGGGAAAACACTACATGGGGTGGAGAAGAAATGAAAATTCGTGTAATACGCATAATGCACCACGAGCAGCAAAAAAACTGAAAGAGACTTGCAGTTCTGCTTTTTGTCGCTCGTCCAAAGAACGCCACTGCCACGAATTTACGTCAGAATGTAGACAGCGATTGTTTGATCTATTTTGGAGTTTAAGTTGGGATCAAAAGAAAATGTTTGTTATTAACACTACTGATAAAATAAAAACTTTAAGACCCAAAGGAAATACCAGAAGAGCAGCGTCACTTCAATATTACTTGAAACAAGGGAATATAAAATTGAGAGTTTGTAAAAAAATGTATTTAAATACTTTATGTATTGGAGAATGGTCAGTAAGGAGCTGGGTAAATAAATCCGAATGTGGTATGTTCGCAAAAGAAAATGCTGAGCAAATAGAAAAAAAAAGAGGGGAGAGAAGAAAAGACTGTCACGTGAATTTTTAGTCGAGTTTATCAAAAATTTACCAAAGCTTCCTTCGCACTACTGCCGCAAAGATACCTCTAAGGCATACTTGGAACCGATTCCTGGAGGTATGGTGGAAGTGTATAGGACTTACACTGAAGCGAGCACAATAAAAAACCTGGTTCCGTTATGTCGAACTATGTTTGATAACATTATAAAAGAAAAAAATATTGGCTTCCAGCAGCCGAAAAAAGGTTTATGTGATACGTGTCTAAGCTACCATACTAAACAAATATCGGAACAGGAGTATAAAGATCATCAGCTCAGGAAACAAAACGCAAGAGAAGAAAAAGAAAAAGATTTAAAGGAAGCAGATGAAGGAAAATGTATTGTCTTAGAACAGGATGTTCAAGCTGTGAAGGTATGTCCTTATATAAGAGCCAGCAGTGCCTATTACCGAAGAAAGTTGATCAACCATAATTTTACGGTTTATGAATATCCATCTAAAAAAGTAAGATGTTATTGGTTTACAGAAGTCGACTGTGACACTCAGGCATCAGTATTTGTCAGTTGCATATTAGATTACCTACATGATATGATTTGCAACTCTGATGGCGAATTTGTAACAAAGCCTATCATTGTTTGGAGTGACGGTTGCACCTATCAGAACAGGAATGCAGTATTAGCAAATGCTTTATCCAACTTTGCTGCTGTGAATAATGTGGTAATTTACCATAAATATTTAGAACCTGGGCATACGCAGATGGAAGTGGATAGCGTTCATGCTGCGATCGAACGTGGCATTAAAAAATATGACGCTATTTATGTTCCATCACAATACGCAGATATAACTAAGAAATCACGCAAAGATCCATACGACGTCAAAATGTTAAAATATGACTTTTTCAAAAAATTTGATGATCCAAAAGTCATGCGTTACGAAAGTATTAGGCCTGGCAAGAAAAAAGGAGATCCTGTTGTCACAGATCTTAAAGTTTTACTGTACGAACCAAATGGCAAAATTTATTATAAGATTAACATCTGCGATAAAAACTATTCTTTGTTACCAAGTAGACCAAGAAATATTAATTTTCCAATATCAACCTACGAGCAACTTTTTAAGGATTCGCCTAAACTTACTTCATGCAAATATAATGATTTGCAAGCTCTTAAAACTGTAATACCTTCTGATTATCATTCTTTTTACGATAATTTGCCGCACATGTAATTTGTTTCAATCTAAATAGATTTTTTTTTTTAAATTGACAACTCGTAAAGTAAATGTTGACTGCTTGTAACACATTAGTAGTGAGGATTTTTTAATATTGTTACCTCGCAACTGTTTGTTTATTGATTATTTAATGAAAAACTATGTGGAAAGTATATTGTTTTAAGCTATATCAATAAATAAGTTGATTACCTACCAACTAGTTTTTTGTTTTCTTTATTTTTTAGTTATTTTCGAAATTAAACAGTTTTTTCCCTCTCCTGTAAAATTTGATACATTGCAGTTACGTGTTGTCAACCTTTGACCATCGATATGTCTGACCCCACCCATGAAATTTTTCATCAGTTATTTAAAAAAATAGCTGTTCCATACATTTTGAAAGCGTAGAAAAGTGCAATAGGTACAGACGCCAGCACATCAATCTACCTGAAACTGTCAAATTTACCCGATCAACTTTGAACCTTATGCTTTAACGATGAAGTTGAAAATCGAATAAATAAATTTGACAGATCGTAGTAGCTTGATGTGCTGGCGTCTGTACCTTAAACGTAATTGATTTCGTGTGCAGTCTGAGGAGCCTGAAGTCTATGCTTCGGCTCCGAACACCCCCGGCCAGATCTTCCACCGCCTGTGTCCTCACAACAACGTGATACAGGGTTACAAGGTCGAGGAAAAGGACTCCCTGGACGAACACCTCGACTTGCTGACCAGGAAACTCGCTGACAAGGTAACAAGATGTTTAAAATGAAAATTGATTTCATTAAAGGGAATAATATTTTACATAGGTGAACCTTCATTCTACCACGAAAAGTCAGAATATATTTTACATTTAGAAACTGATACATTAATTGACATACGACTTCATACTTAGTGCACCTGGAAGCGTTGCTTGATATACAGGGTGTTTGGGAGGTGGGTGCAAAGCCTGAAGGGGATGATGTCTTAGACCATATTTAGCTAAACTTGTCTTAGACGAAGTCTGTTCTTTGTTTTTTTTTTTTTTGAAGCTCTAAGATTTAACAATATACAACGTGTAACGTTAAATGCGCAAAACCTGAAAATAGTTTGATCAGAATAACGAGCAGAATTAATTGAACCACTTTTTAATATAGGTCACATTTTTCAAAAAATCTTCATTAAAAACGTTGCCGTGTCTATTTATTAATAGGTCAAGCAAGCCAATTTCAGCGCGGCGCAGCGGCCCGGTGACGACTCCTCCCTAGATAAAGCGTCGTCGCAGACGCAAGAAACGATCAGAATGGCCAGTAAAACTAAAACAGCACATAAAACCTTTACAATATTTTTAATGACTTATTTTCTCTCTGAAATAGGTCAATTGAATTAAAAATCAGTTGGGGTGTCTGAGGTTTTGCGCATTTAACGTTACACTTTGTATAATTGAAATAATACCGTTTTTTCAATTAATTGTTAATAGTGTCCAGTAAAAGCTGCTGTTATTATTTTTTATTTATGTAATGTGTAATTACTCAAACAAAATTATTACCAAGCATCTGTGTCATCAAAGAAACATTCTACGCTATATTCAAGTTTAAGAAACTTGGAAAAATCAATAAATGTTTTGTCTATGGCATAATAAAAATATATTATAATAGCCTCAGTTATTCAAACCTTTTTAAAAACATGCTTTTGTTATTGCCCTTTCTTTTGAGGTAATATTTACGCAGATGTCTCATCAACTCTTGGAATTAGGATGTACAGTTTCGGGTAGCTTGATGTGCTGGCGTCTGTACAAAGAAAATTGAGTATGGAAAATGTTATGTTTGAACAGATAAATAAAACAACATTTTTGTTAAAATAATTTATTGATCATGTTCAAAATGTTGACCGCGGTTTCATATACAAGTGCAAAAATCACGACTACAGAAGTGAGAAGACGTCTCACTTCTGTAGTCGTTATTTTTAATTTCGTCTCCTGCTTCATGACTTGAAAAGCAGTTTGGATTCTTCCTATTAATTCTTCTCTAGTAGAAATTTCAACGTGTGTGTAGACGAGCTCCTTGGCCCGTCCCCAAACGAAAAAAAACCACAGGATTTAAATCGGGTGATCGAGGTGGCCAAGGGATGGGCCCGTCTCGAAACAATATTATTGAAATGTTCTCTCACGATTAGGGTCATGCGCTCGGTAAATAAAAAAAAAACGTTTCTTTGAGAAATTATTATTATGATGAGTACAATCATGTGTTTATGTAACGGTCACTAATTACCAGTCAACCTGTATAAGACCGTCCTTGTTTTTTCACACTAAGTGATTTTATAAATGGTAAACGGTGGGACGCCCTCAGGCTAGGTGTAGTAACGATCTTCGCAGGATGACTGGTAGCTGCTGGATGAGAGTTGCCGAAAATCGAGTTGAATGGCGTGCAATAGGAGAGGCGTCCAGCAGTGGACTGCTGTAGGCTGATGATGATGTGATTTTCTACATTCATATTTTTTAATTAACATAGAGAGCATAATAAAGAGTATTATCTTAATCTCTGGATCTATCTTCTAATATATTCACAGGAAGGTCGCCTCCGCCTATCGAAGTCCAAGATTCGAGAGACTCAAAACGAAATCGAGAACCTTCATGCAATAGACCATGACGTTAGGAGTCGGTACCGGGAGATAATGGAGTCTCTTCGTACTGACCTGCTGGCCAACGAGAAGGAGTGCAAGAAGCTTCAGGAGCAGATTGAATGGGTCTCACGAAGGAGGGCTGAGTTGAAAGACGAGGTAGTGTAAACTTTGCGACTGCTTTTACGATTTATATGTGTCACACGGTATTTGGAAAAATCTGCGAACATCCTAGAATTTTTGCAAAAGACCGGATTATTGGTAACTAAGAAAAATTTCGTTCTAACGTTTCGATCCCAGACAGGCATTTTTGTATTTTTTTTTTTGTATTTCCTTGTACCACTGCTCTCAAAACGGTGAACGAAAACATCGTGATGAAAATCCTAGAACCAAAAATTCGAAAACATGTGACATCTACCAACCCGCACTAGGCCCGCGTGGCCTGTGTCCCAGCAGTTGAAACGTTTCCGCACGATGTGTTCCTTCACCGGTTTGAGAGCAGCGGTGATGAAACAATTTATACAATGTAAAGCTCCTGTCTGGGTTCGAACCTTCGACCTACAAACTCGTAAGTCGCAGCCGTTCCCACTGGGCCACTGCTCTTATTTTAAAGGATATTATTTTAAAGTCACCATAATCGGGAAATACTACAAGTACTCGTATATGCCCTCAACACGTAGAATAACGTACACTTTAAAAGCTTTTTTTTATTAATTAAAAATCAAACAAAACTTTTTTTAGACTAATTTATTAACTTCCTGATTAAGGAAATTATAGTAATCACCCCGATTTTTTTGGTAAAGTAATCTCATGTAGTAAAAGTTGACAACACATGCTGCGTCGACCCCAAATAAACTGGGATATGGGCTCCTGCGCTCATTCTGAATGATGATAATGAACCTTTGTGTAAATTCCCACTTAAGGCTCGTTGGACGAGATTCTGATAGAACTGTTTTCATGAAGTTGTCAAAGTAAATGTTCTACTAGAGTCGCGTCGCTCCTGTCTGCAGGAGCCTTTATTACTTGAGATAGTTACCTATAAGTGAAAACGAAATTTTTAATAAAGATTTTTAATGATCAAATTCAAGGTTTCTGGTTGCATCCGTTGGTTCAAGGGATCAATCGTGCAGATTCTCAAAGAAGAATACGACTCTATCATGCAGGACTACCAAAGTAATGTGTTTTCCTGTTTATAGTGAGTTGTGGCTGACTGAACTGACCATTAACGTTTGTTTTTCTGCAGGTACGCCATGGTCAGATGCTTTACGGAGACGCAGCAGCAGAATTAGCGAGCAACCTAGCGGAATTACAACGGGGTAGGGTGACCGGGCAGAAAGTCATGGACAAACCGAGACCACACTCCTCGGCGGCATCCCTAAGATGCCGCAAGGAACCACATTTACCTAGAGCTACGCCTGTTTGCTCCTTAATGACGAAGAATTCTTACACAACCACAAATAACTCTCATACTATGATAATGGAATGAACGCGTGCTGCGAATTGTAACTGTACCTAATTAATCCACATCGTGCTGTTATTATTTATACAAATATTTATTATTAAATTTTTTGTGGCATTTTTTTTATAATCTTATTTCTCTTTAATTATAAAACAAACAAAATAATTCTGGAGTTTAATTTATGCTCTAGTAAACGATCCATTTCCATTATGGTCACCCTTTTATAATATGACTAGGTTCTGCCCGTGAACCGTCCGGCGTCCGCGTGAAATTTCTTGTTCCCCAGATCCACTCCGTCGTATCGCATCGCCTGCCCGCGTTATACTTCGTTTTCGAGCTCTTTCTGAGTTTTTTTCTTTTTGCTTTGCTCCAAAGGGTCCTAGCATAATGTTAATAGCTTATAGCCTCAAAAATTGCTATTATATCAAAATCAAAAGTCATTTATTCAAACTAGGCTGAGAATCAGCACTTTTCGAAAGTCAAAATTACAAAAGACAGTCCCCCACCACTTCCTAGTGCTATCGCTGGGGAGAAGACGTGGCGCAACAAACTCTGCAGCAGCACAGCTGTCTGTTCAAATGCAAAAAGATTTTTTTTTAATCCGATTGATAATACGCGTTCAAACAAACAAATTCTTCTATCAGCTTTATTATTGGTATATAATTATAGACTATGACGTACTGGCGCAATCAATCAAGTCGCGTTTGTACGTCGTCATTTCATACAAGTACGCGTACCTACACGTGAGACGGTTGCTTTCGGTTAGGACGCGTGGTAAATTTCTCAAAATTAAATTATTATCTGTTTCTCCACGTTGCACATTTAGGAAGTGCAATGATACCGAGCATTGGGCTTATTTTAAGATATCCAATATCAGTAACTGTCAATCAATAACTCCATTAAGACATCACAAACAAAACGCAATAAAAAATAACGTCAGCACAGGCATTCAAAACAATGACAAACCACCGCAGCGCACTCGGAAACGAGCCCCCTTTTATTTTATATCTCTCGTTAATTCCGAGGGTTAAAATCCCCGAAAAAGTGAGCACTTGCCTTGTTTACAAGGTTTTAGATTTTAATTTAGATTGGGGTTGCGTCAAGTTTGCGCGCGAAACGACGTAAACGTCAAACGGTATGGCGGAGAAATTGGGCTCTTTTTAGTTACGCGATTAGGTCGCTGGGCTGTTTACCGAGGGGCGCTCTCGGCGTATCCATTAAAATCGCATTCGTATGTGATCACCTAATACAATATCATCAAGTCCGTGCCCGGGGTGCTTTGTGAATAATTTCGCGGCAATCTGCTCCCGTTTGTATCGGATTTGTATAATTTCATAATTGGTACGGTTCAAGTAACTTTTTGTTGAGTCAATCTCTATGAACCTTTGTTTGCAAGAATTTAACAAGGAAGGTTAAAAGTCACTGAATTATTTAGAATCATATTTATTGTCATGGATATTAATTGTAACTAAATATGAAGACATATTCTACCTACCTAACTTGTGACGACTAATGTTCAAAGCTATATTTACACCCTTACCTAATTAATAACAAATAAAGTAGCTATAAAAAAAAACAATTTAATGAATAGCTAACACATCTGTCGCTTTTTAACCGCATGAGCATCACTAGTGTCTGTCTGTTTGTTTTCCTTTGCCTCACATTTGTTCCGCCGGGGGCGGTCCACAAACAAAACTACTCGAACTTGGCCTAATGTGTCAATCAATACAACATGCTCCTGGAGTTCTGGCTATTCAACTGGGGCTTATTTTTTTATACGTAATTATAAAATACCTATTATTTTATTTGAAGCAGGAATCGAATTTATATTATACGATGTATATGATACGATCATCAACGAAAGTCGGTTAACACCGTCACTTCATCTGCATTAATGAACAATAGGTACTCAGTTTAAACAGAACAATTTCAAAACAAACAATTCTCAATTTGAACAGATTTTATACTAGATAATCTAGATATGTATAGGGGGAGTCCGGGAGAGTTTACCCGCCTTCGACTAAAATGCTCATAAATCGTTTTACATATTTACAAAAATATTTTCTACAAATTGTACCCTAAGCTGCATTATTAAGCTTTATTTTTTCCTAAGAAAGTTTTATAAATCATTAATACTTTATGAGTAATTAACGATTTCTACCGAAGTGAGATGTGGCTAATATCTCCCGTCTGGGTGGGAGACTTGACCCCCAAGAAGGGAGACTTTACCCGGGTTTAAAACCAGGCAAAATAAAAATAACAAATTAATTAAATAAAGACATTTAATAAAAAAAAACATGGCACATAATAATACGTAGTAAATGAGAACACGAGCTACATACTTTAAGTATCTTTGACATACAGGTAGTGAGGAATTAAGTACCTATCAAATATTATACAACGTGTAACGTTAAATGCGCACATACTGACGCTGATGTTGTAAACTCTGACTGACGTTGTAAAGTAGACGATGTAGGTAACTCGACCGTGGTCACATCTGAAGGTAGTGCTGCAGTTACTGAGGGTAAAGCAATCGAAGAAACATCTTGCTCTGGAAGTTCACCAATCATTGCTCTGTCTGTTATTGCGGGACATAAAAAGTCTTCATCTGTAAAGATGTTGGAAAGGATAGAATAAGAATATATCGGCGTTCATCGATTTATAAGACGTTATCACGTCAAAAATATTATTGCAAGAGAAACAGAGGGAGAGATTACCCTGGGTAAAGTCTCCTCCCGTCGCCATGGCAACGTCTCCCACCCCACGCCAAGCGGTCCGTTAATCAATTTACAAAAAAACTATAATATTTTAGTAAAAACTGTCTGTCGTAAAGGTTACAAGAATAATTACACTAATGATATGTATTCATGACATGCTGGAATCTATAAACAGTAAGCAACAGCAATCAAATATCGAAAACTGAAAAAAATAACTTACCGGGCACAAAAGCGTTTTTTCACTTGTAACTCCAAAACGAAACTGCCGATCGCAACATCGCCGCGTGAGCAAGGTGGGAGGCACCTATGAGCTGTAAGAAGTGTGGCAATGTCGCAATATCTAGTTATACAGAGATTCTATGATCAGTGGCTATTGTCTCCCCCCTGCTAAACTCTCCCGGACTCCCCCTACCTAGTTAATTGTAGATAAAATCAAAAGTCATTTATTCAAACTAGACTGAGAAGCAGCACTTTTCGAACGTCAAAATTACAAAAGACAGTCCCCCAAAACAAGTTTAGGTTAGGTTAGGAATCCCTAATCCAAAAGCCTACCTTTCATCATCACACATCCCTACAAATTAAAACCTAGAAATACGTCGATACGATAACTAATAAATGCGGCGGATGTGACCTGAACTTATCCATATATACCAAACAACTTTGTACCTAACATATCCGACGGATAAATGTCTGTCTCGTAACCTCTGGTATGTCGGAGCGTAGACCTACGCGCCAAATTTTGTATCCGTAAACTGTCGGAACGTATATCTACGACAGACCAGAGGTTAATACAGAAAACCTTAGCTAATGCGAGTTCATGATATACTTACTGAAAAATGTATAGCTTGATTTGATAATGTGTTCGCGTGTACGTTCGGCAGGCATCGATGCAATGCAAACTGTTTTAGTCTTTTGAAGCCAACTTTTCATTCGACGTCTCACTTGCTTGCAAGCCCAAGTACCTACAATGCAGGATTTAATCTAATGTACAGATACGTATCTTGTATTCTCTTTGAATTTAACTAAAGGTTATTTTATTAACAAATACTTTATTTTTGCTTAAATTACTTTTTTAACTGTGATAGTCCGTTGGGTTGGGGGTCAAACTAGCGAGAAGTCGCCTCCCGCTCGATGACATGAACCTACTCCAGTCTGCTATGGAGAAAATCCCTAAGCAAAAACTCAAAATCACTGCTCGACGACGTAGGAATCGACCGTAAGACCTTAAACTCACCCCAGCAGTCGTAACCAAAAGCATGTGACCCTATTACCAAAAGCCAAAAGCGTTAATAAGCTAAGCTAATACCAAAAGCGTATTATAAAAAAAAAACGTTGAATCATTCAAATATTAAATAGAACTCGAAAATTAAGCAAATTTAAATTCAGAAGCACATTAATCCCGGTTAACAAGCAAAGGGCTGAATGTAACAAGCCATAAAAATTCAGCCAGCAATCTTAGAAAATTAAACAATCCCCTAATTGTAAAACGCTTTACAGGCAAATTTATCAATTTGTGAAAACGCAGCTCCCATAGCGAATAATTACATGGAGATTAACTGCCTCGTTGCTCTAGTCGCAAGCGCTACTGTTGAGCATGAGTATCTGGGTTCGATTCCTAGGTCGGGCAGTGTTCTTTTTTTTTTTTTTTTCATTAAGTATATCATAGTAGCAGCTTGGAGTCTGGATTTGTGCCCAGTTGATGGCAGTAGGCTCATCCCTTATTACATGGGATTTTAAAATAGTTGACGAACTGTGGGTGTACTATAGATACACCTCTGACTAACCCTTCGGGGAGACAGTCGTGATATTATGAATGTCAATGGAGATCAAAAAGAGATGACTAACGCCATCTATATTTTTGTATGATAAGTTCTGAGGAGTAGTTACACTCTTTTATTTTAAAAATATGATTGACGTGTAAAAGTACCTAGGTACTTACAGAAATGAAAAAAAAAAAGAATGAAAAAGCTTTTATTCGTGGTGACCGAAGCATTACAAAAAATGTTACTTCTGCCAAACTGTAAAGCAGTTTGTTGGCAGATGTAACTCTCACATACAATATTACTTACCTATATTTCTATGTAAATACTCCTAGGTACTTTTCCATCAATAACAAGTATAAACATTTACTATAACTAAACACAAATATTTAACAATATCACAAAGGCTGACTAGTAGGTAGTGCATTGAAATAAAATCATTTATCATTTATCTATTATACTTTACGCATCTCATTGTAAAGAACTTATTTAAAATGCTTTTGTAAGCACCAAGAAGTCTTCAAATCTCTAATTAATAGTTTAAGTGCCTATAAATAGGCAACTCATCTACTTACATCATTACTTAACCATCAGGTAAGTTGTCTGTAGAACTCTGTTGAGCCCGTGCTTAAGCTGATTACATCACTACACCAGCACCAGTTTGCCAGTACACATCATCACACCAAGCCTCCTCATGCAGGTACCGCTTTACTTTCAACCTTTTCCCGCCACTCGCGGTAACTGACAGTTGACATTAGTGACAGCTAGCTCACTACTTGCCACTTGTACTGTGTGTATGAGATAGAGTGAATGAATTACCTATAAAGAAGGAAGGGTACCTACATCTATTAATGAGGAGGTAACATGCAAACAGGCTTAAGTTACAATAATGTAAATTTTCAGAATATTGAAAAAATCTGTAGAGATTCTGTTTCTCTACAGATTTTTTCAGTCAAATACTCAAAATATGATGGTATTGTAATAATAGGCACATGAGCCTTTTCAGCTTTTCCTCTGGGAACAACGTCACTGCGATGTCTATGGAATTTCGAATGTTTCGAACGCACCCAGAACACACATGAAATCGTATAAATATTTAACTTCTATTGAACTTTAAACACTTTATATAGGTACATAGGTATTTAGATACAAAGTCCATCAACTACAAAACACTCCCCTGCGAGTTAGTCCCATCAGTTTTTAAATTCGCTAAGCGCCACACACGAACACAGTGTTTATATTATAAACAAACCAACATGTATTTACAATTCATATAACCACGTGCCACACGAAACTGGACTTTATTTACTGAGCATTAAGGTGATGGGCTCACTTTTGTAGTAGCTTACTTTATTCTCTTATATCTACAGGATATTAAAAGTTGCGCCACCCTTCTAAGTAGACGCTTTTTTTCTTTTAGTCCTTAATGTAAAAAGAAAACGCGAAAAGTTTTGGGACGCGGCGAGTTTAAATTTTTCCACCCCTAATGCGCTTATTACGAGTGGGGGAAAATTTGATGGTTCCCAAACTTTTCAAATATGGACGAGTTTTTATTGTGTCTACTTATACTGAAATTTTTTTTTTTTATGTTCATTGTGAGCCAAATGGAGTGAAGAAAATAAAAAAGTCGGACTACTTAATCGTACGTGTGTTAAAATTAAGTTAGGATACCTAGTAACAAGTTTTTTTTTGCAAAAGAATCAGCATCGCCATACAACGTGGCAATGCTGCAGCATTTTGGGCACTTTTCCCGCTGACAGCGACGTGGACGAATTATTTGATGCTTTATTATTCTATACCCTTGTTTTGTTATTTATACATGTACATATTATTTTAAGGGCTGATTTTTCAATCTACAGATAATTTTTATTCTTGGAATAAAATTGACGTCTGACAGTTTTTGTATGGAAGAATTGTCAAAAATTCCAAAATTATACCTCGGATGAAATTATCTGGCGGTGAAAAAATCAGACCTAAGTCTGTTAGCTTATATAATATGTGAATATTATCTTCTTTGAAAATAGATAAAATAAAAAGTTACAACTAAGACATGTTGTTAGGGTCTAACCGGATGCAGCTGAATACCATGGCAGGATTTTATGGAGAGACTGCCTATTTGGCCTCCATAATCCAGCTGTAGTACCTTCTAGATAACACAACACCACAACAGACCTTAACATGTTTTCAATCATAATTTCAGTCGAAAGACGTCCACTGCTCGACATAGGCCTCCCCCAAACATCGCCACTTTGATGGTTCTGTGCTTCTCGCATCCAACGAATTCCTGCGGCCTTCACCAGTTCATCGGTCCAATTTGTGGAAGGTCTTCCAACGCTATGTCTTCCAGTACGCGGTCACCACTCCAGAACCTTTTGGCCCCATCGGCCATCTGTTCTGCGAGCAATATGCCTACTCTACCTGGAATAGAGATAAACTAAATGTGCATGTACTGCTCTAAATTATCTGCCTAGCCTTTTCCCCACTATGTCGGGGTCAGCTTCCAGTCTAACCGGACACAGCTAAATGCCAGTATTTTACATAGAGCGACTTTTTATCTCACCGCCACAACCCCGTTAGATAATACGATACCCCTTGGTAAGATTTTCGGGCTTCTGAAGACCCGGAACGCGTGTCAAAGATCTTCGAATGAGAGCCGGGACCAACGGCTTAACGTGCTCTCCGAGGCATGTAGGGATCTGGGTGTGTAAAGAAGCCCACTCATCCACGGACCAACCGTGGCAAACGTAGCTTAACCTAATCGATCGACCCGTGCGGCTGTTATTACTTAGCCACAAGCCCCTAGTCGTCTAGTAATGTAGTGCTCTACGATAATAACAAAACAAAAACTATTCTGCATTTTCAACAGCTTACACGTTGAGGTCCAGCGCCCGGGTAGAAGAATCATCCACACTGCACGCCAGCCCGCTCGTCATTTACATTTTTATTTTATTTACAGCTGGCAATACCGACGCACAGATAATTTCTCTCCTCTAACGCGGATAGAATAAATTGGAAAGTTACAATAAGGCTTTGCAGTACAACCAGAGTTAAGTAGGCAATCAGGAAGGATTTTAAATTCATTATTACGTATCTCCGCTAAGGAAGCATCGATTTACTTGAAAAATATATGAATGGACAAGATAATGCAGCAGAGCTATCTGAGTTTATCTGCGTCTTACTTTTCTGGCAGTTTCGACCTTTCTATTTTTTTTTATGTGGTTTGTGGCACGTCAACCTAGGAGATTATCGGCTGATTAGGTAACCAAGTTATCCTGTGGTGCCTTATAAATAAGGCCTCCAGCCAGGGCATACCTACCTATTTTATGTAGATACCGGCGCGAAAAAAGTGTGCTCGTTCTTCTCCCTAGACTAGCTTCATATTTTCTGACTGACAGACTCCTTGACAATTCAAAAATGGTTTAGGTAATTGAAATAAGAGTTTTAGTCTGATCGGCTTATTAAACCAGTTGATTGTAAGTAGTTATTGTATTGGATCCTGAAGGATCCCATATGCCCAATTATGGCACTTTGTATCACCCCTGGAAGTGTTCTATACCTAGTAGAATTGGGTCTTACTAATAGAACTAGGTAGTATAAAACTATATAAAGTGGTAATTAATATTATTAACTGCAATTGTTTCAATTTTATTGATTGTGACATTTGGTGTTCGCTTCACTCCTTGGTTGCGTGACGAGAGACGTCACGATCAGCCATCCTTGGACGGGAGCACTGAGATTGGGGCGCTCCTCGCACGTGACGGTTGTCGACGCGCGACCTCCTCTACTAGGGTCTTGTCGCGCCTGCTCGGCGAGGGACGCTCATCCGGCCCCAACCTATTCTACCACTACCTACCGCTCCAGCGAGTCCCGTTTCGAAGCCGACCCTAAGTCAAGAACTTTTAATAACGTATTTATATCTCTCTATTATTTTCAATTAGCCCTCAGCTAAATGTAACGTTACAGTAGAAAAAGGCGTTTAAAACCGCACCTCACTAAGGTCCTTCTTTTCTTCTTTTTGCTCCAAGATAATATCTGGCGCAGGTATAGTCAGCCTATAATCTTTACCACTGCGGGGACACAGACCTCCTCTCTGTGAGAAGGAGTGGGCCGTAATCCACCACGCGGACCCAGTGCGGGTTGGTAGATGTAATATATTTTCGAATTTTTGATGATAAGATATGCCGGTTTCCTCACGATGTTTTCCCTCGCCGTTTTTAGAGCAGTGGTGGTGAAATATATCGCACCTGTCTGGGTTCAAACCCACGACCTACAACTCGCTGCCTGCAACCCTTACCACTGGGCCATAAATGCTCTTCGGACGCAGGAATTGCATTGTTTGGGTATTTTAAGATTTTTCATTGTTTGGGTCATTGTTTGGGTATTTTTGGGTATGTTACGGTAACCGGGATCATCTTCTACTATCAGGTACCATACTCACCATATCAACTTCATTTTTATCACAATACTCAATTTATATTTCCTTCTAAAGAAGATCATGTAAAAAACCCGAAGTTGATGTAGCCCACAAACACGAAGCGGATAAAAACGACCCCTCTTGAGCCCGCGTCGTGTCGTTTTCATTAGTATTTTATTTTTCCACATTTCCCGCGCCAGCACTCGTCGCCATTTTATTTATATCGGAGAAACTTTTTTTTTTGTTTTTGTCAAAGCTTTTTTTGCAAGGAATGGAGTGCATTTTCCAAAGCACGACGATTTTGAATACAATTACAATTTTCATAAAGTACCTACACTACGAATGCGATATTTTCAAAATTGATTCATATTTAATTGACCAATAATAAGTTGTGTCGCACTGCAAAAGAAAAATAAAGTTAACATTTTGTCTATGAATATGATGCACCTACAACCGTAAATGGATCTTTTGGCGCGTGATCAAAATTGGAACGGCGCCAGCTTGTTTTTTAAATACAATATCGGTGTATTGGCGTAGCGAGGGATTTTGTCTAGGGGGGCAGACTTCCAGCTGAACTAACCAGTCATCTAATGAGACATCGTAAATGGCTCCTCGTAAATCGATATCGAGACGTGAGACTAAGCGGACGTGCATCTTTTTGTTGATTGTAAAGAAATTAATTAAATAAATACGAATAATGCTATGGCAATAATTTGTGGAGTCAGACTTATTGAGTGAAATGTTGAGTGTTGACTATTAACTAATTTTTTTCGTTGTGAAAGATGAACTGAATAGTTTTATAGACAATCAGCGTTTTCTGTGTTAGTATTATGTCTAACCCAGGAGAAAGCCCGTTCGGCCGCAGCCAATTGCTACGTCGAAGTCCCCCACCGACGCCATCGCCTGCTGATCAAAACCAGACAAGAGAACCAGCGCCGCCTGCAGCCTCGGAGAACGAATTACCAGCCGAATGCGTCTCTACATCGGAGATTCAGAGATGGATTGGTTCCATCGACACAATTTTGAGCGAAGTTTGCTCGATTGTGGCGGAGGGAAAAATGAATTCCGAACAGAAACTGCGTGTTACCAATCTCTGTCGAAAAGTCTCGCATGGGTCGTCTCAGATGGCCGTGCTGTACCAATCCCTAAAGCAGAAGACTATCCAGGCGCACACCACCATCCAGCACCTTCAAGTGCAGCAGAATGTTGCGGAATCTCTTTGCCAATTCAAAGAAGTTATGGACACTAAAATGAGCCGAACCGAACCAGAAGGTGCCTCCTATGCCAACATGGTAAAGAAAGGCGCTGATAAATTTATTCGCCCAGCAAATCTCAGTTCTATTGCTATTTATCCAAGTGATAAAACGAAAACCAGTGACGACACCAAGTCGTTGGTACAGAAGATTATCTCGCCTGAGGAATTAAAACTGCATGTTCGCGGATTAAGGAAAATTAGAAACGGAGGCGTTATTATTAGGACGGATAACAAAGGCGACATTGATAAATTAAAAAACTCACAAAAGCTAGTGTCCTCAGGCCTAACAGTTGAAGAACCATCTAAACGCCGCCCTAGGATTGCCGTTATTGGTGTCCCGGTAGCCCTTACTGAAAAAGAGGTATTTGACTGCATTTATGTACAAAACCTTGCAGATAAATTGCCGAATACCAATAATGAGTCCTTTTTAAAAAGTGTAAAATTGAGCCATAAGTCAGGAAAGAAAGATCGTCCTACTTGCAATTATATATTGGAAGTTCCTGCCAATATCAGGAAAATTATGATGGACCAAGGCCGAATTTTCATAAATTGGACATCATGTCCAGTGAAAGATTTCACTATTGTGACCAGGTGCTTTAACTGCCAGCAGTTCGGACACGCAGCCAAATTTTGCAGAGAAACTGGCCCTACTTGCAACCTCTGTGGGGAAACGGGGCATTCTTTCAAAGAATGCACTAATAAAGGTTCTCCGCCTCAATGTGCGACCTGCAAACGTTTCAAGAGGAAAAATGATCATCCGACTGGAGATACAAACTGCCCAGCACGTAAATATGCAGAAGACAATTATATTAATTCCATTGACTATGAAGGCGCCTAGGAGCGCCGTCGAATCCTTTGTTAATTAAGCACATAAACAGTAGGTTAGCTTCCACATTCATTTTGGTTTATGGCCAATCAGCTAATCTGTGATCTAGATAGTTTTTCCGTGTCTGAAGCTTTAACCTGTAATGTTGAGGAGTGCAAAAATATAGTCTATTCCGGGGACAAAACATTGACGTTACTTACACAAAATATACGCAGTATAACCCGAAATTATAACGGTTTCCAAGTTTTGCTACAAAATCTTGACATTTGCTGTGACATTATCGTCCTGACAGAATGTTGGCTGTCCAAACAAACGACCATTGTACCATCTCTCGATGGCTATAATCTTCACAAAAGCGATAGAACATTCAATCAGAATGATGGCATAGTTGTTTATATTAAAAATAGTATAAGAGCAGTAGTAGAAGAACCTCATTTTCTAGACTGCAACTGTTTAGTAATTAAAATTGTTCCCGATACAGTAATTATAGCTATTTATAGACCTCCATCCCAAAGTATTGACGGGTTTTTAGATTCACTTAACTCTAATTTAGAAAAATTATCGTCATTTAAAAATATCGTACTGATAGGTGACATCAACATAAATATTGGTGCCGAGAAAATCGATACTCATTCACATAATTACCTGAACATTTGATAAATGATAAATGATAAATGATAAATGATTTATTTTCTGTAAGTAGGTTTGTACAAACACTTTTACATGTCAATCATATTTTTTAAACTAGATGAGGTCGGCGTTTCCTATCTGACTACTCTGAGAAGAAAGGCCGAAACAAACTCAGAGGTCACAGTCTCTTTTAAAGTCCAGACATAATCTTGGTCAGATCATGTGAAGACCATGCAGATTGGTGTCTGAAATGGTCTTTTGAGTAAAGAACCACACAGATTGAGCGGACCTGTCCAGTCAGTGCACGCATTTGTCAAAAATTGTGTAGCTCTACTCAGAACTTGAGGAGCCTTACGATTCGACGAACAATACCAATGAAAGGACATTTGGGTAGGCCGCATAAATTACTCAAACTGCCAGACCATGATTAAAACTAACTAAGAAGGAAAAAAGAAAAAAGAAATGACCCACATAGTCTTCACACTCACAATAATAATAATAAAAAATAAGATACTATACAAAGTAAATATCCATGTCATTGTTTATATAAAATTCATCAATGTCAATGTGTATATAAAAATCCGGACATCATCTTTGATCTTTGAGGACCATGTAGATTGGTGTCTGAAGTGGTATTTTGAGGGAAGAACCACACAGATTGAGTGGACCTGTGCAGTCAGTGCACGCATTCGTCAGTAACCGTGCAGCTCAACTCAGAACTTAAGGAGCTCAACGATTCGACGAGCAATACCAAGGACAGAACATTTGTGTAGACCGCATAAACCACTCAAACTGCCAGACCATGATTAAAACGGAAACAATGACCCACATAGTAAGTGTGGCTGTCGCAGCCACACCGCATGTGGTGTGTGGCCGTGATGTGGTCGGTATCGCCCACACGATCGATTTTGACGGTCAAATGTGGTCCGTGCGAATAAACTACTCATTTTCATACAAATTAGCGCCCGTCCACGTGTTGTAGTTTTTGTGTGGATGTGGAACCTAAGGTCTATTCAAATTCATGTTTTCAATTTACGTTATTTCAAGTTAAACAAATATCAACTTAATTTTCACTTCAATAAAGTTGATATTTGTATTGAAAAAATTATAAAAATGTTTTAAGTTGCAGCGTAATGTAGGAAGTAGTTTTTTGAATAACTCATATTGGTTCACATGTCTGGAAAAATCGCGAACACAGATACGTGTGATCGGGTCCTTACAAATTAACAGTTATGTTTAACACGATGCGGGATGAACAGCATGAGCTGTAGATTTATCGATGTTTGATAGTAGGTATCTACACTACATCAACTTTTGACATTCAAAAGTGCCATTATGTGCCTATTTGTAAATAAGTGCTTTGACATTTGACCATATTCGTAGCAGGATATCGTAAGCAGAAATAAAAAGAACTTTTTTGTGAAGTATCTGATATGAACCGCATGCATTTGAGTAAACACAAAAACTTTTTTATTATTTTCTTTCTTTTTTTGGATCTTCTAAAATTAAAAGTTGGTTCTACTTTCGTACAAATTATGAAGGTAGGCAAAGTAAAATAAAAAAAATATTCATGTTCCATGATCTTTATTCATAATTCTAAACAACATCCTCTTCGAACGTATCGGTAATGACATTAACATAATATTATGTTTTGCACATATTTCACTTGTATCCAATTGCAAAGGCCTAATCATGTCACATTGCATAGCTTCTGGTGCTGACGTAAAACATAAGTTACAACTAATAATATTCACTACTGGCGCCGATTCTCTTGTTCATAAACTAAACTAAATTTAAGTTCAGTGCATCTTTTTCTTTCTACTTCATCAAGAAAAGGACAGAAGATAAATATTAGTTTAGTCCTGCTGTCACATTAGTCAGCGACAATTTACGTCAATTTTTTAATCACTTGTCAACTTGTCTATTGAGTTTCTTAATTTGACAGGACTAAACTAATATTTATTTTCTGTCCTTTTCATAATGTAATAGAAAGAAACAAATGCACTGAACTTAAATTTAGTTTAGTTTGTGAACGAGGGAATCGGCGCCAATATTATATTTCGTCTAAAAGATCGAAGTGTTTATGTAACTCCATCGTGCAACGACTAATAGAGAAGTATGGAAGAAGAGGACCACATGTTGCGCCGACACCAAATAAATTGGGATAGTGATGATGTGCACCCAAAATTCATAGGAGGTAAAGGCTATTTGACCAAGAGAGCGGAAAATTATTGAGCTAGGAAGACCGCTTTAGATGTATATCTCGCAGCCAACTGGCTTAGCAGGTCTCTGTACGATTGTCAAGTGTGATATTTCAACAGTTCAAATCACGCCAATTTACGCCATTTCGTGCGGTGTCGTTCCTTGTCATAGAGAATACGTTATTGGCAGACGCCGTGATTAGCTAAGAAATTGACGTGTTTTTGAAGTAAGGAATCATTAATGGCCGAACCCAATAACCTATTTTCAGTTAAAGACAAATCGCCACTGATGGTAGCTTAGTTACTACGACACAGTTCTAACTAAACCCATTTGGTCGAGGTGTCCCGGTTTAGTTACTGCGACACAGTTCTAACTAAACCCATTTGGTCGAGGTGTCCCGGCTTAGTTACTGCGACCAATTTGACACGCACGTGGTTGGTCAGAGTTCCAACCCAACCTATAATGAAAATCATTCAGGCCGCTAGTTGAACGGCGTCGTTTAGTAAAAAGGCTCTTAGTTGAAAGGCTAATTAGCTGCGGCATATACATTTTATGTGTCGAAAGTTTACATTAGACATTTAAATGGGTTCTAGTCGATGTATACACCGTGTTCTTCACGTTATCCATAAACATTGGCAAACGCTTCTATAGCTTTTACAAACCAAATCTAACAAAGGAAGTAGTACTTAAAAAGGCTGCGATACAAAGATATTTGTAATTTCATTTAATTATATTTAATTGAGCTATGCAGTAAGAAAGGATCTTAACTTAGTTTCGACAAGTTTCAGCCCGCCAAATCTTATGAATGAAAATGCAACGTTGCCAATTCGGATAAAGAGGCATGCATATCGAGTGATTTATGTCAAGGTACTTAGTTTGTATGAAAATTAACAACAAAAAAAAAGAGTTAATTCGTGTGTCCATAATGAAAAGTGCTTATTTCCATGGTCTGAACATCTGGTCGAAGTTTATGTATATCGTCCGGAACACGGTGTATATCTTTTTGAGGATTTTGTGATTGATGACTATACATACATGCTGTGACTGTTTTCACTTTACCCGCTTCAAATGCTTTGTCGCTCTTTTGGGAGCACGATTTATCTAACACTGTACGTTATATTCTCATTATTAACAACGATGTTTAAAGGCCACTGTGTTTTTAATAATCATCATAATTCTCTTACCCTTATCCAATGCAAATGGAGTTGGGCAGGACACCTGGCAAGGCGTAGTGATGACAGGTGGAGTAAGGCAGTGACCGAGTGGCGTCCAAGGACTGGGAGATGAGGTGTCGGTCGTTCGGCGGCGAGATGGACGGACGACATGGTTGCTATCGCGGGCAAAACCTAGATGAGGCTGGCACAGGGGCGTGGGGATTGGCACATAAAAAGAGAGGCCTATGCTTCGGAGTGGGTGACTTCGGACTGTGGATGGATGCCCAACTTATTTGGGTTCGGCGACATTGTCTGTTTCTTTCATGCTTCTCTATCAGTTTCTAATAATAATACCCAGGCGATGATAATATGTTCAAACAAGGAAATATATCGCATTGATTTCTAAAATGAACTATTTACAATTATCCTAAAAATCTTAATTAAAAATGATACATTACATATGTGGAGTATATTATTACGATGAGTACATTTAAGTTAAAAGTTTGTAGAGCAAGGCAAATGAGATTATTAAATTCACCTGTAAAATATACACGGTCAAATTAAATTAGCTAGCAAAACTCAACAGACGTGATGGGTATCGTATCTCAACACCATGAAGATTGAAGTATAAGTTTAGAAATTCTGTGTTCTTTGTTTTATCGTGTTTAGATATCGATACCACGTATGTGGACTTTCGACGACAAATAATACAAATATTTAAAAATTCAAACTGACATTTCAAGGGACAATATTAAATGACCACACAAAAAAAAAACAAATTCTGTATCAGTACATCACCTGTCGTTACACTATTTCAGTAAATATAAACTATTATTATTACTCTTGTTTTAAATTGAGTCTATAATATAAGTATTGCTTTGAATGGAGTTTAAAAATATGTACCGAAATAACATCAATTTACCCATGAGGGCACACTATTCTACAGAAAGCCAAAAGATTTCAGTACCTAGTGACATCATAATTATCTAAAACCTAACGGCCTAGCAATCAGTTCAAAAATATTTATTTTAATTGTATTCGATACCCCTGAATGTATGAATCACGATACTTAACTCAATTATTTTTAGCATATGAGTGCCTTAATAATCACACTAATATTATAAAGGCGAGTTTGTGAGTGTGTGCGCGCGCGCGTGTGTGTGTGTGTGTGTGTGTGTGTGTGTGTGTGTGTGTGTGTGTGTGTGTGTGTGTGTGTGTGTGTGTGTGTGTGTGTGTGAGTGTGAGTGTGCGTGAGTGTGTGTGTGTGTGTGTGTAATTTGGTACACAGATAGTTTATAACCGGGATTAACACATAGGATACTTTTTATCCCGATATTCCCACGGGATCGATACTTATACGGGTAAAACCGCGGGGAGCAGCTAGTATATTATAATTACAAACTCATTTAAATATTATAAGAGAATTACATTAAAACCAGTCTATACATTATTATATTATACATTCTTATTCATTCTCTCAAGTTTTTACGAGTAGTTAATTTTTTTTGCTTTAACTAACCATACATTTTTATCCTATACATTTTTCAGTAATGGGACCTTCTTAAAGGCTATTTAAATAAATGAAGCCTGTTTTTGATTCACTCTGTTTTAACGTCATCGTCCATGCAAAACTCTGCGTCTAGTACGACCTGTAACAAATATTAAGTGTTAGAAGTTAATACTCAACTGTTTAACAAGTACAGAAAACTCCCTGATAATACAGGGTGTAAACAAGACCCTTCACGAAGCCATCATCTACGCATTCTGTGCATCCTAAGTAAAGTTGGAATTCAATATCTCGGTAAACTAAGGGTTCCCAGGTATGGCGCAGTACAAACAAAAAAAAATCACAATAACGGGAAGAACAAGACGTGGCCCTCAGCTTCGTTAAGGGTATTGTTATGTTAACTTGTATGTTTAATTGGTGAAGACAATAAATGTTTGCTATATGTATTGTCTTCTAATCTACACTAATATTATAAAGAGGAAAGATTTGATTGTTTGTTTGTATTGAATAGGCTCCGAAACTACTGGACCGATTTGAAAAATTGTTTTACCATTACAAGCCGACAGTATCCCTGATGAACATAGGCTACTTTTTACCGCGAGAAAATGCTTCATTCCTACGGGAAAACGGGTAATAGGATTTAAACGGCGGGAATTCCGAATTCTGCGCTAACGAAGTTGGCGGATGCTAGTAATCTAATAAAAAGAGTATGCGCCTTATCATCTGCCGCGTCGGTACAGCCTGATTCAAACTTTATGGCGGCTCTGAAGTGCGCTACTCCCTGCGCGGTACCTCACCCCTCACCCCCGCTGACACGTAAATTTCGATACTGGAAATATGAAATAACGTAAGGGACATTTTGTCGAAAATGAATTATATATTAAAACTATAGGTTTTATTGATATTTTTTTTATTTTGATTTTTTTGGTTTTATTTTTTTTTTATTTTAGCTTAAAAAATGAAGGAATCTAAGAAATTTTGTCCTAGACACTTTTTACATAAAACATAATAGTTAAAAAATTATCGTTAGTTTTGTAAGAAAAATACCCTATTTTTTCTCTCCTAAAAATCTTAGTTTTGCCTCTACGTTATTTCATATTTCCAGCATCGATTTGTTACTGCGCAGCGACTCGCCTCATGTTCCGAGCCGCCATACATATTGAATCGAACTGTACTTGTACCTGGGGCCGTATTACGAAGTATTAGTGCCATCATGATTCCAGTGCGAAAAAGGGATGGTGCTATCGGTCATGATTGTATAGCTCCGTCTCTCTCTTACACTGGAATCATGATGGCATTAAGCCGTCATAATACGGCACCTGCCGTGCGATTCTGTAATCATCTCACCGTGAAAGCTTGGGTGAAGTGAGCGTGGAGTAAGCTGTCCTTCGCTAGGGATTAACACTATTAAGTCCTCACTTCACTTATGATTTCACGGTGAGATTTTTACGGAATCGACCAGCTGATCTAGCATTCTTTTCTTAATTACTTGTTTAAACTTACCCCTTGCATTCCAGCGACAGCGCGGTCGGTCTCCTTCTCGGAATCATCACCCTCTTCGGCTTCTTCTACTACTTGCATCTGTGATTCTTCACCTCCATCTGACAACAACAATAATAGAGTTAAAAAACATAACTTTTGAAATAATAATAATATAATAATAACCCTTATTGCTACATTAGTTAAAAACTGTATCACAGCTATTAACGCCCACCTCCAAGAAGGAGACGATAGGAGACGATATACGAAGGAGGGATAGGATAGCCCCGCAGTCCATCCCTAGAACCACACATAGGTTTTGTCTAGACCACTTTTGTACACTAAAACTTAACCCTTAAATGCATCGTGATGTAAATTTGCATCAACCAATACAATGCCATATTTTCGTTTCCACAGAGCACGGGGATTCTCCAATTATTAGAGATATTCAACTCATTTTGTTCCCAGTAGATTCGTTCTGATTGCATAAAGATGTAAATTTCCACCAGGCCATTTAAAAAATAAAAAGTATTTTTATGAATATATTTTTTTTTTAATATTTTTTCCTTACTATAGAGCTAATGTTACATCCAAATAAATTTAATTTGCTTAAAAAGTAAAAATCATGCAATTAAGGGTTAAGCATTGTCTACAGTAAATAAATTCCTAACTGTCATTGCTGGTTTTATTCAACCGCCACCATTATACTATTGTATACAACTTGGGTAGACTGTTGAAACAAAAATTGTAATGTTTAAGAACTTAATGTTCACAGTTATGCAATAAATATATCTTTATGTTTATGTAATTTCTGTCGGGTTACCTACTACTGTCTCAGATCTTTTAGCCTACCAGCTGCGCCCGCGACTACGTTCGCGTGGATGTCCAAAAACAATGATGTGTATCTTTACTAATTATGTTTCTAAAATTAATGTAGCCTAAGTTACACCTTATAACAACAGCTATCTGGCAGTGAATGTCATGTCAAAATCAGTCCAGCCGTTTCGGAGATGAGCCGGAACAAACACAAACACAAATTTGTTGTTCCTACAACAAGGCTCAAGAAAATAGGTGGCTCGTTTAGATGCCAATGTATACGTTTTTATAATAAACTTCCTAGCCACATTCAAGAACTAAGCATTAATAAATTCAAATCTTTTATAAAGCTAAAACTATGCCAGAAAGCCTATTATACTGTAAAAGACTATATTGAGGACAAAAAAGCTTGGGATTGAGCTGCTCCAATAGGTCTAGACAGTGAATGTTGTTTATTTTTTATTTTTTGCTGATTTACACTTTTTTTTTTTTTTTCTCTTTCTAAATATCTATTTATATACAGAATGACATGAACATTTACTGTTTAAAGTCTTATATTATTTTAATTATTGTGAATGTGAGGACTATGTGGGTCATTGTTTCCGTTTTAATCATGGTCTGGCACTTTGAGTGGTTTATGCGGTCTACACAAATGTCCTGTCCTTGGTATTACTCGTCGAATCGTTGAGCTCCTTAAGTTCTGAGTTGAGCTGCACGGTTACTGACGAATGCGTGCCCCGACTGCACAGGTCCACTCAATCTGTGTGGTTCTTTCCTCAAAAGACCACTTCAGACACCAATCTACATAGTCCTCAAAGATCAAAGATTATTTCCGGATTTTTATATACACATTGACATTGATGAATATTATATAAACAATGACATGGATATTTACTTTGTAAAGTATCTTATTTTTATTATTATTATTATTGTGAGTGTGAAGACTATGTGGGTCATTTCTTTTTTCTGTTTTCCTTCTTAGTTAGTTTTAATCATGACCTGGCAGTTTGAGTAATTTATGCGGCCTACCCAAATGTCCTTTCATTGGTATTGTTCGTCGAATCGTAAAGCTCCTCAAGTTCTGAGTTGAGCTGCACGATTTTTGACAAATGCGTGCACTGACTGGACAGGTCCTCTCAATCTGTGTGGTTCTTTACTCAAAAGACCATTTCAGACACCAATCTACATGGTCTTCACATGATCTGACCAAGATTATGTCTGGACTTTAAAAGAGACTGTGACCTCTGAGTTTGTTTCGGCCTTTCTTCTCAGAGTAGTCAGATAGGAAACGCCGACCTCATCTAGTTTAAAAAAAAAATGTGATTGACATGTAAAAGTGTTTGTACAAACCTACTTACAGAAAATAAATCATTTATCATTTATAACAGACAGACAAAAATGTTAAAAATTGTTTCAATTTTATTTATTCATTTGTACAGGGTTATTTGTAAAACACCAACAACCTCTTAAGAGCTCATCGTACTCATCATTATGAACAACTTTTACTATGGGACCAAACCTGAAATCGCGAAAAAAAAATCAGCTTTTCCCTACATTTTGACGACTCGTACGAACATAAATGTAGGGAACAGCTGATTTTTTTTTCGCGATTTCAGGTTTGGGCCCATAGTAAAAGTTGTTCATAATGATGAGTACAATGACCTCTTAAAAGGTTGTTGGTGTTTTACAAATAACCTGGTATATGTATAGAGTATAGATTGACCGCCCAGTCGGATAATTACGACAAACCCTTTCGTGCCGGTGCCGAGTCAAGACGTATTTATACAACTGAGAACCTATGTTCGTTTCTGTTTTTTATTTCATTGCACGACCCTATTCGTCGTTGATATTTATTTGTATATTTATGAGCTGGGCGCTGGGGGCACGGCAATTGATGTAAAACCAAGAGGTCAATAGGTTAAATTTATCACTCGAGTCATTACTTAAAATGTCAATCATCAATCAAATCAATCATTAACTTTAATTGACAAGTATACACTACCGTGTCAAAAGTAAATAGACACCTATAGATGTACTGAGTTTTTAAGAATATAAAAGCGGGTAGAAAAAAATATAAGAGTGCATGGGACCTAATCTCAGTTTATTAACACTATTTTAAAATGCCGCGGACAAGTGGGTCACTAGAATTAAGCGATTTTACTCGAGGACGCATTGTTGGCCAATTTGAAGGTGGTAAATCTCAGCGTGAAATCAGTACTGGATTAAATGTGCCTTTATCAACTGTTAATCGTGTAATCGTGCAGTTCAATAGGAATGAGAAAACAAGTGTTTCTTCAAGACCAGGGAGGCCTGGACCTTCTGACAGACAAAAAAGGGCGCTAGTTCGTGAAGTCGTAAGAAACCCTGAAAAATCTGTGGATGATGTGGCTATTTCTTCAAATTTGTCACGAAGGACTGTTCAGAGGTACTTACACAGTCTTGGCTTTTATAAAAGAGTAGCCAAAAAGAAACCTCTGTTAACGAAATTTCAAAAAAAGCGGAGATTTGATTGGTCACAAGAAATGATTTCCAAGGATCTTAACTTTTGGAGGCATGTGATTTTTTCGGACAAATCGAGATATTGTCAATTCAGCGATAGTGGACGAAAATGGGTGTGGCGTCGCTCTGTGATGCAGTTGGAAGACCGATATTTGCAACAAACTGTGAAATATGGCGGCGTGAGTGTTATGGTTTGGGGGGCTGTTTGGCATGGTGGAAGAAGTCGTTTGGTGTTCTGTGAAGGTAAAATCAATGCTGAAAAATATATTGAAATTCTAAAAGAAGGACTTCTACCAATCTTTGAAGGAAGCAATTTGAATCGCCAAGATTACGTGTTCATGGAAGATGGTGCGCCGTGTCATAGAGCTCAAAAAACGGCTGCCTGGAAATCTCAAAAAAGGCTAAAAATTCTACCGTGGCCCGGTCAATCACCGGATATGAACCCTATCGAGAATGTCTGACACATTTTACAAATGAATATTGCAAAAAGACCTGGAAAGCCCTCGAATAAAAGAGAATTAGAGGCGATGTTAGTTGAGGAATGGAGTAATTTAAGACAAGATCAGATTGATGGTTTGATTGATATCCATGCAAGCTAGAATAAAAACCCTGTTTGAAAATAAAGGAGGATCGACACACTATTAATTATCTTGTAACAGTTTTTTAATTAAGTAATTAGAATTTTTGTAATAAATATTTTTTTCTAAACTACCCTGTCTATTTACTTTTGACACAGTAGTGTAAATTGGAACATTTGTGCCAAGATATGCTGGTTAATAAAAGTTAATAATTGATTAATTTTAAGTGAAGTCTCTGAGTGCGGCAGTAAACCTTTTAATTTTATTAGGAATTGCATAGAGTTGTTAATTAATTTATAATTTTGTAAACAAGGTAATACAAAATAGGGAAGTGCTTCCATGGTTGCAACAGCTCTATATTAGATCTCATCATCAAACGTTCGTATTTCCGAAGATAGACGATGATTCCCGAAGGACATACTTTTATTTCAAAAGCTACCAGTATTTCCCATTGTTCCTCACAAGCGTTAGTAATTTACTTAATTTTTGTCTTACCGTATGTAATCTCACCTTCAGACGCCGCATGGATCAGTTGCAGCGTCCCGTCCACAATCTGTCCGGATATGACGCCGGACAGACCGGTCACGTTGATCTGTTGGCGCATCTTCTTAGCCTCCAGTTCTAGCTGCTGTTTGATGTAAACATCTTTGTGGTGCACCTTGTTGTGGTACTTCAGGTGGTGGGCTTTGGTAAATTTCTTGTTGCAGGGGGTGCAACTGCAGTGGAAAAAGGAGTTGGTTAGATTAATGCTAGTATAGTTAGCTACTTCGTTTGAAAAGACCGTATTTCCATAGTATCGGCACGAAAAATGCTTGGTTGCTGTTAAACTGAAATAACGCACAACCTCATACGGGGTCATTATACTCATGATTATGAACAACTTTTTGGTCCCGTAGTAAAAGTTGTTCATAATGATGATGAACAGCTTTTACTACGGGACCAAACCAGAAATCGCGAAAAAAAAATCAGCTGTTCCCTATATTTTGAAGAATTATGCGAACATAAATGTAGGGAACAGCTGTTTTTTTTTCGCGATTTCATGTTTGGTCTTATAAGTTTGTGCGTTATTTAAGTTACATCTTGTATAACAACTGGAGTTAAAAACCTCGAAGAATGTATGGTTAAGCTGAAGTTTAATCAGCGCCCTAATTGCGCACCACACTAATAATCTCAAATATTGAAGGATATTGCTGATCCATTCCTTCATATGTTCGAAAAAATTGTCTCCTCAACAACATAAATAACGTAATGTATGTTGTTGAACTGTCAAAATAAAATCCATTGCTACTGATAGTGTGTTACGCAACTACGCCGTAGTTTAACCATACATTCTTCAAGGTTTAAGTTTGATGCATAACTTTACTCCGGGTAGGGTTACAGAATAGTGCCATAGTAAAGATTTTAGCCAGTCAGCAATGTATATGTTACGCCGTTGGTCCTGGCTGTCATTCGTGGATCTTTGACAATCGTTACGAGTCGTCAGTAGCCCGAAAGTCTGACAACCAGTCTTACCAAGGGGTATCGTATTACCCAGTAACTAGGTTGTGGAGGTCAGATAGGCAGTCACTCCATGTAAAATACTGGTATTCAGCTGTATTAGGTTAGACTGGAAGCCGACCCCAACATAGTTGGGAAAAGGCTAGGCTGAGATTCGAGATTTCAAATCGCCTGGTCATACAGAACCCAAGGGCTAGTCACGAATCTAATATGAATGTTAGCTGTGTTTGGGATACTTACGAATACTTCTTTTCCCCAGTATGAGTCAGCATATGGTTGGCTAATACATAAGAGTATGTGAACGACTTGCCGCACAGCGAACACTGGTACGGACGAACTCCCATGTGCAATCTGTACAACATAGATAACAATTAATTAACAGTTTGGTTACAATTTTATTGGACCACCCATGCATAATCAATCTATAATGTTCCCACTGCGGGCGCGGTACACGGGCCTACTCTCTCTGAAAGAGGGTGGGTTGGTAGATGTCACATGTCTTCGAATTTTTGGTTCTAGGACATGACGGTTTCCTCACGATGTTTTCTTCACCGTTTTGAGAGCAGTGGTGATGAAATAATTTACGCCAAGTAAAGCGCCTGACTGGGTTCGAACCTACAACTCGTAAGTCGCGTCCATTGATAGTGGACGCGACTTAAGGGTTGTACGTTTTGGGCCACCAGTGCTCCACTATCCACTAATGAGTGGCTTTATTGAAGGCTTTTGTTTACTTAATTGAAAACTTAAAAAAAAATATTTATAACATTAATAATAGTATAGTATAGTAGTGTATAGTTATACGAGTAATGTCAACGCACCTTTCATAGAATAGAAAACGGGTTTAAGTAAATTCGTTGTCAATTACAAAGTACATTCCTTCATCACGTTATATCACAACAGTACAAAGATACTGTGCTTACTCATTTAATACGTGTCCGTTCAGAAAAGCTAAATAGTACAAACCTCGTTATCCTACCTTTTCTGAAGAAGACAGACCTTTTCTTCACCAAGACACCACGGCGTAACATCTTAATAACTGACGACTTTGTATCACATCTGCACCTTATTTCATAAGTAACAAATCCCAAAATAGCATACCTTTCATGTTTCTGCCGAGTCCCATAATCTCCGAACCGTCGGTCACAGATCCGGCACTTGTACGGCCGCTCTCCGGTATGACGTTGCATGTGACGTTTCAACGCCTCCCGCATCACGGATGCGAAACCGCAGACGCTATCATATTGTTATTGGATTGTAGGACCTTTTGTGTTAAGGTAGAAAATAGCGTTTCTACCGAGTTGTTTACCTTTCATGTATTTTTCGGTCGTCTTATTCGAAGAGCTGCTCACGCTGTTTCAAGTTTGTTTTATTTCTAGTTGGTGAAGGTGAAATGCATTTGGGACTGTTCGTGAGGTTTGTGGTAGTCTGAATATACAACTTTTGTCACGAGAAAGTGTTTCCGAAATGATTAAGTATGATAAGAAAGTGTAAGCACAATTAGGCGCTTGGGTTGCCCTCAAAGCCAATGATTTAGGGGGAACCGAATGATGAAGACTGAGTTTAGGAACAATTTGTGCTAACATTAACAAAGAAGAAAGTATAACTTAATAATCTGATTATCCCTACAAAACACACCACACTTTCACCAAAAATCCAGATAACAGTCCCGTCCACATTACCCCAACACAAACAGAACTCGCCTATATTTACAGATGCCCAACAACCTCGTTTAGACTCCCGCAAACTGCACTCGTCTGTCTTTTGACTATCAATAAGAACAAATCTTTCTATCTCTCTTTGACTCGCCTCTCATGTTTCTGCCGACTGCCGAAGTCCCCGAACCGTCGGTCGCACACTCGACACTTGTACGGCCGAACGCCCGTGTGTCGCATCATGTGTCGACGCAACTCCATGTTCAGAACGCACGCGTACCCGCAAACGCTGCGTACAAAATGCAGCGGGTCAGTCGGGTTGTATACGTGACAGATTTTGAGTCTTAGACATAGAGAAGTTACCGTATGTAGTTTTGGACAAAATTACCGTCAGGCCGCGCCATTGATTAGTTGCGTCGGGAACAGACGTGCAGCTAGATTTTTTTTTTAAATTAAATATTTAATTAATACACTATATATTTGTTTTTTTTTTTGCAAAAATAAAAACTTGAGCGTGTTGACTTGGTAATCTTTTTTTTCTTTCTTAGATATCCAATCGCAACTTCATAAGTTAATCGCACTAATCACTAATCCAAGTGTACCAAACTAGTCACGGGGAGTATGATATAAAAATTGAACGAGAATTAGAAGCCGCCTGGTGCAAGCACATGACGGCAATGCAGAAAGGGAAATTCGAAGTAAACTAGCTTTGGTTTAACTCAAAATACCATGTAATTTATGAATTGCCTATGTTTATGCATAGGTCAGCTAACAATAATGGAGAAATCATTCAATCTGTTCATAATCTACAAAACGGCTCCATGGATGAAAAAAATTATATACATTTTAAAAAAATTGTAAAATAAAAAAAAACGAGAGCGGGTGCGGGTGCGTTCTTTCATGTGTAATATATATTTCTGATGTATTTATTTATATTATTTGTGTAGAATATTTTATTGTAACTTGAAACAGCGTGTGCTGAAACGGCCGATAAACATGGGCGCAGGTGTAATATATTATAATTTAGGTAAAAATATATAGTACATATTTTAAAATTGAATCCAAATAAGAGACCCCACCCGCACCCATATCTCGTAAAATACATGAAAGTGAACAATGTTAGTCTTAATTATATGAACAATAATGATTTACTGAAATAATGGAAAACAATTACGAAATAAATTTCATGTTGGATTCTCAATGCTCTACTCAACACCGAGAGTTGAAAATCCAGTGCGCTATGAAATCCCGCCGCGATATTTTTACGTCTGTACGATCCAGAGCTAATAAAGATATAATTTTCCTCTCTATTTATAGTATACTATTTAAGCATGAGGACAAATTATTTTTATATGCTTTTAAAATTGTTATCCTTATAATTATATCTCTAAAATGATAGCCAAATGTCATATAAGACCATAAATCATACAAATAAAAATCAGACACAAGGACCAATAAAAATCAAAGACCCTTTCTGTGAGAGGGAGTGGGCCACATCATGTCTTCGAATATTTTGTATCTAGGACATGCCGGTTTCCATAAATCATAATACTACAGCAAAATATGATCTTTCTTTTCATGATTTACTTTCTCGATAGATTACTGTATGATGTTACATGAAATCGAGTCTGTATTTAGTACAGCAGTTGTACGTACCTGCAAACGAATGGTTTGATTCCTAAATGACGTCTAATATGCGCTTGTAACGACGCATTAGAGGTGAATGAAGCGCCGCAAGTCTCGCACGTGTGTCTGCAAAAGAGTATTTAAATATGATTTAACAATAGAAAATTAATCCGCCTAGTCTTTTCCCGACTATGATGGGGTCGGCTTTCAGTCTAGCCATACGCGGCTGAATACTTTACATGGAGCGACAACTTATCTGTTCTCCACAACCCAGTAGTCACTGGATAACACGATACCCCCTGATAAGACTGGTTGTCAGTCTTTTGGGCTTCTGACTGCCCAGAACAACTATCAAAAATCTATGAATGACAGCCAGGACCAATGGCTTAAAATGCTTAACAAGACACGGATGTGTTAACTCTATTTAGTCGAATATCAATAGATTCGACTAAATAAAGTTGACCAATAGCAATCTATTGAGGGATAAGTAATTTTATTTTCTAGCTGATTCTCTATAATAATAACAGCCGCACGGGTTGATCAAGGTTAAGCTTACTTGCCGCGGTCAGTTCGTGGATGGGTGACCATCCATTACATATCGAGACCCCTCCATGTCTCGGAATCTACGTTAACCCGTTGGTCCCGGCTGTCATTCCTAGATCTTTGAAAGTCATAACGGGTAGTCAGAAGCCAAATTCTGACAACCAGTCTTACCAAGGGGTATTAACTGGGTTGTGGAGGTCAAGATAGGCAGTATCCTCGAGAATATCCATACTTCCCGTAAAAGCTTGGTAATTTAGTAACTATCTGTGCAACACTCACGTCTTCTCATACGTATACTTCTTCTTGGCTGAATACTTCTTCTTAGGCTTGGGGTTCAGGATATGTTCTGGGATCGGCTCCGAAAAGGCCATGATAGTCTCCTTCAGAAGAACATCTTCTCCATCTTCTGTTTTGCGCTTGGATTTCGGTTCATGTGGCACCTTTCGTGGCCTGCCACGCTTGCGGGGTGGTGGATGCTGAAATTTGTAAGTAAACTTCAAAAAAACCAGAAAAATCTGGAAACTACTGGAGGAGGCCCGGGCCTCCTCCAATATTTTCCAAATCCCCGCCAATGCTAATCAGGGTCTTCCATTAATTAATTAGTGTTACTCAATAGTATTAAGAACTTTTTTTTTTTTTGGAATGAAGTAATAATAATGTCTTTGCACAGTGATCATAAAATTAATATGTTTTATCATTATATCGCAGATTTTAGACATGTGGTTTGTGACCATGGGAAATTAAAAAGTCAACTGAATGCAGTGATTATTATATTTATTTATAGGATAGAATGGGATATTCTTTAATGTATGTTGTTGGCTTTGATTTTGAAGTGCCAATGTTTCTTAGTCAAGTTCAGTATGACATGTCAGATCAAGTATTTTAGTAAAAGCCTGCCTGCTAAGATACTTCTGTTACGTTATTTTATTTATTTCTGCTTTTGTTGGTGTGTGCTAGCTTACATATGGCAAATATTTTAATTTAAACTCAAAGCATTTATTTCAAATAGGCACATAAAATGCACTTTTAAACGTCAAAAATTACAATAAAATAGAATTGATTCTAGTCAACCCTTCCAAAAGGTAGTTTTTGTATGGAGAAGAATGGGCAAGAAACTCCACTGTTACTCTTTTAAAATGTTTTACAATATTTTGCATACATTAATTATACAACGTGTAACGTTAAATGCGCAAAACCTGAAAAAATAACGAGCAGAATTAATTGAACCACTTTTTAAATTAGGTCATTTTTTTCAAAAAATCTTCATTAAAAACGTTTGCCGTGTCTATTTATTAATAGGTCAAGCAACCCAATGTCAGCGAGGCGCAGCGGCCCGGTGACGACTCCTCCCTCGATAAAGCGTCGTCGCAGACGCAAGGAACGATCAGAATGGCCAGTAAAACTAAAACAGCACATAAAACCTTTACAATTTTTTTTAATGACTGATTTTCTCTCTGAAATAGGTCAATTGAATTAAAAATCAGTTGGGGTGTCTGAGGTGTTGCGCATTTAACGTTACACGTTGTATAATAATATGTGAAGACGATGCAAGAAAAATAGAATTACTATACCACAATAGATAAGAGATTTAAAATAGATTAATGAAACCATGAAATATAAATTAATTATGTGATATATACATGGTGCTCACATATTTACAAACATTGTAAAAGTAGACGATTTACAAAAAAAATAACAAGTAATAAGTCAGAGTGTGAGTTAAAGTAATTACAGAATGTAAATGAATGTGTATACTTGTAACATTAGGTAATTTAAATCTAATGCATTTGGTTTTCTTTTCATTTAGTAAGTACCAAATTATTTACCGTAAACTAATCTTGGACCTGAAGAATAGAGCTATTCACATCGTCAAGATTATGTGACCGTCGGTCTACTTTAAAGATCAATGATGTGTCATCTGAAAATAACACCATCTTCGGTTGATTTTGAAGTAATTGGGGTAAATCATTAATGTGAACTAAAAAGAGGGATGGACCCAATATCGAACCTTGAGGAACGTCCATTGCCATTTCAGACCCTAAGGATTTTACGCCGTTTACTTGAACTTTAAGCTTTCTATCTTTTAGGTATGATTTTAGTAAATCAAGAGCTATATTCCTAATTCCATAGTGCTCAAGTGTCAGCAGAAGTGTCTCATGGTGTACGCAATCAAATGCCTTAGAGAGGTCGCAAAAGATTCCAATGGGACCTTGTGCTACTCCCAGGCGTTAAAAATGTTCTTTATTAGGGTGACACCAGCATCAGTGGTACAACTCCCTTTAGTGAAACCGTACTGTTGTTCATGAAATATGGAATTTTTATTATTAATGTTTTCTTCTAACTGAACACAGCTTTGCTGATGGGTTTTTTTGTCCCACTTCTTCCCAGCTAAGGCACTATGAAGTGGGGCTGGGCGTGTTGGGGGACTGTCTTATGTAATTTTGACATTCGGCAAGTGCTGATTAACAGCCTAATTTGAATAAATGACTTTTGATTTGATTAGAATTGATTTACCAAGATTCATAAGGACATTATTACAATGAGTTTTATCACAACATATACATGGTAAATATAAAAAGCGTAATAAATACCATCTCCTTAGTTTCCGGTTCAGATTCATGTTCCAGTTCCTCTCCTGCAGGCTCAAAGTCAGGATCATCATCTGCACTATATTCTGAAAACATAAGATAATTATGTTTTATTTATTGTATTACCATCAGTAACTGAAGTTATGGAACAAGGGTGAGAAAGTTAGAAAAAAAAAATAAGTAAGGAAAAATAAAAACAAAAATTAAAAGGAACTGTTAAATAACTCAAGTAAAAGAAAAGATAAAAGACTTCTACTACCCAGTTAGATTACTTATAAGATCAGTCTTCAAGTAATAATTGCCTCAATAGGCATTTCGACATTAGGCGTTTTTACAACCACGACGATGCGTCATCATAATAAACTTGAACAATGAAAACCTTTTCAAAACCAATAAATTACAACAGTTAACTATGTGATATATTATTTAAATACAATAGACTACCAAACCCCTAGCTGTTACGTTTTGTCTATATCGAAATATAATGACACCTACGTTTAGCGCATATTATCCCGTCATAAAATACGCCCAATGTAAAAACACCAAAAAGAAAAGACATTACCATTGTTATACTGATGACCCTCACCATCGTGACCAAACGCATCCTCCTCCTCATCTATTGGCTCTTGTTTCAGGTCCAGTGAACCGGCTGCGAGGAGTGTGGTCAAGGCTTCCGGTTCCTTCTCCTGGTTTTTGGGTTTCTTGCGTTGGTATGGGGACAGTTCTAAAAGGCAGATGATTGTAAGAAAAAAAAATTGATGAGGGTGGTAATTATAGGGGAGTAAGCAATATTTCATGCATTATTTATAGTTACAAATGCTAAAACCACAACAGGTAAACTGGGGGCCACAGCTATCACGAAAAACACTACTACATAGCAGGACTATGTAGTAGTGTTTTTTAGTGATAGCTGCACAAAACACACTGCTACAAATTGGAATAGTTGATCAATTAACTTTTTGATCAACTGTTACATGTTTCTAACAACACGCGACGCTTAGGTAAAAATGTCATGTAATCAATAATTACTGCCACCATGAATTCAACTGCACCCAATAAGTTCTTACTCAACAAATATTTCATCCTGGTCTGTTCAACAGACCCAGATCTCATCTCTGTCCGGTGTTAACAATCAGAGTCAGAAAGGGAACCCCTGCAAAATGTGCACTCTGTCTGAGAAGTCTTCCTGCTAATTATAGGGGGTGTGAAGTGTACAGAGAAATACTAGCTTGAAAACAGACCACCAGGCGGGAAGCAATGACAAATTACCAGTACCAAGAAAATAACCAGAAAACAATGGAGGATTACCACTCAACAAATAGAAATACAAGCATGTTACATGATGATAATATAAAGACTGTACTTACAGCAGCAGGAAACTTACAAAGAATAAACAAATGTAAAATAAAAATTGAGTGTAGAATATAGAAAACAGAAAATGGCCAATTTTGGACTTATCATGGGTATATACTGCCGCAGTAAGCAGGGCTCGGAAACCGGTTGAAATTCTTAACCGGTTACGGTCATTGACCCCAAACCGAAATCGATTTAGGTTAAGGTTTGCACTTTACCGGTTTTTGCGGGAAACCGGTTTTTCATGAATTTTGGTTTTGAAAGTGTAAATTAACCGGTTAAACACCCCCCACCCCCTAACTAAGCAAGTCGCAACATGAATCTACCCGCACCATTTAAGTTCTCCGGTTGTATTTGACGTCCTCAGATCAAACATTTTTTTTCCTAATGTTTTCTGGGGTACTAAATGTACTAATGTCACTATAACTTGTTGGAAGTGTTAAAAAAGTAGACGAAAAATATTTACGACTTACGGAATTAACCGGTAAATTTGGGTGTCAAAACCGTTTGTGCTTATGTAACCGGTAACCTTTGTCATTTGGGTTACATATGAACAGTTCACTTGTTTAACCGGTTAATGAGGGAACGATATATTTACCGGTATTTCATCGAAATTAACCGCTCTTTTTAAACCGGTTCAGAGCCCTGGCAGTAAGCGAAAAAGACGCATATCGCCCAAAAGTGTAAAGAAAAATAAACCTTACTAAACAAAAAAGGCATCCATAACGGCTCATTTTTCTCCAATCCCTTTCAGCAGATGCGCCCCTTTTACTTAGGGCGGCAGTATACAAAACACCACAGAATTATAGTGTGATTCACTACTTGTAACTACTAGTCTGTTATGCATACATATGTTACAATAACTTAATGCATAAAGAATGCCTTTGCTATTTGCTTCACAATGAAAAACAAATCAACTCATATATGCAACCCAATTTCTGACCGTAGTATTTTAATACTGTTTCACTTTATGCATCTCTAAAAAATCATACCATACCGATCTGTAATCATACCATAAAAATCATACATACCAATCTGCCCCTGTTCATTAGGATATTTCCGAGGCCGTCCTCTCTTTCTTGGTCCCGGAGCTTTAGTAACAACCGCACTGTTAGGAGTCTTGACCAATGTGCGGGTCCATTGACCCTGAGGGTCATGTTCCACTGGCAATTCATACTGCAGCAGCAGACCATTCTCTTGTTTGATAGTGATGGTTTCAGTGTCTGGTGCTGGTGATTACAAATGATGTTTTGTGGTTATGAAGTGATAAAGAATCCTTGGTGATTATGACAACAGTTTTTAGTTTTGGTTGGAAATGTTTTTTTGATGTCTAAATTATTTTCTTAATGGGAGAATTAATTTGTAACACAAATACATCGCCTGTCAGACGCTGCAGAAATATTTTGGCGGGAAAATAATGGACACACCGAATCTATGCAAGCCATCTAATTAATTCTAACCTTTGGACGTGCTACCTCCTCCCGATACAGCTTCAGAACTTTTCTTGAATTCCTCCAAACATTCTTTCAGAGTATCGTTGGAAGTTAAACACTGCTGCTTGAACTGATAAGCGTAAGTTAGCCGATCAACGCAATTCAAGCATATTAGCGTTGGCAAACAATCATTTTTCGACACCTAAAATGTAAAACACCATTTCATTATTTTAATTACTGTCGAGTTAAATAATAACATCAACATTTTTAACTTCTGGGATGTCAGCAAAAAATCCAAAATCCGCTACAAATAAACCAATATAGCAACATTATTGTAGTAAAAAATCAAATAGGGTGGCCATCGCAACCATTTTGGTGTGGTAATTTTTACATACCTCCACGCCGCAGCAGAAGGTGTACTTGTCGCCAAGTTGTTCGTTATTTTCGTCCCAATCAAAGAGGGAAACCATGTCCCCGGTTTCTAGACACACTCTACACGTTAATTGCCAATCCATTTTGTAGCAGAAAGGGCGTAATAACTTCAAGTTTAGCTAAAAACTCGACAAAATGCAGCGTTTTCTCAAACCGGAAGTTTGAACATTTGACAGAAATACCAACATGACGTAGTGATGTGTCTAGCGCGGCAAAGGTTCGCTTCCCTCTGCCTCTATGATCATTGTTCAGCTTATTAATTTTAATTAATTTGCTATCCCCATGCATTATTTATTACCTTTAAATAAATAAATACGAGTATATTCTATAGCAAAAAACTATTTATGTTACAAAATAATTCAATCGATGTAAGTGGACCGCACCATAAAGAGATGATGCCAACTTTCTAAAATTATTTTAGTTTCTGCCCCTTCCCCTCTTATGAAACGTCAAGTCAGTGCAAAATACAACAATAATAAACACGATGAAATTAAATCGAAACGTATTGAACGTGTAATAAATCAAGCCAAAATGGAATTATTTAGATCAGAGTCGTTTTACATATTCGTTAGAAATGAATCAAGTTTATGGTGGAACAGGATTACGGGGGCATTTTCAGTCCGATCAGGTGAATATTAAAAATCTTTAAATTTTTGGCAACTGCAGTGATTGTTGACCTAGTTTTTTTTAAAAACATGATGCAGAATAATTAACTTAACGTTTTATAGTTTTAATTTTTGCATAACAAGTGATATTCTTGATAAATAACCGATTTAAAATTACTCGTAAATTCTGATTGTAATCCTTTGTTTTAGCATGGGATCTATCTGATATTGAAGACATAGAGTGCCTAGGCATAACTGATGGGATAATAGGCAAGGTAGAACACACCAATATATTCGAACCACGTCTAATGATAATAAAAGAGAGTGCCCCTGTGGGTACAATTTATTTCCACCATTCAATCTATAAAATCAAATCGGTATGCTTTTTGAATATGGGACCTGTGAATCAAGAGATAGATCTAAGTCCTTGTACAAAGCACGGATCTATGAGTGCTGTGGCAAGTTCAAATAAGTCATTGAATAAGAAGATGGGAGCAAGACTGTTTGAGAATTCAGCATTCCTGAATAAAACTGTTGGGGCTGTGAAGAATGTCAGTAACACCATCAAGACGACCACTCAACAAGCTGCTACCCAGGTATGTTCAAAGCTGCATTATTATACAATGTGTAATGTTAAATGCGCAAAACCTCAGACACCCCAACTGATTTTTAATTCAATTGACCTATTTCAGAAAGAAAATAAGTCATTAAAAAATTGTAAAGGTTTTATATGCTGTTTTAGTTTTACTGGCCATTCTGATCGTTTCTTGCTTCTGCGACGACGAGGCGAGGCTTTGTCGAGGGAGGAGTCGTCACCGGGCCGTTGCGCCGCGCTGACATTGGCTTGCTTGACCTATTAATAAATAGACATGGCAACGTTTTTATTGAAGATTTTTTGAAAAATGTGACCTATATTAAAAAGTGGTTCAATTAATTCTGCTCGTTATTCTGATCAAATTAACTATTTTCAGGTTTTGCGCATTTAACGTTACACGTTGTATAACATAGCTATACACAAAATATGCACATTGACATGGAGTTTCTGGTCCACATTACCTATTACCTAGTCACTTGCGTTTCCACTCTCCTCATCATATTATGCCGATACCAATCAAAACAATTTCCTTTCAACTATTCTGTCACTGTTTGCCACTTTAAAACTAATATTGAGTCCTAATAAATAACTAAAGGATCACTTTATGACTCACTATAAAACCATTTTTGGTATTTTATAGCATTAGTAATAAACCCATTACAAAATATAGGCAAAGAACTATTATCAGGAAAATATTCAACAATAAATCAGTTACTAGTTAGTCATGCAATTATTCAAAGAATTTTGTTATTATGTATTGGTAGTTATAAATAATAATAAAATGCTGTTTGTGTAAGCGCAATACCAGACAGTATTGCTACGGGGTGTGGGAACGAGTCTGATGACAAAAATATAGGTGTTCGAATTTTGGTCCGCTTCTGTGCTTGTCTGAATATACGTACCGGATGCAAAAATGGCAGGCAGGGCTTGGATGAAACATAGAAAAATATCTATGGGATGATATTAGGCATACAGATAGTTTCTAACCTGGATTAGGGTACTTTTAATGCCAGTTGTACAGATGTCACATCAAGCTATCCAAAACTCAAATTTTCCCAATCAACTTTGAACCATATGCTTTAGCGATAATGTTGAAAATCCATTTAAAAAAAATTGACAGATTGTAGTAGCTTGCTGTGCTGGCGTCTGTACGTTATCGTAGGATATTTCCCGACATGCACGCGGGCGAAGTCGCGGGCAAAAGCTAGTTATGTGAATTATTTTTTTTTCAAACCATTTTTACTCGAAACATAGTACTTATGTTAGTTATCAGCCATTGCACAAGTCTACACACGCACCTATTTGTATAGTTGCACAATTTTTACAATGGCTTGGTTAATTGCCAATTGAAGTTGCCTTGAACTACAACAACAACAGATCTGATCCATGAAACGTCAAATTTTGTAGAAAATCCGAAAAGTAAAGAAATAAATACTGCTGATGTAGTCACAATCCAGACCCCTCCATCCCCCATGTCATCAAAAATAAGCAAAACAATGACCCCCCCGCCTCCCTGTAGTGCTTACGTAATATTTGAATGGCCCCATGGTGGTCTTAATCCACAATGCGTCCGACGTGCGTCAAACGTATCCGGCCCAATCCCATTTCAGCTTGGCTGCTTTTTGGGTATATTATGTGTAGGTAAAGAATATTAAAAAGGATGCAGCGCAAAGTCTTTATTTGGAATAATTGAATAATCCAAACAACACGCACAATGGTCCACTTGAAGGACTATGTTCGCGACGATAGCTCGTGGATGGGCGAAATGGAAAGATAGCGGACTGTATAACAAGAAGTATAATAAAGAAGGAAAAGTACAGAAATTACAACGGTCGGTTGAAGAAATGACAATGTATGTGTATGAGATGTAAGACGCGCAAGCGCAGCCGTGCATTAAGGCGAGCAACAGTGTCATTAAATTCGTTTAAAAATTATGTTTTCATCATTGAATTGCCACTACTAATCGTAATGGTTTTATGAATAGTAACTATTGAACTTATTGGTAATGGTAGGTATGTACATTTGTGTAGGTAAAGTACCTGTACAACGAAAGCACAGTATTACAATATTTCCTTGTAATACTGTGACGAAAGGATCTGTCTTCTGTAACGGTAATAAGTAATCTGTAGAACATCTAGCCTAGCCTTTTCCCAACTATGTTGGGGTCGGCTTCCAGTCTAACCGGATGCAGCTGAATACCAGTATTTTACATGGAGCGACTGCCTATCTGACCTCCACAACCCAGTTACTGGGTAATACGATACCACTAGGTAAGACTGGTTGTCAGATTTTCGGGCTTCTGACACCCGTAACGACTGTCAAAGATCTACGAATGGCAGCCGGGACCAACGGCTTAACGTGCTTTCCGAGGCACGGAGGGGTCTCGGTATGTAAAGATGGTCACCCATCCACAGACCAACCGCGGCAAGCGTAGCTTAACCTGATCGATCGACCTGTGCGGCTGTTATTATTTAGCCACGGGCCCCTCAATAAGTAATCTGTAGAACATAAGAAAATATTTGTTATATTAATCTTAAACTCCATTCATTGTACTGTTGACCTGCACCCTAATTGCGTAACACACTATTACTCTCAATTTGAATCATTTTGAACCATATTGCTAATCCATTGCTCCATATGTTGGAAAAATGTGTCTGCTCAACAACGTAAATAACGCAATGAATGTTGTTGAACTGTCAAAATGAAACCCATTGCTACTGAGAGTGTGTTACGCAATTACCCTGCTGTAAATGTTCCCATTACAAGCATTTTTAGCTTAGGCGATTTACAGAACGCACTTTAACGTTACATAATATGAATATGAACATTATTAGTATAAAATAATTTTTTTATATTCGTATGAAACGCACATTCGCATAAAAAAATATGTGACCTTTATTTGCAGAAGAGTAAGGTCTAAATTCGGTCTATGAATCTTGCCCTTAGGGACTATCCTAAATACGTGGTGTAAATATATGTCTACTATACACATCTCCGTATACCACCTGCCCCATTAGGGGAATACAGGCGTGATTTTTATGATAATGTTTACAACGTGATTTTATACACACAGGTGAAACAATCAGTGAAGAAACAGCGCGATCCGAAACTCGCGGAACGTTTCGAAAAACGTCTGACAGACGAACTGCTCAAGATATTTGACGACTCCGAAAGTTTCTACTATTCCCGAACCCTGGACCTCACGAACAGTCTCCAGAGACAGTATGAAATCGAGAAGATCTTGGAGTCGGAAGCTGGGACTGGGAAACCGGTAGTGGACATCACAAAGTGGTGGAAGCATGTGGATGATAGATTCTTCTGGAACAAGCATATGTTGAAGGATATTATTGCGCTTGGGGTAAGTAAGCTAAGCACTACAGTGAGTTAGTTTGAATCCTCTAGGACTGATATTAGTTAAGTCTCGTATAAATATATTAGAAAGAAAAAAAATGACTGGAAACTCATGGCGTCTGCACAATCGCGCGACATCGTCCGACATCGTGCGCTGTCGCGGGACTCTTTTAGTCAATTTTTAAACAGCTAGATATTATCAAACGAGGCTTAGCGATGCCCATGCAGATATGTCACGTGATATTGCAGTACATGCAAATAAAAAACCACTTCCAGAAAATAAATATTTAGTTCAAACAAAGTAAGTAACACAACAAACGCAAAATTATTTTGACCGTGAATTAATCGCTCGTAAACGCAACAATCGTTAAGCAAAAATTATGTAAGGTAGTTAATATTTGAACAGTGATGCAAAACCAGAGGGATATATTCGTAAACGCGTGTTTAGACCAAACGAAAATAGAACATTATTTTCCTGCTATTCGTACCATTTTAGTATGGATAAGGGATAAGGATAGACCAACGAAGTAATGCCCTGTCCTCTGTTAACATAAAAAGAATTTAGTTAATTAGGGGTAGATTGTGCATTCGCTAGTTTAGCCTAAACCATGGGTTCCCGACCAGTGGGGGCGCCCCCCTTGGGGGCGCCCCCCTTGGGGGCATAGGGGGAGCGCGGTGGCTTCAAACATAAGCAGTAAGTATATTTATAAAAAATATGTTCTTCGTACTAGAAAAGGTTAAGGCTAGATTCCAAAACCCAAATGACAGACACGATAGTAACGCCACGTTAGAAATAAAAAAAAGTGCAATTTTGCTTCCACTTTTCGTTTATCTAAAAAACCATTCGTTTTCAACAGAGTCCCGGCTGCGACCAATGGGTGCTCCCAATCATCCAAGGTTACGTCCACCTGTCTCAAATAGCGGTGGAGCCAGCGGACGCCAACCCTCTTAATACGGAGTCGCTAACCAATGTGAACTCCTGCGACGAAACCTTTACGCTGGGACTTATATCGAGGCGGTCGAGATACCAAGCTGGGACTAGGTGAGTACTTTTACGATGCAGGAAGTTTTAAAGTAGGTATCTTTTAATTTAAAATGGCACGCCTCTCCACTAAAATTTCTATACAAACATTTGAAATGTGTATGCAAGAAGCTGTGGAGGGGCGTGCAATTTTAAAGTAAACAATCTCTACCTGAAAGCCAATTTCCGTAGTTAAAAACGTTCAAAATCTAGTCGCATTTTCATCTCAGCGACAATCAATGTCAAAAACTTGTTAAAAATGTAGGGAAATTAGAGGTATTTTTGACATATTGAGACTGAGATCAGACTGTGAACGTTCTTAAAGTTACGAGAATTACCCCTACTGGTGTTTTTGACGTCAGATCAGAAGTAAGGGGCCGTATTACGAAGTATTAATGCCATCATGATTCCAGTGCGAAAACAGGATAGTGCTATCGGTCATGTATAGCTCCGTCTCTCTCTTATGCTGGAATCAGGATGGCATTAAACCGTCATAATACGTCACCAGAACGTAGTTTCAAATAAATTCTCGTGTGATAGGGATTTATACCGGATGCTTTTTTTTTACAGGCTCCAAATTTTTACAGGGTGTTCTACTCATGAATATGAACAACTTTCACTATGGGACCAACTCTGTAATTACGAAACAAAAATCAGCTGTTTAATACAAAAGTTCAATACCTACTTGACCAAAATGTATGAAACGGCTGATTATTTTTTTCGTGATCTCAGTGTTGGACCCATAGTAAAAGTTATTCATATTCATGAGTAGAACACCCTGTAAAAATTTGGAGCCTGTAAAAAAAAGCAGCCACTATATTTCTAGTAACTGGCCCGTTGAAAATAATGTGAGCTAAAAATCGTGTCCGTACGACATTTTCCGGGTTAGAAATATGACCAATATAAATATAAAATAATGAACTCCAAATTTTTTTTGACAGAACAAAATACTATCATCTATATCATTAATTCCCAAAGTGGTGACTCGACGGGGGTCTACGTTAGGTGTAATCTTCACATTTTTTGTCGAGTCTTGGGAATATGGTAGAAATATAGCTGCAAGGGGTGCACCGAAACAAAAAAAATTTGGCCCTCCCTTACAAAACTGACTACCAGCTGATTGATTTACTATGGGAGGGCCAAATTTTTTTTTCATATTTCGACCTATGTTCTTTGGGGAAAGTTGTTGAGTTTCATGAGCACATTCACCTCCTTCAGGGTTGATACCCCCTTTCCGTTACACGCTGTATTATCATAATAAATCGTAATTTATAATCTTTCCACATGACCCTGCTGCTGGTATTACCTATCCGCCAGTTTTTCCTTCGCTAGTACCTTTTCATTCTCAGGAGGCTGATTGGCTGTCGTTCGTGGATCTTTGACAGTCGTTACGGGTCATCAGTAGCCCGAAACTCTGACAACCAAGGGGTATCGTATTACCCAGTAACTAGGTTGTGGAGGTCAGATAGGCAGTCGCTCCATGTAAAATACTGGTATTCAGCTGCATCCGGTTAGACTGGAAGCCGACCCCAACATAGCTGGGAAAAGGCTAGGCAGCTGATGAGTATCTCTTCATTGTGAGAGACGGGGGCCCTAATCCACACGGCAGACCCAGTGCGATTTGGAGCACGTCTTTTGTCTTCGATTTTTTCTTTCTACAGGGTTATTTGTAAAACACCAACAACCTCTTAAGAGGTCATTGTACTCATCATTATGAACAACTTTTACTATGGGACCAAACCAGAAATCGCGAAAAAAAATCAGCTGTTCCCTACATTTATGTTCGTACGAGTCGTCAAAATGTAGGGAACAGCTGATTTTTTTTTCGCGATTTCAGGTTTGGTCCCATAGTAAAAGTTGTTCATAATGATGAGTACAATGACCTCTTAAGAGGTTGTTGGTGTTTTACAAATAACCCTGTATAAATTGACGCTCATCCTAAATTCTTAACTTTATTTTTGTGACTCAATTTGGTTTTCCGATAGCATGACAGTAAACTTATGTTTTCATTCAACATCATGCAATGATGCATAATCAGCCAATAATGTTCCCACTATTGGGACACAGGCCTCCTCTATCATTCTTCTTTCTTTCTTTTAAAAAAAAACGTTGCCCCACACTAGGAATTTCTCCTGTATTGTGGTTGCGTTTACAAACATTTAAACTCACATACACAAACAGCCAGACCCGGATTAACTACTTGTAGGTCATACAAATATTTGTTCCGTGCGGGAAACGAACCCGCGACACGCAGCGCAGCAGTCAATCGCTTAACCACTGCGCCAACCGCACCGTGCCGTCGTTATCTATAATAGGGAGTGGGGTATAAATCCACCACGCGAACTAAGTGCGGGTTGGTATATGTCACATATCTTCAAGTTTTTTTTGGTTCTAGGACATGCCGGTTTCCTCACGATGTTTTCCTTCACCGTTTTGAGAGCAGTGGTGATGAAATAATTTACACAAAGTAACAACACCTGTCTAGGTTCGAACCTACGACATACAACTCGTAAGTCGCGGCCCTTACCACTGGGCCACCACTGCTCAGATCACAATAATGATTCAGTGATAAATTCACAGAATTGTTATCACCTTAATTATCATGCTGTTAGCACTGCAGTACAAAATAAACAAAGTTTTTATCAGCCGGTCGATTCTGGAAAAATCTCACCGCGATAACTAAGGTGAAGTGAGCTTAGAGTGAGCTGTGAGTCATGCTGATGCTAGGGATTGACACTATTTACGACTCGCTCCACGCTCACTTCACCCAAGTTTTCACTGTGAGACGGTTACAGAATCGCACGGCAGGAGTACGTTCGCGTTAGTACTCCAGATAAAAGTAAATGGATCCATTACACATTCATAATTATCAGTTTCCAGAATCATTTTGTCTTGATGTTCAATAATAAACCTATTAGAAAGTTGTTCTTGAATCATAGAACCTCTCTAATATTGTAGAGTAGTCCTTAACCTTTTTACCTTTTTAGTTTTATCGACTTTACTGTATTATCCACGAAATGATTGGCTTCATTCGCTTATTGAATGGTTATGCTTTCTGCGGGGTAATTGCGTAATACACTATCAGTAGCAATGGCTTTCATTTTGACAGTTCAACAACATTCATTGCGTTATTTTACGTTGTTGAGCAGACAATTTTTTCGAACATCTGAAGCAATGGATTAGTATACTTAGTATACGCAATTAGGGTGCTGGTTTAAGGAAGGCCTGCCGTCTGCTATTGGAACAATGAAGTTTCTTGCCCACTGGACAGTTCCACTCACATCTGTGTGGTTTTTTCCTCAAAAGACCATCTCAGACACTAATCTGCATGGTCCTCATATAAAAACACAATAAGTAATATTGTCAATGGAGCATCAGCCCAAAACCAAAATTCTAACGGTATACGCGCCACAGCAACCTATCATTTTGTTCGTCGACGGCGACTAAAACCTATGAAGTGAGAACTTTGAAAGCTTGGGTGAAGTGAGCGTGGAGTGAGCTGTCATTCGCTAGGGATTAACACTATTAAGTGCTTACTTCACTTATGATTTCACGGTGAGATTTTTACAGAATCGACCGGCTGTAGTGCTATTTTATGTTTAAAAATCTCACCGTGAGAACTTAGATGAAGTGAGCGTGAAGTGAGGTTCAGTAGACTAATGCTAGGGATTAACACTATTGACTGCTTACTTCAAGCTCACTTCACCTATGATTTCACGGTGAGATTTTTACATAATCGACCGGCTGTACCTTAATAGAAAAAAAAAGGTTTCTTTTTTTAATTTTTCCTTACGATTTTCTCAATTTACGCTCCAAATTCAAATCAAATTAATCATCAGCGGGTCTTAATAAAATTCAGTACAATATTAATGCCCGGCTAGAGCCTAGGGCTTAAATGACTTGCTTTAGGTTAGGTTTCTATGACATATAATTTGACGTTAGCGAGCAGGTACATCGAAAAAAAGTATTAATATTGTTTTCTCTTAGGTACAATCGTCGAGGTATAGAGCCGGGCGGCAAGGTCGCCAACTACGTGGAAACTGAACAGATCGTCTCCATCATATGCTCTGACAGCATACATCGAGCTTCGTTTGTTCAGGTAAGTCAGTCAGAAGGAATATTGAATGATCTCCTGTAAATGTCCATTCTTATCAAAACCACTGCATTGACAGGTCTCCTATAAGCATTACCAATACTTACAAATATCGTGGAAACTTATTGTACAGACAATTTATACGTGATGATAATACAACATTATTTTTAGTATATGGAAAACCCGAAACACGTGTCTAATATTTTTATATAAAGAATCTATGTACAACATTTCAAAACTGTATCATGAAAAATCACGAAGTTATAAGCTTGTTATGTTACCTTATTGTCCGTACAAAAAGTTGGTTACCACTTAACACGCGCCGCCGGCCGACCGGCTGTGACCTGTGTTGTGCGCATATGATTGCGGATATGTACTTAGTGTCGCTCGGTGTCCAACTTGTTAGCTTTTTTAAATATTTTTGGGACAAAATATAACATGGTGTTAAAATTATTGGAATCGATTCAGTTACTTATTCTGAACAAACTATATTCAGGTTTGCAATATACTAAAAATAATGTTGTGTATATGATAATTTTACAGACCACCTCAGAATATGTAGTATAAAAACCCATATTATAAAACATTACACTAGATACTTTATTATGGTGAGTAGATGATTGAAACTCAGTAGAACATATACCAAATAGGGGTTTCTGTGAATGTACTCCTACATATTTTCTCTGCCGCCTAGACCTAACCCTTGTCTCTTATCATAAGAGGCAAAGGTTAGGGCCGTCTTTTCCATTGGCCGCTCTGGGCAAGTGCCCAGGGCCCCACGATTTACGGGGCCCCCTATTTCCTGGTAGCGTCTATCAGAGGCAGCTAGTGACTATCAGAGGCAGGATGCTAAAAATTTCGAGCTCACTTCGCTTGCTCTTACATCCTAAATTCTCCAGTATCCTAAAGTGCCTCCAAGTGGTCGCAAACGGCCTTGCTAGTACTTGTCTTACTTGTAGTTGTCGTACTTGTAGTTACTTGTCTAGTATCATCGGCAATCCCAAAATGGTTTGTTAGAACTCGAAAGGTGGCGGTAACTAATTCCCGCACGTGAGCCTTCGACTTGCTTGCCAAATGATAATAATATAATAATATTCCACAACATTCACACAACGCCATCTAGTCCCAAACTAAGCGGAGCTTGTGTTATGAGTACTAGACAACTGATAAACATACATATATGTTTCTAAATACATACATATTATAGATAAATTACACCCAGACAAAGAACAAATGATCGTGCTCATCACACAAACATTTGTCCTAGGTGGGAATCGAACCCACGACCTTGGGCATAGCAGTCAGGGCCACTGACCACTAGACGAACAGGCCTGCCGATATGGAAATGTATAAAATGTATCGAAATGGAAATGTAAAAAAGCGTATGTGTTTCATAATCATTGCATAATCTTTTCTCATTACTCAAACCTGTGATTTATGTTGGTTAGTGTGGTAATTATAGTAAAACGCGAATTATTTTAGTATAACAAATGAGTAAATTAAGCCTGGTTGTGCAAAACCGTTACTTGGAACGTTCACGTAGTGAAATGTCATGCACCGACGAGTTTAAGTGGGCAGATGAAGTTTTTGTAGATAACTGTATTTTTATACCTTTTTTATGTTGCAAATTCACATCGGTTTTAAAAGGTTTTAGCGTTAAAATCATGAACCTTGATATTATACAAGCATCCGGCTTTAAAAACAAAGAAGGTTTAAGATTAAGAGATTTTTAGAAAATCTTTAAAACTTTTATAAAAATGGGATAGTAGTACTGGTGATTAAATAGACAATAGGCAACATTTTGAAGGTCCGCGGTATACCTAACTGTCCGCCATTTTTTTTTTATTAATAATATCATAGTAGCAGCGCTCATAATGGCGGCAACACATGAAATCTATATAAATCGATAGCTGACATCAATGCAAACAGAAAACATAAAACACCAGACCCCGTAAAGTGTCACGTTTCTGTGTTCAATGTTCAATGTTGATCACGTGACATCCATCGGTTTGGTCCTATTTTTTTGTTTTCTGTTTGCATTAATGTCTGCTATCGATTTATATAGGTTTCATGCGCGGCTGCCATTAAATAAAATATCAAAATGGCGGACAGTAGGTATGCCAGGCTCCATAAGAAAATCTTCAATGCCCTTTCTCTGTCGCACAACACATATTTTCTGATAAGTACTGAACTGTTACTTTTTCCACTTAGTATGTTTAGTTGTTACTTGTTTCTCGGGAAGTTATGAATATTATCGGCACATTGCTCTCAATATGGTGATGTAATGAAATGCTTTTCGAAATATCAATAGTGTATTTTCCCCGACAGGTACGCGGCTCAGTGCCTATATTTTGGAGTCAACCAGAGTACAAGTTCAGACCACCACCGCGCCTCGATCGAAGTAAGTTTCTCTACGTCGACAATCATCAAAAGTCTATTCGAATCCTGCCGGTCGATTCTGTAAAAATCTCACCGTGAAATCATAAGTGAAGTGAGCACTAAATAGTGTCAATCCCTACTATTAGGAATGACAGAGCTCACTTCCCGCTCACTTCACCTAAGTTCTCACGGTGAGATTTTTACAGAATAGCACTGCTGGTTTCCAATTGATGTTATTTGCACTTCAACAAATGTCAACTTTATACTCGTGTACATACATTAAAGGATTATAGAATGGCTAGCACTATCGAAAGTCATAAAATGTAACGAAGTTGCAGCTAAAACTGAACCTTATGTGTAGGTATTAAAGTTATTTTCCCAACTACACATATTTGCTTACATTTTTGAAAACTAAATTGCGAACCCACTTTACCATTATTTAAAGCCGAAAAGCGTCAGTATTGAAAAAAGATCCTTTTTTTTCACCAGCCGAAGAAGAATCCCACGCAGCCTTCAAGAAGCATTTTGAAGAAGAATTGAACATGTTCAAGAATGTGTGTATAGTGAACTTAGTGGATCAGCAAGGTCGGGAGCGCATCATATGGGAGGCGTACGGCGAACATGTGCTCAAGTACAACAGTCCCGACGTTATCTATGCTACGTTTGACTTTCATGAGTATTGGTGAGTTTTTTTTTATTTGTTTGTGACTAATACAAGATTTTACACACAAAATAGGATACCAACTATGTGATTTTGAATCAAAATGCTACATTTTTTATGTTAAGAAGGAAAGAAATAAAGAAAAAAAATAATTTATTTATTATGGTAAGTTAAAAGACAAAATGCAATAGGTTAAATTTATAAAAAGCGTAAATTTGTGCGACAGGACTTTAGGGTGATAACTGAAGCTATGATAATACAGCAAAGTAGCCAAACCAACCAACCATTAGTTCGATTTCGAGAAAACTAAGTAACGCGTCGTCGACTGCCGACGACGAGAATCGACGGCTACCGCCGACGAGTTTGGACGGCTGCAGCTGCCTCTGCCGATGGCAACGTGCTCGTGTATATGACTTAAACTGAATATTTGGCTTTTATAAAGCTTCTAGTTTTGACAGAAATAAAATTGTTTTTTTTTAACTAAATGTTCCTACATGCTAATGTTCTCTATTCAGGATAAAACTTAGCTTTCTTTTAATTATATTGTCAGCCGCGGTATGCACTATGAAAACGTGAGCATCCTGATCAACGCGCTCGCTGACGTCATAGGGGAGATGCGGTTCTGTTGGCGCGACGACCGCGGCCTCATATGTACGCAGAACGGCGTTTTCCGAGTCAACTGCATCGACTGTCTCGACAGGACAAACGTGGTGCAGGTATGTCACGTCATAAGGGAGGTGCGGGTCGGCAGAACGGCGTGCAGGTGCCGTATTTTGACGGCTTAATTCCATCATGATTCCAGTGTAAGAGAGAGACGGAGCTATACATGACGGATAGCACCATTCCTTTTTCGCACTGGAATCATTATGGCATTAATACTTCGTAATACAGCTCCAGGTATGTTAAGTGGCCTAGTTTAGGCGGGCATGCGCCGGGGGGATTGTGGACGCAAAGACTGAGCCGGATTCTCATGACCCCCCCCATCAAGGCGATGAGGGAACACCGCTGAGTTTTAGTGGGCATACTGCCACTCTGGCAGGGAGTCCCACATACTCCGTTCCGTCCCCCGACGAGCGGAGATGCGTAATGTCAATTATCAGCGAAAAAAAAAAAAAAAAGTCGCGTCGAGATAGTTTTTCATCGTGTGAGGACCAAAGAGGTCAAAGACCAAATGGATATTAATATATATTAATATATGCATCTGGTCTTTTGGAAAAATATTAACTAGAAGTATGTAAAACCCTCAAACTGCCCCGAAAGGTGGTAATGTTTAGGGGGCTATTTCACCCACAAAAAAGGCGCGTTGGCAAAAAAAAAACACGTGTCTCTTAAAATTTGATGGAGAATAACATATATCAGCCACAAAAAAATCGGAGGTAACACGTCGGGATACCTTCCTTGTAAGTAACGTAATGTAGTACAAAAATAAGTGCTGGGAAACAATTTTTATTTTTCACCTGAAAATATGTTTTTTTTTACCCTTACTATCTCTGTAACCAGGGGCTTGTGGCTAAGTAATAACAGCCGCACGGGTCGATCGATCAGGTTAAGCTACGCTTGCCGCGGTTGGTCCGTGGATGGGTGACCATCTTCACATACCAAGACCCCACCGTGCCTCGGAAAACACGTTAAGCCGTTGCTCCCGGCTGTCATTCGTGGATCTTTGACAGTCGTTACGGGTCGTCAGTAGCCCGAAAGTCTGACAATAAGTCTTACCAAGGGGTATCGTATTACCCAGTAACTGGATTATGGAGGTCGGATAAGCAGTCGCTCCATGTAAAAAACTGGTATTCAGCTGCATCCGGTTAGACAGGAAGCCGACCCCAGCATAGTTGGGGAAAGGCTAGGCAGATGATGATGAATATATCTGTAACCAGAAGGTTTCTAGGTACGGTCCAATGAAATAAATATCACAATGACGCAAATAATAAGTGACTCGGCTTTGTTAAGCGTCTATTTACTAACTTCGCCTTAGTTTTTAAGCGCTAATTATAACATAATACTAATAATATTCCACAACTTTCACACAACGCCATCTAGTCTTATAGATAAATTACACCCAGACAAAGAACAAATGATCGTCCTCATCACACAAACATTTGGCCTAGGTGGGAATCGAACCCACGACCTTGCGCATAGCAGGCAGGGCCACTGACCACTAGACCAACAGGCCTGTCAAAATTATATATCCATTAATTTGTCTATGGATCATTGGAAACTGATACATCGAATTCGTTTTTTGACAGGTATTTGCATAAAATTTACCGTTTTCTCTCATTAGTCTTTTAATTATTCATTATTTACAGACAGCGATAGCAAAATACGTGCTCGAGCTCCAACTGTGCCGCCTCGGCCTGGGCACGCCTGGCTGCGGCCTACCTCCCTCGCTGCGACAAGCGTTCCTCACCATGTGGGCTGATAACGGAGACGTGGTGTCCCGCCAGTATGCTGGCACTAAGGCGCTGAAGGTAATTATTATAACTATAGAAATATGACGAAAACACAATTTGACAATACAAACTTTTGAAATATTTGAAAAAAAAATGGATCCTCTGGATCTTGCCGTGTGGAAAGCGAAGAATGATGTCTATGATGGAACGAGCGCTTCCAAGAGATGCCTCCACTATTGGGTAGTTGCATGATATTGAATACTATATATTCTAGTAGATAATATATCCACACATGTAATACAATAATAGAATTCGAAATCAAATTTGAAATCGGTCGAAAAATAAAAAACTTATAACTTATAGAAACTTTTTGTCTATCTCTTTCTCGCAAAACGAAGTTTTGCATGTAATTATATGGCGATACTGAACTATGACGTCACAATTCAGTATTTCCCTCTCTGTCTAATTGAGAGTTTTGAACGCTCATATCTTTTCAATTTTTAAAAATATTAAAAAACTGTTTATACCAAGCTATTAGTGAGGTAAAAAAGCTTCAATTTAAATAATAATAAAAAATTAGTCAACTCGCGGATTACTTTTAAAGTTTACTGGTGACGTGTGGTAGGGAATCGACTGCCTGACAGGAAGTCACAGTGACCAGCTGTTGGGTTCACAACATAAGGCGATTATAGGACTATCATCGGCAGGTAAATAAAATTCGCAAAAATCGCCTTTCTGAACATAGACATCTTTAGACCGTTCAAACCTTATATTTTCGGTTAAACCTAGTTCGATATTCCTCTATACCACTCACCGTATCTCTTTTCGGTCGTGTTGGATTTCCGTCCCATCGGACAATGAGAGCGAGGGAAGTGAGAGTACACCTGGTCTGCGCACACACGCCTGCACTATAAGATTTCCCGCGCCGAAGGCTGGTCTCCGCTGAGATGGGTTGCCAAGGCCGAAATTCGGTCTGGAAGACTTTTATAACCACTATACTGCAGTATTTACTCATACTTTGACTTTTTTTCTTCAGGGTGACTACACAAGAACAGGCGAGAGAAAATTCACGGGACTAATGAAAGATGGCGTCGCATCCGCTAACAGGTAACCCCCTTACCATAAAACATACCCACCCAATATATTTAGGGTCCAGGGTACCAACCACAAACAATTTTTCAGATTCATCATCCGCCATTTTAACGACGAAATCACACAATGCGCCATAGACATTTTGCTCGGACAGCAAGTCAATATGGCGACCGTCGAGACGTTTGACAGTTTTTGGCGCGATTTTAAAACGGCTTCGCTGATGTTGGTCGAGAATATGGACACAGAAAGGCCTAAGCTAGAAATGATGCCGAGTTACTTTGGACACGGGTTGACTAATGAACTCTTGGGTGCAGAGATAGCGTACGGGATGGGGAGGTCAGTCTATTGGAGTACTTTGATAACTAATCAAATTTAGTTTCGCTTTTCTTGACCTCCTCTCCGTCATCTGTCAGCTTTGGCACTCTTTTATATGATGAGATCACATCTTCTTGCACGAATCACCATTTTTCTGTATCTCTTTATCACTTAGGTCTTTACTACGTGCGGATGGACTTCTCTCTCTAGTGACTGACCTCTCTAAGTGAGAGAAAGAGACGGTTATACAGAAAAACGCTGATTCGTGAATCTAGATATGATATCACCTTAAAAACAGGTTTCCAACTTCCAAAAAGCTGTTGACGCTTGTTTCTATAATTTCTTTAGACTTACACGTTTTTATATGACTTCGACCTTACGACGTTACATTGCAATGTGTGAAATTCTGAAACTTTTTAATCCTAATAGCCTAAAATCACCATACAACCATCTGCTGTCAAATAATTTTGGCTGTTGTAAAAGGCTTCCAGAAATTCTGGAGTACTTCTAAAATATCTTCCGCTTTGTGACACCCCTAACAACATTCATGTTTACGGAATCACTGTTCAGTAATACGTTGTGTTTGTGTGTGTGTGTGTGTGTGTAATTTAATCATACCTTAATCTGTGGCTATCATAGTGTGTACACTTAACCTAGAATTCAATATAATTTATTCACAAACAATTTGCATTGTGTTCGAAATCGTTCCATGTACTTAATAAAAACAATTTCAAAAACATTCATAATACAAGAATCACATTTAAAAATTAACAACATACCTAACTCAAATCATGATCAAAATTAACGTTAGGATAACGTCAGGGTACAATAAAATTTTTCAATATCAAGTTATTAAAATTAAGAATAGAACATTTTCACTGCTATACTAAACATTTTTCAATGAGTTTTATGTGTGAGAACACCGTGAATTTTAGTGTAAAATATGAATTTATAATCTTCCAATTGTTATTTTTTCCAGAATTATCTATCGCATTAATCGTTCAATGTGAAGTACAGTTAACAAATATACCTCATAATGACTGCGTTTTGTCGAATAATCTTCACAATTTAAAAAGGCTTTGAAGCTCCGTGGCATACCTGCCTGTAAGTCATCTTGTTTTGTTTTTTTTTTTTTTCTCAAAATAGTGGCCAAATATATAAATCGATAGCTGTCATCAATGAAAACAGAAAACATAATAAAACACACAAACATAATGTTTCAAATAATCAAACATCGATGCAGGAAGATTTTTAGTTATTTATGCAACGGTTGTATAATAAGGGGTATTAAAACACTAATATGGGTGATAATAGTATGACATGACTGTTTTAATACCTAATTATGTACAGTTGCATACAAAACTTTATCTACACCCATGATATGAATCCTCTATAAAAGGTTCTGTAACCCTAAGGGTGGTTTTATAGTCACGCCGCTAGACGCGCCGCTGAGCAGCGCGCTGTTAACAGCACGCGCTTGAACAGCGGTGCACCGTAAAACGAGATTAGTTCATTAGTACCGCGCGTTTCGCTGCTGTGGGCCAGTCGTGTACAATATGAAGGTTAATATGGTTAGAATACTGGCTATTTACTTTTTATGGAAAAGAAGGCATGTATGAATCATCGGCCGGGTCCCATATACATCTTCTGAATCGAACTTCGTCAATTAGTCGTCCCGTGTCGATGTAATTCATTTCGTAATCAAATAGGTACCTACAATACGGCGGGCGGCAGCGCGTCTCATCGGCGTCACACTAAAACGCATACTGGCCGTAGACGCGAATGAGCGGCGCGCGCTTTGGCAGCGCCGGCGAACAGCGCGCGTTTATTGAACGGCGCTGCTCAAGCGCGTGACTTTGAAACGCAACTACTACCCCCATACATCTACGAACGCGCGCGCTCCAACGGCGCTGCCGAAACGTGTGACAATAAAACCAGCCTAAGGTGTTGTACAGTGCTGTAACATCTCTATGTAAATTCATGGAAAGTTTAATTGCTGAGTATCTAATACAAACAAACTATGTATTTTTTTTTTTTGCAATGGCGGGATACGACGTGAATTCGAATAACCTATACTTAAGTTTGTTTTTTTTTTTTTGAATTACGGCGCTGTGGTGCATGACAATGTTCTTTTTTTTGAAATTCATAAAGACACCGCGTATTGAGTAGTGAGAATGTGGCTGTTTGATGAGTAAGGAAGGGATAGAAAAAGCAAAGGAGTTGCATAATGAAATTTAGTACAACATTATAACACTCGTTTGGATGATATTATGGTTACTATGACACTGGTTGTTTTAATGTTGGCAATAAGCTGTTTCAGAAACTTTTATAGAGGATTTATAGCATGACTGTAGATGAAAAAAAAAATATGGATGCCATTTGATCACCTTTGAACGTTTTACGGGGTTTGGTCCTGTTATGTTTCAAGCGTGGCCACAACAGACAAAAAAAAAAATGGCGGACAGGTAGGTGTGCTAGGCGCCATATAACCACCACCACAAATTCTAAACTTACTGAACTTGTTCCAGATACTACCTCTCAACATTCAAAGACGCTCTCCGTCAAGTGGCCATCGACGTGATGACAGGAGAGTCACAAACCATCCCCGACCAGCTGATCGTGCCGGACTGCGGCAGATGCACCTCCGTCAAGGTTCTTATGTTCAACGTGCGTGCATGTGCAGCTTGTCTTAGTAAGATCATCATCATCATCTGCTTATAAAGCCTGTTTATTTATTTATTTATTTTATCTTTTCGCACACAAAAAGGTACAAAGGCGGACTTAATGCCTCAGGCATTCTCTACCAGTCAACCAAGGGTGGTGAAGAGATTAGATGGCAGGTGCTTTGGTTGAGCCGAACAATGATAAAAAAAAAAACTATTAAAATTGTTGAATTATAAATGAAAAAACGTACACAAATACAAAAATAGGTAAAAGCCCATAATATACATACATAGGTACTATTTACTATAATATATACTTACATGCTTACTTACTTATATACAACGTGTAACGTTAAATGCGCAAAACCTCAGACACCCCAACTAATTTATAATTCAATTGACCTATTTCAGAGAAAAAATAAGTCATTAAAAAAATTGTAAAGGTGTGTTGTTTTAATTTGCTGTTTTAATTTTACTGGCCATTCTGATCGTTTCTTGCGTCTGCGACGACGCTTTATCGAGGGAGGAGTCGTCATCGGGCCGCTGCGCCGCGCTGACATTGGCTTGCTTGACCTATTAATAAATAGACACGGCAACGTCTTTAGTGAAGATTTTTTGAAAAAATGTTGCCTATATTAAAAAGTGGTTCAATTAATTCTGCCCGTTATTCTTATCAAACTATTTTCAGGTTTTGCGCATTTAACGTTACACGTTGTATATATATATGTAAACAAAATCAATGGAGAGTGGTGTTGAGATGACTCTACACTATTCGTTTTGAAAATAACTGCAATTTCCGCCTAAATGCATACCGACTTTTATAACCGACAAACAGTTTCTACTTTAGTGGCTCTAGAATAATGTGCTGAATGCATGGTTACAGTTTGCGCGTCCAAGTCCCTGACACCAGCACCCTAATTGCATAACCCACTATTTATTACTCTCAATTTGAATAATTTTGAAGTATATTGCTAATCCATTGCTCCATATGTTCGAAAAATGTGTCTGCTCAACAACGTAAATAACGCAATGAATGTTGTTGAACTGTCAAACTGAAACCCATTGCTACTGATAGTGTTTTACGCAACTACACTGCTGTATTATGTATAGAGTAGATAAAGATGATATTAGTAAATATTGCTTTTTGCGCGTGTGTCATACGTCCGAAATAATGCAACGGTTTACTTTCTTAATAAAGTGCCCAAGTAGTCGTGTAATGTTTTAGTAGTTTACTGTGTTCAAGTAGAAGTTTCGTAGTTGAGAAGGTGCGTAAGCGGCGTCTCGGAGACAGACTATGGCTCACCTCCCATCTTGCACCGCATGCCTAGTCACCTGCACACATCTGCCTAGCCTTTTTCCAGCTATGTTGGGGTCGGCTTCCAGTCTAACCGGATGCAGCTGAATACCAGTATTTTACATGGAGCGACTGCCTATCTGACCTCCATAACCCAGTTACTGGGTAATGCGATACCCGTAGGTAAGACCGGTTGTCAGACTTTCGGGCTTCTGACTACCCGTAACGACTGTCAAAGATCCACGAATGACAGCCGGGACCAACGGCCTATCGTGCTTTCCGAGGCACCCCCTCCGTGCTCTCGGTATGTAAACATGACACCCATCCACAGATCAATACTTAGTTACTTTGTCGGAATAATGTTCGACATTCAAAAATGGTTTGATGTTTTAAACCTGGGTCTAAATATAAACCCTGTTTTGTAATAAGGCCGAAAGTGGTTTTCCATCAGGAATTTCATTATTATTGACCATGGAATTGAACCCAGAACCTTATGATCAGCAGTCGCGCTTACCGCTTGCGACCAATAGACCAACGAAGCAATCTTTCTGCACCCTGATTGCGTAACACACTATTACTCTCAATTTGAAGCATATTGCTAAACCATTGCTCCATATGTTGGAAAAAAGTGTCTGCTCAACAACGTAAATAACGCAATGAATGTTGTTGAACTGTCAAAATGAAACCCATTGCTACTGATAGTGTGTTACGCAATTAGCCTGCTGGTCTTTATTTGGTTTGCAATAAATACTGCTTTATGTATCTATTTAAGCGCCCTTAATTTACTTGTTACAGGACCAATCAGAGCCCGACACGGCCGCGATGGCGCAGCACGTCAAGTCGTTGATAGACGACTGTAAGAAGCTTCTCGTTGATACGGAACCCGTGCTCGGATCCTGGGGACTTATTGATGCGGATCCCAAGTAAGATACTGACAGAATTTGGTTTAGAAAAATGTTATGTATTTTGCATTGAGCACATTTGTGCATCATGAATTTGAAGGCAAATATGGATTTACGGATTGTAATTCACCTTGACTTTGGCACGTCTTACAAAACACACGACCTCAATTTTTTTCTTGAAATATTTTTGAGGAGATTTGTGTTTAATTTATATACGCTGAAAACAAAGCCCAAAGCAGCTCTATGTAAATGGATTTTGCCCAGCAGAGTAAGCACAATTCTCATAAATGAACATGAGCCCGTTGGAGCTGAATTTCAGACGTATTCTAATCTGGAATACACAACTTTATATTTATTCATATTTTTCCCAATTATCAGTACCGGCGACCCACAAGAGACAGAAATGGATAGTGTCCTAGTTTTAACAAGCGACGCGTACTACGTAGCGGACTACGACGAGACGTCGGACCGACTACTCGGCGTACAGCGCGTATCGCTCGCTGATGTCACGCTCATAGAGCTGGGGCCCTTCGACGCTAACTGTACTACGGTGAGTAATAGTGTAGATTTGATGTTAAACTCATGACTGAACATGTTTAAACCAAGTGGGGTGCGAATTTAAAATGAATTATTTACCGAATATCTTTCAAACATTTAAGATAATTCTTCGTTATTAGATTTTGAGGATAAACTGGGGACATTTTGTGGTGTCGGGATAAGTGAGACAACGTCGAACAATGATGACCGACATCACCAGACACCTTGTCTCACCAACCTTTTCATAGTTTTCAATGTCGCCAAACATGTCGTCCGACGTCGCTCGACTTCACCCGACACCTTTAGCGAAACGTGCTGTGAGACATTTTTCTCGTAGTGGATTTATTATTTATTTATTTATACAGCGTGTAACGGAAGGGGGGTATCAACCCTGAAGGAGGTGAATGTGCTCATGAAACTCAACAAATTTCTCCAAAGAACATAGGTCGAAAAAAATTTGGCCCTCCCATAGTAAATCAATCAGCTGGTAGTCAGTTTTGTATGGGAGGGCCAAATTTTTTTTTTCATATTTCGACATATGTTCTTTGGGGAAAGTTGTTGAGTTTCATGAGCACATTCACCTCCTTCAGGGTTGATACCCCCCTTCCGTTACACGCTGTATATACTTTATTGTACACCACAAAAATACATAACATAAAAAAATACATCAAACACTACAAAATATACAATGGGCGGTCTTATCGCTTTATGTATTTATTATTTATTTAAATCATCTTTTTGTACGCAAAAAAGTGCAAAGACGGACCAAAGGCCAAAGGCGGTGGGGGGCGCTTTCTGCAATCTCTTCCAGGCAACCTTGGAATGGACAGTGATTGAAACCTAAATTATCTTTCTTACACATATTTTTGTCTCCAGCTATTCAGCGTCGGCCGCAAAAGCGGTACAGAGCCAATCTACTGCATCCGCATCCACTACAGCCAGGGCGGCGAGGCGGGCTACTTCCACATGTTCCGCTCCACGTCGCTGCGCTTCTTCAACAACATGGCCGTCGTCATCAACACGCGCGACGAGATGATAGGTACACTAGTTGCTATACAGTAATCCCCCCTATAACGCGGTAGATTGGTTCCGCCTTATACGAGAATACCTAGGGTATTCTCGTAAAACGCGTTTTTACGACCTCGTATAACGCGTTACGTATAAATAATTCATCACATTTAGCTTTTAGGTTTAAATCGAATATTTAAATTTCACAGTGCAGAAAAACCCATTGCTACTGATAGTACGCAATTACCCTGCAGGGCGGCCTATTACTGTCCCACTGCAGGGCGAAGCCCTCTTCTCAAAATTAAAAATATTTTTACTGTGGGCATATGGTTAGTTACCGGTCTTAACAATAAATTATAGTTCCAATACGTCCTGCCTAATAGGCATACAATAATTTTGTAGTGGCATTACATTGAAAATTATTTTACATACGGAAAGAAAAAAAATGGAAAGGCTTATTTATGAACTAATTCTCATACAGAGAAGGCACGAGCATTGATCACTACGCTTGTTCAAGACGGATTGGCGATTTCAGACTTATACTAACCATAAGTCCAGGTTTCCTCACGATCATTTTTACACGCAGCCAATCTCAGCGGCGACTATCCATATACGCGGGAGATATTATAGTGCGGGCGTGTGTGCGCAGACACAAAAAAAAAAAAAATGATTTTTCTTACCATCAGTTGTACAGACGCCAGTACATCAAGCTACTACAATCTGTCAAATTTCTTTAACAGATTTTCAACTTTATCGCCTAAGTTTAAGGTTCAAAGTTGATTGGGAAAATTTGACAGTTTCGGGTAGCTTGATGTGCTGGCGTCTGTACAAAAACATTTATCTAAACACTATGCAGAGTTAGAACTAAGAGAAAGATTGACACATGTGCACTCTGTCTTCCCTCACTCTCATAGTCCGATGGGACGGCAATGCGACACGACCGAAGAGAGGTCAGGCGCAGGACCAACGAAACAGGCTTTCTTTTGCGTCGGTGACGGGAGTTCGCGTATATGAGTTCTGGGCCAAACATATTTGAACTTTTTAACATCAATGCCCTAAGAAAGCATTCCACCATTCATAGGTCACCAAGCATTGGGTGACCATCTTTACATACCGAGACCCCTCCGTGCCTCGGAAAGCACGTTAAGCCGTTGGTCCCCGCTGTCATTCGTAGATCTTTGACAGTCGTTACGGGTAGTCAGAAGCCCGAAAGTCTGGCAACCAGTCTTACCTAGGGGTATCGTATTACCCAGTAATGGTTGTGGAGGTCAGATAGGCAGTTGCTCCATGTAAAATACTGGTATTCAGCTGCATCCGCTTAGACCGGAAGCCGACCCCAACATAGTTGGGAAAAGGCTAGGCAGCTGATGGCAGATGGCCCTAAGAAAGCATACTTAAAATTGTTTTTTTTTTTGTAGAATCATTACACTCGATCTGTGAGTCGTTGATGGTGGCGCGGGACGTTGCTAAGTTGACGCCGATACCCTTCCATGATGGAGGCAAATTGGAGAAGAAGAAATCAAAGGTAAGTTAACTTTTATCCCTTTGCAGCCGGGAGTAAAAAATTCGCATAGATTAGTAAAAACTTAGTAATCGCTTGGAAAGTGTTCAGAGGTCCTGGAAAAAATACTGAAAAAAAACTCATGCAAGCTGGTCTTCAGCAGTCAGACCCTCACATATGTGAGGTTCAGTCATAATTTGCTAGTCGTATGGTCGTGAGTATATGTGCGAAGGCGCCGGGATTAAAAAACGCAGCCATCCCTCATCCGGGTTTCAACGTACAGGACGAAACGTGCGCGCAGAGTGCAAAACTTTATTTGTCTCATTCTTAGATAGAGTCACGATAGATCGACGCCGGTTGCGTCCGCTAAAGTTATTTACACTTTTGCTCACAATTTTGTAAAGTCGAAACTCACGATCACAACTCGATTGGAAAGGATTATTTACGAACTAATTACATATTACATACTTATCTAGAGTCTGATTTTTCCAATATTCTTAACCGAGAAATAATTTTGATTTTGTGACAGCTCTTCCATACAAAAACTGGCAGACTTCTACTTTATACCACTGATATTAGATATACAGGAAGTATCAGAAAGGTGTGATCAAAGAATGATGCAAATGATTGGGCTCCAAAAAAAAAAGTAACTGTGCAGAGCTCAGACATACCCTAATTTGTAGATCCCATAAATACGATAAACTTTTATTTCTACGTCGGGTAAATTGGCCCTGTGAAAAAAAATATGGGCCCATGAATACGTCTTCAAAATGTATGCATAATTATCAGAGGTTGGAATTGGGTAGAGTTATCTATGTACTTACACTGATATCATACAGCTATTTTTGTAATGGGTACGAGTTTCGTAGTCAATTGCTGTAAAGGTCGTAAGTTTTAGTATCGTATAAAATAAAAACCTATTTTTATTTTATTAAAAGCAAACTGTATTTTTGGTACCATATCTTTTTTTTTCCAGGACGAATATTTTTGGCGTCTTATCAAATATGAATGACTTATGTCCAATCTATAATTTGACCCCGTCTTATCCCTGCACAATGACATTTTTTTGAGCCCAACTAGCAAGGCATTATTTACATTGTCCTACAGTCTACAGACCATCAAACTGAATAACTTTCTCCGTGGGAATAACACCGTAATCGCGACAAAAATGTCAGGCGTCTCATACTTAGAGGTTGAGTAGATATTGAAGTTTAGTATGAGGCAGTTGATGATTTTTTATTTATTTATTATTTATTGAAACTTTATGCACAAGTAAAAAATGTAGGTATTGTACAAAGGCGGACTTAATGCCTGATTTTTTTTACTGTAAACTAGCATCCGCCCGCAACTTCGTTTGCGTAGAATTCGGAATTCTCGCCGTTTAAATACTATTACCCGTTTTCCCGTAGGAATGAAGCATTTTCCCGCGGTAAAAGTAGCCTATGTTCATCAGGGATAATGTCGGCTTCTAATGGTAAAATAATTTTTCAAATCGGTCCAGTAGTTTCGGAGCCTATTCAATACAAACAATCAATAAAATCTTTGCTCTTTATAATATTAGTGTAGATATATACAACGTGTAACGTTAAATGCGCAAAACCTGAAAATAGTTTCATCAGAATAACGAGCAGAATTAATTGAACCACTTTTTAATATAGGTCACATTTTTCAAAACATCTTCATTAAAAACGTTGCCGTGTCTATTTATTAATAGGTCAAGCAAGCGAATGTCAGCGAGGCGCAGCGGCCCGGTGACGACTCCTCCCTCGATAAAGCGTCGTCGCAGACGCAAGAAACGATCAGAATGGCCAGTAAAACTAAAGCAGTACATAAACCTTTACAATTTTTTTAATGACTTATTTTCTCTATGAAATAGGTCAATTGAATTAAAAATCAGTTGGGGTGTCTGAGGTTTTGCGCATTTAACGTTACACGTTGTAGAATCTAGGAGCAAGTTATGCCGAAAAGTCAAGCATTCAGTCGAAAGACGTCCACTGCTGCATATTGGCCTCCCCCAAGCACCGCCACCTCGACCGGTACTGTGCTTCCCGTATCCAGCGGATTTCTGCGGCCTTCACATCGGTCCACTTTGTGGGAGGTTTATGCCTAAAGTGTTCTCTGAAAATAAATAAGTACCCTTTGACATTATCAGGTACATCCAGGTCAGTCGGGCAGTGCTCGGTCCTCCCTCTACTTGGATCTGTCGCGACTGCCCACCCTCACACGAAACGTGAGCGAAACGCAACTCGTTGCCGACATCCGGAGTGTTGGTGAGTAATAATAATGTATTCCTTCTTTCGTCTCTGTCTCTCTCTATCCTTTCCTTACCTGTATCCTTTCTCCCTCTATCCTATCAGACGGCAGTGCTCCAGTTGCAAAGAAGAGAACTCCAAATGGCATATTAAAAATACTGTCACAACCGACGATTCTGCACCGCAATGTGGTAGCGACTACGAGTGAACGAATGAACGACTCTTCCCAGACTGTTAGTTTATCTCTTTAGTACCTATTAGGGGAAACCATACAGTTGTTGGCCTCCTCATAGTAATTGGCATAGTAAATGGAAATGACGTGACTTAGAGTGAGATAAAACTAGTGCCAATAACTAAAATTAAATGACCAATAACTATACTGTTTCCCCTATATTAGACTAGCTAGCCCGCGGGTTCGCCCTTGTTGAAGTCGGATTTTAAGCAACTATCTCTAAAACTCAACCAAAAGGACCTATCTCTTAAACCGTTGCAAATTTTATCGAAATCCATTCAGCCGTTAAGGCGTGAAAAGGTAACAAACAGACAGTTACTTTCGTATTTATAATATTAGTATGGATAAGTAGCTGTAACCACCGTTGGTCCTGGCTGTCAATTGTACATCTTTGACAGTCTCAGAAACTCAAAAATCATATAACCAGTCTTACCAAAGGGCACCCAGTAACTGGGCTGTGGAGGTCAGATATGCAGTCGCTCCATGTAAAATACTAATCTTCATCTGCATCAAAGTGATTTCCATGTGCTTTTATTATTATATGTGTCGTAGGATAATCGAAAAAATCGGCTCTTTGCGAAAATGCTAGGACGATTTCAAAAGGCCAGATTTTTGGAATCTAAGAAAGATTTTCGTAATCAACCGAGCTATCTCCTGGGTCATTGCAAAAATCCGGCTTATCTTAGGTAAGTAGTGACTCACCGCTCACGTTATAAGTGCTGATTGGCTGATATGAACGTTGTGCACTGACGGATGCGCTGATTGGCTAAAGCTTTGGTTTCCTACGATATCGGTGGCCGCCGGTTAAAGGCGTGTACAGACGTGTGTAATGTAACGCGAATTCTGCGTGTGGACGGGACTACAAGCGTTAAATGTATCGCTCGCGCTGATCCATCACCTAGTTTTTAACGCGAACACAAAGGCTGTCGCAGTTGAACACATACAGGATTCGCGTTGAGTTTGTATGCCGTCCACACTAATCGCATGACACTAAGCCGGGTCCAGAGGAATGTATCGTGTAATGTAATATATCGTGAAATGTAACGCGAATTCTGCGTGTGGACGGGACTACGAGCAATACATGTAATGCTCGTAGTCCCGTCCACACGCAGAATTCGCGTTACATTACACGATAAATTACATTACACATTACACGCGTCTGTACATGCCTTTAAATAAGGGGAAGCGCGGGGGTAGTCCGAGAAATTCAAATTTTCTTATGTAAAGCCCATCAGCGTTCAAGTTTCCAATCGGCCTGGACAAACTGGGATTTTTGCAAGCATCTCCAATAAAAGCAAAAAACTCAGCTTAGTTAGCTGATAAAATATTTCGTCTCGTCTTCTTTAATAGATTTTCAACTTTATTGCTAAGTCATAAGGTTCAAAGTTGATTGGGAAAAATTGACAGTTTTGGGTAGCTTGATGTGCAAGAAAAATGTAAATGATTCCCTTTCATTCGTCCTAAAGTCCTTTATTCCCTGATGATCCTGTCTTCGAACAAAAATAGATAAAAGATTTTAATTTTTTGCAAAAAAAGCAGGTCTCCCTCCCTTAGCGCACACCTGCCAAAAATTACGCGACAGAAATTTCACGTGTCATTTATCTATGAAAATTACGCGACGTCATTTCGGCCGGATGTTTCGTAGGTAATTTAAAAATCATTGCAGTCGTAAGCACGCCGTAATTTCCGTTGTGTAATTTCGGCAATGCGTTCCTACACTTTTAAGAGTCTCCAAACTAAACGTTGGCAACGTCGCAAATAGCTGTTACATATTTACCCGTTTTTTTTTTATATTATTGTGTGAAAATATGAAATATCGCTGCATAGTGCACTAAAATATAAAGTAAGACTTTCAATAAAACACGTAGGTGTAGTAAGGGTGATAGGTGTAAAAAGGGGCCTTTGGAAACTTTATAAATGTTTTTTTTTACACCTAAAACTAAATATTCAGTTTTACGATACTAATTATCGCATTTTTTTTTTACTTGTAATTAAAATATGTTAAAAATGTCGTGGATTATAAATTTACTCACTCTGTAGCCCAAATTTTGTGTACTACTGTAATGTATAACCATTTATTTTTCCAAATAAAAGTTAATTATAAATATTTTCGTGCAATAGAGCGCAATATTTAATATTTCCACACATTAGTATTGGCAAATAAATCAAAACAGGTAATTGACAAGTATTTGTGACGTTGCCAGATTTCAGAATGCACACAGCCTTAAGATAAAATCTCATTCTAGGATCAAAAGCCCTGACCAACATGACGGAACAATTCAGTAAGTTGAACAAGCTGAGTCACTCTTTAAACGCGCGCGCTCGACCTAGTCTACAGCTGAAATTTGACCAGAGCGCTTCTCGAACCAAGAAGATCTTTACCCTTGGACAAAATAAGGACAACAAGAAGAAGGGCAGTCTCTCCGACGGCATGAGCTCTGACTACTCCTCCGATGACGAAAACAGAACGAACATCTTTGAACCAACTCTAGACAACTTCGAAAACACCCAACATTACTTAGGCAAGCCCGGACAGAAATGCGAGACTGAAAATGACTGCGAGCTCATTCAGAATCCTCTATATTCCTCCAAAATAGAACCACATGATACGCAGGTTTTCATTCCGTCTCAGATTGTGAGTAATGTTGACATGCAAGCTTCGAAAACGCCGAGTAATGTCACACACATTGACAAGATCAACCCGTTTAACATTGAGTCGTCGAGGACTCCAGAAATCCAAGTGGACGGAGCTTTCGCGAAGCCAGCGCCTCCTAACTCCTTGTTGCTAGCCCAGAAACTGTCACACAGTTCCAACGAGTTGAACTTCGATGATAGCCAATCAGAGGGGGTGAATTTCCACGTGCGTTCTAACTCTCAGCACGAAATCACGCTGAATATAGCGCAGTCACACAGCGAGTCTGCTATAAGGCAGTTCAAGAATATTGCTAGTCCTGCTGGAAGTGCTACTAAAGATATGGTACTCTCACCGCTGACTAAGTTGGCTAAGGGAGTCCAGAATCTTGGAGCTAATTTGGATCCGAGGAAGATTAAGGTGAGATATCATTTTAATTAATATTTTGGCTTAAAGATAAATAAATTATCTCCAGCATTCACAACCATTCGATACGCTTTCGTACCGAATCGAACATCAATCATTGTTATTGTAGGAATCGTCTAAACGCTGTTTACAAATCCAATACCCGAAAATGTTATCAGTTTAAATCAAATAGACGTGCGCTATTCTTCCTACAGCTGTTATTTTCGATACGATAACCTGTCGATTGGTTTTGAATATGCAAATATGTAAATAAATAACATACTGCGATTAAAATGAAAATTTCCATTAATTCCTTACACAAAACTTGAAATATTTATTAAGTTGTGTCGTTTTGTACATTAACACGATTTTTTTGTATACTAGGCCGCACCCGCCGTAAAGCAAGTAACAGAACAACAATACGAGGAGCACAGGAAACTCCAAGAAAAATGGCGCGGCTGCAACACAAGGCTTGTCGCGCTCTAATGACAGTGTTGCCATCACCAACCCAGTGTTGCCAGGTGAAAAAAATATTCCGTTCTTTTGTCCAAGGAAGTCGCATACCCAGTGATAAATTTTCCTTTTTATTAATTAATTTATATTTGATGTGCACAATTACGTACGTATAATGGCGTAGACTTAGTCTACGTTGTACAGTTGGATTTGTAGTTTCGTATTGTGTGTTATTCAAACCATACAGTATTTAGTAAACTAATTGAAGGTAGTTTACGATTTTTAATGATAGGAATAGTTTGCAGGGTTGAAACGGTCCTTTAGCGTTAGGAAGTGATATAAGACAGTTAATTGTTAATCCATCTTTGGTACCATCTAGAGGGGACAGTTCAGTTCATATAAACGGTCACATGCTCACATATTAGTACTTAGCATAATCAGCTTATAAAGACTCGAATACACTAGGGGACAAATGGAGCGACATGTTGCGGAACATGGCGTTCGACAACTACGTGAATGTCCCGAGAGAATGTTGCAGGGTGCGCTCGCTCTCGGAGCGGGAGCAAGCAAAAAAAAAGGAAAGACGATAAATGAGGAGGTAACATGCAAACAGGCTTAAGTCACAATAATGTAAATTTTCAGAACAGATTTTTTCAGTATTCTGAAAATTTACATTATTGTGACTTAAGCCTGTTTGCATGTTACCTCCTCAAATATTAGTTTAGTCCTGTCAAATTAAGATACTCCATAGACAAGTTTAACTGTGATTAAAAAATTGGCTACTAGAAATACGTCAATTTACGTTAGGCGCTGACTAATTTCACAGGACTAAACTAATATTTATCTTCTGTCCTTTTCTTGATGAAATAGAAAGAAAAAGAGGCACTAAACTTAAATTTAGTTTAGTTTGTGAACAAGGGAATCAGTGCCATAGTGTAGCTGCAATTAAGTACGGAATGTGTAATATGTTTTGTGACTAGACAATTAAGTGAATTCTTGTCAATGCATAATCACTAGCGAACGATCAAAAGAAAGATTGAAGCTGTGGCGAGATAGTTCTTACCCAAACCATTCGTTCCACCTGCTGAAGATCTGGACATCAGTTGCCTTGGGTAACCTGGAAGTCTTTAAACAGACTCCGGACCCAAGTTGGCCGAAGCAAGGAAATCCTGAACAGGTGGAGATTCATAGACGCCTCCGCTTTACAGTGCAAATGTGGTGCTGTTCCACAGACGACAGGACACTTTATATACTACGAGTGCTGTCAGCTGCACGTTACAAGAACTGATGGACGTTAGTGATACCGCCAAACACGTGACCGAATTCTGGGCGGAGTCCATTTAGATTGCCATCGACAGGCTAAGAAGAAGAATGTATACTTGTTTTGAGGCTGACCATTACATGCACTATACAACGTGTAACGTTAAATGCGCAAAACCTGAATATAGTTTGATCAGAATAACGAGCAGAATTAATTGAACCACTTTTTAATATAGTTCACATTTTTCAAAAAATCTTCATTAAAAACGTAGCCGTGTCTATTTATTAATAGGTCAAGCAAGCCAATGTCAACGCGGCGCAGCGGCTCGGTGACGACTCCTGCCTCGATAAAGCGTCGTCGCAGACGCAAGAAACGATCAGAATGGCCAGTAAAACTAAAACAGCACAAAAACCTTTAAAAAAAATTTCATGGCTTATTTTCTCTCTGAAACAGGTCAATTGAATAAAAAATCAGTTGGGGTGTCTGAGGTTTTGCGCATTTAACGTTACACGTTCTATATTTGGACCGTAAATAAGCAGCAATGGGCTGTTCCCTCTAAGTTGTGCGTCTGTGTTTGTCCCTTCACTATAAATCTTCCTAAAAATTCTTTAAGCTCATACAAGTAAGCTTTGATTACCTCAATATTGATGTGTTGTGTTGTTGTTTTTCCATGACTTTTTAGACGTATTAATCTAGTACAGGCTTCGTAATTATTAAAGTTTTTGAGCACATACTATGAACTATCAGCTACAATTACTATAAAGTAATTTCTAATGGAATTTTTGCCCATGTTTCGCCATTTCCCAAAAAGTAAAAAAAAATATATACAGGGTGACTGGTAATTAATGACCGATACTTAAACACATGATTCTACTCATGATTACAAACAACTTTTACTATCGAACCAAATCCGAAATCGCGAAAAAAAAATCAGCTGTTCCCTACATTTATGTTCGTACGAGTCGTCAAAATGTAGGGAACAGCTGATTTTTTTTTCGTCATTTCACTTTTTGACCCATTATAAAACTTGTTTGTTGTCATGAGTAGAATCATGTGTTCAAGTATCGGTCACTAATTACCAGTCACCCTATAATATTATATTTTCCGGATAAAATCTTCACAAATAGAAAAATAAAAAATCCATTGTGAAAATCGCAGGTCGTTTGTTTTTTGTATTTTATCAGCTGATACTTTTTTAGGGAAATGCGGAATTGGGTTAAGTAAATGCTTTGATGTTACCACTTACCACTGTTAGCCTGCATCGCCCCACTGCTGGGGAAAGGCATCTCCTTCCAAACTTCCAGCTCTTTCGACACAGGGCTATACTGCCGTGCTAAACGCAAAAGCGGTATCTCAGGAAAAGCTAGTTTCGAGAAAATTGAAGTTTAGTATTCTCTTAGTGATTTGAGGTAAAACCAGTCGGAGGAAACTTTTTAAAGGGTTTTTTTATATGTTTTAAATAAGTAAACGCAAAAGCGGCATCTAAGGAAAAGCTAGTTTCGAGAAAATTGAAGTTTTGTATTCTCTTAGTGATTTGAGGTAAAACTGAGTTGGGGAAAACTTTTTTAAGGGTTTTTTTTTTAATGTTTTAAATAACATACCGCTATTTGGGTTAGCTCATTGGATGCGTATTTCTTTAAGCTAACCGATGTCTTAAAAATCAAATTCACGATTTTTTTTTTTTTGAGATACCTCTTTACAGCTTAGCATAGTGTATAGTGGACCACTGGTCATCAACATAGAGCATTAGAAAGTTAAATATAGCTCAAAAAGTCTAAATATTAGCGCAAATCGTCTATTGTAAGCTTTACCGTACTGATTAGAGGTTTTGACAAACATTTATAAGTAGCTGATAGTTTTTAGAAAAACATATAAAAATTTTAAATAAAAGTTTATAATAAATGCGAAAATAACTGCGCTGTTTCTCTACTTTTATAAACATTGACATTCCTTTATAGTTAATTATAGTATTAAAATTAAGGCCTCATCTATTTAAAAAAGGTAGCGAAAGTAAAAGTTACTTAAAAATAATTGTAATTACATTTTTCAGTTTCAATTATCTAGTACCTAAATATAGTATTGAATTAATATATTGTTAAATTATTAATAATATTAATTCGCGTACTTATTGTTGCATTAGTCTGCATACAAGTATCTTCAATTATTATTTGTGGTCTTAAGAGGATTATATCCAGCAAAAGTTAACTTGAGACCACCAGGGTAATTGCGTATCACACTATAAGTAGCAATGGGTTTCATTTTGACAGCTCAACAACATTCATTGCGTTATTTACGTTGTTCAGCAGATACATTTTCGAACTTATGAAGCAGTGGAATAGCAATATCCTTAAAAATGAATTAGATTATGTTTGACAGTGTGTTACGCAATTAGGGTGCAGGGCGGCCCCTCGCGACCCCCCACCTTCGACGTCTCCGACGTCTCAGCATCCCGCGCTTACGTCATCCGAGCGAAGTGGCAAACTAACTATTGCCGATTGCAGATGTCTAAAATTGCGTTTCTTGAGGTCACCCACCCGGAAATATTGTTAATAAACTCACATACAAGATGGCCGAAGAATCATGACCGGTGTGAACATGGCTCTCCGAAATTTCGTGCATGTTTTCTCACTCACACTCGCCTCATGTCACCATTTGGTTTCTAAATATGTTATTGCGCAGCCTTCTGCGCGAAGTTCGGACCGGACATGATTCATCTGCCGTAATTTGTAATGACATTACAGTTCATGTTCATTGAAAGTCTTGTTTTTATTTACACTTGGACCGTTATCAACTTATGACGAGGGCTATAATTAACAAGCTAACAATGCCATGAATAGATTGGCTGTATCTAACTTCCACTGTCTATATTTGACAAAAAAAAAACTAGAGCTATTTCAGGTCAAAATTGTTATTTATGCGAATCAAATATTTAAATCGCAGATTTGCCCTACCGCGTCAGAAGATGGTCGCCTTACTCTTTTGTTTTGACGCCTCTGCCACACACTATGTCGTAGAGAGTTGACTCGATTGCCATAAAAACGCCACGATTATTGTGGAAGCTCAATATGGACACGTTTTTCGCACGACTTAGTACGGTGAGAGCAAATCTAACGATTTAAATCTTTGGCGTGAATACTAACCACAATAGTGGACCCACTCTGTGTTTCGTTGATAACACCTCTAATATATTGAAAATTTGTACCAAATACTATAAACATAGTTTATGTAGTCGTATTTAATAAATAACCACTTGTATGATATCTTAGTGAGATGCAGTATTATATATTTTAATCGTTTAGTACGTAATGACATTGAATAGTTGTAAAAAGCTGATGAAATCGCTACGTTACATCAAATCGAAGCGTATTTTCAGAACTAAGAGTCTCAAAACAATGTTACGAATATCGACATCAGTCTTTGTTCAGGTCCTGGGTTCGATTCACAGTTCGGGCAACATGGGTTTTCCATTTGAAGTTTGTCAGTAGCAGGCCGGAGTCTGGATTTGTGCCCAGTTGATGGCGATAGTCTCGCCCCCTATTGCATGGGACTTAAACATAGCTACTGAAATGTGTACTGTAGGTACACCTCTGTCTAACCCTTCGGGGAATACAGGCGTGATGTTACATCTTTGTTCTGTAGAATAATTTTGTTTCCATATTGAGCCAAAATATAGTCTTCTTATCCTTTAAACCTCTGTGGATAGGAAAAGGGGACTAGGGGAGAGAAGTACAAGGAAAAGGCTTTAAAGATCCGTGGCATACCTATTCTATTTTTTCAATATGGCGACCACCCATGAATTTTTTATAAGTCAATAGCTGACATCAATGTAAACAGAAACATAATAAGACCAAATCTTGTATAGCGTCAGTTGAACGTTAATATTTCGGAAATGTGACGCTTTACGGGGCTTCATTCTACTATAATTTCCGTTTGCATTAATGTCAGCCATCCATTTATATAAGATTCATGCGTGGCCGCCATTTCGAAAAAAAAGGGTAGTAAGTATGCCAGGCTCAATGTGATAATCTTCAATGCCCTATAAAATGGGTCGAATAAAATAGTACTCTCTGAAAACATGCTTAGATTATCTTTAAAAAAAATCTCCATGTATAAACTGCCAGTATAGTTTGTATTAAAAAACCCAGTATAAAGCTTGTATTATACATATTATCTAAATAATAGACGTCACAAAACTTCTGTTACAATATACTCATACTTATTATTGCACCAATTTATTAGACAAATGTTAATAATATATTTCGAATAGTCAATTTAATATTTTATTAAGTCCTGCGAGGTAATTGCGTAACACACGAACAGTAGGAATTTCTTTCATTTTAACAGTTCAACAACATTCATTGCGATATTTACGTTGTTGAACGGACTAATTTTTCGAACATGTGAAGCAATGGATTAGATCCTTCAAAATAATTCAGATTGTGAGTGAGGTGTGTTACGCAATTAGGGTGCTGCATAGATTTAGTTGAATTTCGAGGAATTGTTAATGCTACAATTTATTGATGTCCAAACTTACGAGTATAACCAAACTCTATGAAATAACAAAAAATATATTTACATTTGTATCAAATATCAACGCTATTTTTCACTTGCACAATGAAGGTAATATTATCAAATGTTATTATTCATATAAGTACGATATTTTGACATCCCAAAAATATTTTTTTATCTGCTAAATTTAGCATTTGTGTACACTTTTGAACAACATCTTTTGTTTATCGGATGTAAAAGATTTTTAATGTCTTAATCTTGCGATTAAATATTGCAAATAAAAGGGGATTGAAGATTTTTGGATACCTACAGTGTCAGCCATTTTGATTTTTTCTTTTTTCAAAATGGTGGCTACGCATGAATTTTACCACACCATTTGAAATAATCACTGAAAGTTTAAAGTTTCAAAAATGTATACAACTAGATGACGCAAGTTCAAAAGAAATGGGGATGTCATGTGATCAACTTTGAACGTTAATATCTTGGAAACGTGACGCTTTACCGGGCTTGGTCATGTTATGATTTCTGTTTGCATCGATGTTAGCTATCGATATTTATATAGGTTTCATGCATGGCCGCCATTATGAAAAGAAAAAAAAAAGAAAAAAGAAAAACCTGCCCGTCTCCATATAAAAATCTTCAATCCCCTTTCGTCTCTACATTTATAATCTTTAAAAACGCTCAGTTTTCAATACAAAAAAGACTATTTATTCACAAGACATTTACTCAAAATCCTTATTATTGTAAACAGAAAAGTGAGAATTAAATAGTATTTTAGTAATTCCATTTAGTACCTATTTAAAGTTTAGTGGATTTAGTTAATTTTTGTGTATACTTCACAATGTTAATTATTTGGTTTTAATGTAAAACGTACGTGTAGCATATATCTCAGAAGAAAGCTTAAAATTACCATCGAATTTATTCGCTTTAAATTCGATTAGCGGATGTTCTCGAGTAACCCTCAGATCTATTTCCAAATTAGTAAAGACCTTGGGCTTCCTTGTAACAAAAAATGTGCATGCAAGTAACGGACACAAAGTGACATATTGGGAGCAGAAATCCGCGAAAAACTTTAAGTAATTTCCAAAGAGCATGCGTTCCATATGCAATGTCGCTGCGTGAAAATCTCAAGACGATTGTGTGAGTCACACTATCTGTGTAATGGCCCGAATTACACCCTCCATCTTAGGGCTCTATGTATTCATACATGCATCCTGCTTGCAGTATCCGGCAAACAGGATGCTTGTGTGAATATGTATATTTAAACACGTACACCACTAAACGGTATCCTGCAAAAAACCGTACCCGCAAAAAAGGGGATATTGCCGTGGGAAAGGGCCCTTACTTGCGCAAATTTTTAAATAATGTTGCAATGTTAAGATGGCAAAATGGTACCTATACCTCGCAAACTTTTTGCGTTGTGTGGCGGCCACATGTGACATGGTGGGTACCCGGGCCGTAAGCATTTACGGCCCGGGTACCCGCAACTTGCGTGCTTCAAAACTAAGAAGTGTTTCTGATCGTAACAATCTGGCGAGTCTAGGCTCTGCCGCGTAGTGTCGTGTGAGGTCTATGGTAATGTGTCGAGTGGTAGCAGCGTAGCTCGTAGGATTTTATATTAGCTTTATAATCGACGTAACAAACCGTTGCTTTTACAATTAAATAAAAACTACGTTCATACTGCATAGTTCTTTTTTTTTTTTTTTTTCAAACTTTCGCTGGGTTCACATGACTACATCCCGCTGTTGATTCGGTTATTATCGAATATAGTAAAAAAACGTCCGGTTTATTGAAATGTGGTCCCAGCATTAATATTTAAAAACGTGCATTACAATGCAGTGTGAAAACAATGACGTTGTGATGGCTTCGTAAACCTTTTTGACTATACATATACTCTGTGGTTAGATCTTTATAAACAATTTATTGTTTCTATCGTCGTTTATACCGTGGAATAAATCCTAATATATTGTAATAGCACTGTATACCGCTAGTTTTAACGTTACTGATAATAAATAATACAAAATTATTTACGCTTCATTTAAACAAATAAAATCTACAAAAATATTTTCCGGTTTTTCTCACTTTTGTGACCAATTAAGCTTAATGACTGATAGTGAAAAATAAAGATTAAATATTGTAGACGGCTACTAGTGAATGGGAGTATCTAGATCCATGGTTCCTAACCCGGGGGTAATTACCCCTGCGTGGGTAAAACTGGTATTCTGCGAGAGTAAGATATAACAAAGATTAGACCAATAAGACCGAATCTAGCTCGCCATTGCATTTCATGCCCTAACTGTGTAATCAAATGACAAGTCGGAGCCGCACTTCTATTATAGCGCGCGAAAAGTACTTACGTACGGTGTGTATAGACGCCAGCACATCAAGCTACCCGAAACTGTAAATTTTTTCCAATCGACTTTGAACCTTATGCTTTAGCAGTAAAGTTGAAAATATATTAAAGAAACTTGACAGATTGTAGTAGCTTGATGTGCTGGCGTCTGTAAAAATTGTACGAGTACGATGCACGCCGGCGCCGAGTGCGCGGCGGGGCGGGATTTATACTTACTATATTCATTGGTAACATTGGGGGGGAATCAGTTTCCCTGACTAAGTCATAGGGGTGACAAGATCGAAAAAAGGTTAGGAACCCACCAATCTAGATTGTTGTTGTCTTAGTACAGTATTTGCTTTAGAGAACTTTATTTTCACCTTGTATGGCGTTTATATGGCATTATAAACACGTTATCTTCTGTAACAAAAGACAGCTGAGAAAATTGCAATGAAAAAATCAAAACGGGGTCAAATTACATAAGCTAGCAAAACTCCGCAGACGAAAGATAACTTATAAAAATATAGATAAGAGAAAGATGATAAAACGGAACAAAAACGCAAACAGAACAGAGCAGATGATAAACCAAAAAATAAATTAATTTGATGCCTTTTTGGGGTCATTGACGTATTGTAGTCGTATTGTAGTAAGCATGTATTATAGTCCGTTAAAAGATCGGTTTAAAAAAATCTGTTTTTATGTCGTATAAATTTTACAGACCGTGATGAGTATCGATATCTAAACACGATAACACAAAAGACAACAGATTTTACATCTCATACTTCAAGTGGTGGTTGTCCCAAAGAAAAATGTTTTATCGCGTCATCCATCACATTTGTAGTTTCGCTAGCTAATTTAATTTTGCCTTGTATGAGGCTGGTTTTCCACCAGAGATGTGCGAGGCAGCTGGGTGGCGTGAGGATGTGTAGCGGGCTCTTTTCAGATGCGATACATTACCTGTGGCGATGTTTGTCATCGTCTAGTGACTGATTTTTTTTTTTTTTGCTCGCTTTCGTCCCTAGCGCACATCCCTCGCACACATCCCTAGCACACATCCTTCCCACACATCCTTCCCACACATCCCTAGCACACATCCTTCCCTTTGTTTTGAACGTACAAAAACCTCGCTCCGCCGAGCAGTTTCCACTAGAACTGGGCCGAGCGAGGCTAGGTACAGATAGTGCAATCCACCAAGACGCGCCCTACTCTCTTCCTAATCGTTAGTGGTTATCGCTAGTTAATTCCGCAAGTGTTTTAGTTTTGACGATACTCACAATTACCCACTAATCAGTAATTACTGTGTATCGACAAAACTAAAATACTAGCGGAATGTTGAACATTTGTACTGGAAGCGATTAGGAAGAAGAGTGGGGCGCGTCTTCGTGGATTGCACTACCTGTAAATGAAGTGATTCTATTGATTCTTAACAAACACATCCCTCGCTACGCACATCCCTGGTAGAAAGGCAGCCTTATGAACCTACCTAGTTATTAAGCGCACTACACAATAATAATGTTACAAAAGCTGATGCCTACATCGATGTTAAAAAAATGAATATTTAGAGGAGACCTAATTAGAAAGTATTTCGGTGTGAAAATAATCGTGATAGAATTGTTGGATTAACTAGGCAATTTAATTTTTATTTATTTTTATTTTTTTCACACACTATTCTAATTTCAAAGTTTTGGACCGAATTTGGAAGCGTCGATCTTTTTGTATGCACTTATATTTATGCTACCGAAATATCCGAAATCAGTAAGAACCCTTTTTTCCTAGTAAATACGCGAAGTAGCTAAGAGCACCAGAAACACCGCGTTTTTACCAATACTAAATCATCATTTGAAATAAAATACGGTTAAAAGGCGATTATCTGTCTACTTCTGTGTCCAAACAAGGTAGAGATGACAATACGACAATAAATTAAACTTCGTTTATATAATGCGCGCTTTAATAGTTTCTAACGTCACGATATAATCGTGGACGTCCTCGACCACGTCCATAAAATGTATGGAAATACGTGCATGTCGTGGCGTTACGGCGCTTGTATACGGTAATAAAATTTACCGTGTCTGCGGCAGACAAGACAAATTCTTCGTGTACACGACAAGAATTTTGTCTGTTCTACACACGAAACAACGTTCTCCGCAACAACGTTCGCCGCGTCGTGTCTTGCGCAGACAAGATTTTTTTCGTGCACCGCTGCGAGCAGTGTACACAGTTATTTTCTAGTTACGACACGAATTCTTGCTTAGCCCGGCGTATTTTCTTACCGTGTACAAGCGCCCTTACTGTGGACGGAAATTCAAAAGTGTCCATATATTTCCATACAGTTTACGTGTGGTTTGGACGTCCACGATACTAAAGTCACGTTAGAAATATTATAAAAACACACTCCGACGTTTCCAGCCTGCATTAAAAAAAACATTCAAATATATCCAATAGGTTAGTCACTATAGCTAGTTAGTCTGCTGATCAGCAAAACTTATAGTTGGTCCATCACTACTATTTAGTTTGTTTGAAAAAATCACATCTTTTAATTCGATGATTTTTTTTTTATTATTTCAAAGTAAGCATTCCTATGTGTGGCCAGTGTTTTTAATTATTGTCGTATTGTTGTCTCCGCGTTTTATAAGCGCGCCACGATTGCTTATGTTAGGACACGGCCTTAACCTTTCAATAATAAATTAAACTACTTAACCATCAGAATGTAAAAATGTTGGTTTAAAATGTTCTAATATTGAGTTTTGTCTGTGATTTATTTATGTACAGAATTTTTTGGTTATTATTTATTATTATTTGAACATAAATAAATAATGCTTTTGACGAACGCGTTGTTTCATTATTGGAGCTGTTGCTGTTCCCATCCCTCAATACCTATCCCGTTGCAGCAGTGAGAATTTATTATGACAATCAAATAAACAAAAAATATTTTAATCAGCAATAGGCTCGCTCCTTTTATATGGGACGGTAGACTTGGGACGTCCGACGCATCTAGCAGGAGTCAGGACACGAGGCGGCGGCGCATAGTGTTCCACGCGCGCCCGTATTGGACGTCGCGGGCGTAGTTTGACACCTCACTCCCCCGCGGACTTAAGGTAGCCCGCAAAGGCGGGCCAGCACCAGCCGGGGATCGTGGAAGGTGCACAAGTTCTCAAGATCCCCGGTCCAAGTGTGGTAAGGGAACAGCGGGGTGGTTTTTAGTCAGTAAGTCTGACAGACCCTTCCGTCCGCCATTTTTCATCCCGGAACAAAAAAAAAAGGCAAAACAATATGACCTTACTGAACCGTGTCACGAGAACAAGCGTGTACATATATATTAGGTCATCCCACTTCCAGTGTCATATTTTTTTATTATTATTATTTTACAAAAACTGACTACTATACTATATAACCTTGTGACACTAATCAATAATCTCCACCACTATTAATCACTCGCTCCCAGACTGCTGGCAAATCTTGAACACCATTTAAAGTACCACTTTCATTTAATTCATCAATAATGCTCTTTAGTTTAATATCTAACTCCTTTTTGCTATTGTATCGAGTACCCGACAATTTCCTCTTCACATGGCCAAAACAATTGAAATCACAAGGGATATCCGGGGAATATGGCGGCTGAATAATTTCAATCCATCCTTTATCTTCAATTAAATTCTGAACTATTTTTGATTTGTGCGGTCTGGCGTTATCATGTAAAATTATAGGACTCGTTATATGATTTTCGTCTGCCCAAATAGGAATATTTTCTTCTAAAAATGACTTATATCGCTCTCCAGTCATAGTTGTATTTTCATCATAAGTTCTCCAAAAAGCAATGCCTCTGACATCCACAGCTACTATTAGTAGTATTTTTCGTTCATGTAGCTCCTGCACGTGGTAAATGTTCAGCTGAAGTGCCCGGTTCCACCCAACATCGTGACTGATGTCTTTGACGAGGAGTATAAAATTCGACCCAAGTTTCATCAAGGCATATGAATCTATTAAGTATATTTTTCTTACGGCGATACCACGATAAATGGCTACGCGCAATTTCATAACGAAACTCCTTCTGATCCGTGTTCAGAGTGTGGGGCACCCACACTGCACTTTTATTGACCAGACATAAATCCTCCGTGAGTACTCTATGTATAGTGGAATGAGGAATGTTAATTATGAAAGTAAAGAAAATAAGAGATTTTTTTTGAATTTTTTTCCGTCGATAAAATTGTTTATATTTTCACCCTTTTTAATATGTGCACTTTATAAAGACTCACACTGTAGATTGAAATTATGCCAGATTAATCGTCTGAGAGTCCAAAAGGGAATCACGAGGGAATTCCCACAGCAATAAAATACTAAGCACATAACCCTCCTATCCTGAGCTCCTACTTTGTCTATTTTAGATTGTGCATTTTATTAACCAGCTAGCCTGAAATATGATTTTGAGTTGAGATAAATAAATAGATTTATGTCCGTCGCATGCCTCTAGCGCCGCGTCTGCGACACTTCTTTCGTAAGACGGACTTTAACCCTTAAATGCATAATGTTGCCATATGGCAACAAAGTACGTCATTTAATTTTTTTAAGAATGTGATAGCTGTGAGTTTCTGAATGCACCTGTTTTTGTCAAAACAATATAAATATACTCTATGAATATTAATATTATTGTATAATTATTATATATTTATTATCTAAATTATATAGATAAATACCTATACAATAGCATTTTTTGCAATACGATAAAATAAATCATGCATTTAAGGATTAAGGATCCTGTATTACGTGGGTCAATAGTTTTTCGAACGATTATCTTACTAAAAAAAGTCTATGGCTTCTAGCGATAGAGCCGTTACCGCAACATTAATACATCACTACAATTACTGTAATTTACTATTTCGTCTGTCAGTTGGCCATCATTCATTCTTGATTCATTCATCTTAATTTTATTCATTAATTTCACGCATTTTTGTATGGTGGCTGATGATAATATCATTGCGCATGAGTAACGTTCACTTTTTACTCGTGATTTCTGTTTATATAAAAAAATCTGTGATTACGTTTGTTTAGTTAGTTACTACGAATGAAGAAAAGTGATTACTAACAAATACGCTCCTACATTCAGATAAACTCAAACAATGCTCACTCGTATTAAAGCCCATGCTGGCAGTTCGTTATTAAGTAATGAAACAAATGGGCTAACGTATTCGTGGGAAAAGTGCAGAATATGTTTGGACGACGGTGAAATACCTATATTCGGCGATAACGATATTTCCGATAGTGTGACGGAGTTTGGAAATGTCACAATTTGTAAAGATGATAACTTACCCCAGTACATATGTGAAGCTTGCTATAAATTGCTGGAAGGGGCAATCTTATTCCGAAAAACGGCTAAAGAATCCGATGAAGTACTCAAGAGAATGGATGATTCACATAGTAGCATAGAAGAGTCAGATTGTAAACAAGATGAAACATACATTAAAAGGGAATATCTTGAGTTTAATAATTATAGTTCTGATTCAGAATCGAATTTAGATGAGTTTGATTGGCTGAAACGTGAATGTGTATCTGAGGATGACACTACTAATTATAATACCAACATTTCTGAAGCTAATTCCCAAAATAGTTATGATTGTAAAGAATTTTCAGATTTACTTCATGTAAAACGGGAGGAGGATGGGTCCATCATTGAAGAAGACAGTGAAACAATAATGATTATAGTTTCTGACAAAAATAAAGCAAAACAGGAGCAAGACGGAGATGAAAATAATCACATGGATTTTGATACTGATGAAGAAACAGCGCATAATGAACAATCTCTCATGAAAATACTTCCCCATCAAGTAGAATGTGGCATTTGTCATAGTGTTGTTTTAAAAAATGCATATAAAGTACACCTTAAACAACACAGAGAAAAGTACAAAGAGAAATTTAATAAAAAGTATGGCAAAATAGAATGTGAATTTTGTGGTAAGAGAATAAGCAAATCATATCTCAAAGTTCACATGAGATTACATGGCACTGCTGAAGAACAAGCTGAGAGTCTTATAAAATGCACAATTTGTAACAAAATGTTAAGCATGAATTATTACAATGATCATGTTAGAAGAATGCATCCAACAAATAATAAAAATCATCTAACAATTCAAAATGTAAAGAGTAAAGAAACACCACCACCAAATTATAACAAATGTCCAGTTTGCGACAGAAAAGTTAAAGAAAGTGAATTTAAATTACATTTAGAGAAGCACAATGGTCCTCTTAAGCAATACATTTGTGACAAATGTGGCAAGGTATTCAAACATCCTTCTGCCTTCAAAACGCATTGCCTTACTCACGGCAGTGAATTAAAATATAAATGTCAGTTCTGTCCATACAGAGGGTTGCATCAAGGACTACTGAAAATACATGTGAGAACGCACACTGGGGACTATAACTATAAATGTACTGAATGTCCAGCTCGGTTTATAACAAAGAGTAACTTGTCTAAACATATTCAGAGGCACAAAGGTCTTTGTACAATTCGCTGTGAGGATTGCGGTAAAGGTTTTTATGCCAAACGTGATCTTGAAAAACACATAAAAAATTTTCATATGACAGCTAAAAATCATATTTGTGAAGTTTGCGGTAAAGCGTTTGGACACCGCGACAATATGTTGAGCCATCAGCTGAAAGTACACAAAAGAGATAAGATACTACCCAGGGGTCGCATGCCCTCCTATCTAAAGGCAGAATTAATTCACCTTGAATGATGTTACATAACGTAAAACGGGGTGAATAGGAAATGCAGGAGTGAATCGGGATAAAAACTTTTAAATGGATTTTAACATTGTTTGTTGCCAACAAGGAAACTCAGCACTCCAGTAGGTGCGCCTCAACTTGGGATGTTAGTGCTCGTGAAAGATTTTTGGAGGAAAGTTTCATGAATAGTTAAAAATATGCTTTCATGTTCAAAAAGGCTTTATTATGAAACTAAATGAGGCACAAGGAATATGTAATGTAGAGGAATACTATGAGTGTGTCTGTGAGTGACCTTCAATTTGTGCTCAAATTCTAGGAGTGCATTCTACAATGGTAGAATGTGCGCCTATTGGAGTATTAATTGTTAATTATAATATAGTAAACACATTAGAGACTTTTTGGCAAAAAACTATTATTTCAATGTTAAAATCCATTTTAAAGTTTCGTCCCGATTCACTCCTGCATTTCCTATTCACCCCGTTTTACCATTAATTAATTATAATTTAAAATATTAAAATATATTTTCTATAATTGGACCCTGTTAAGCAGAAAAGCTCCAACCAACATTTTGTGACTTTTTAGTAAATATGATTTGAAGTTTAGGAGTGAATATAAAACTAATGAGCAGAGGAATACAAAAATGAAAAGTTACTAACGGTAACACAGTAAATTAGCATTATTTGTAATGTAACACCACAGGCAAGTTGAACACAGTTTTACTACATGTATAACTCGATTTTCGACAAATTGCTGGTTAGATCTTTTCTGCTTAACAGGTCCAATTATTTATAAGTGTTAATTTGTATACAGGGTTATTTGTAAAACACCAACAACCTCTTAAGAGGTCATTGTAGGTACTCATCATTATGAACAACTTTTACTATGGGATCAAATCTGAAATCGCGAAAAAAAAATCAGCTGTTCCCTACATTTGTGTTCGTACGAGTCGCCAAAATGTAGGGAACAGCTGATTTTTTTTCGCGATTTCAGGTTTGGTCCTATAGTAAAAGTTGTTCATAATGATGAGTACAATGACCTCTTAAGAGGTTGTTGGTGTTTTACAAATAACCCTGTATATATTCTGTGATTTGTTTATCAAAACTGAAAGTGAAGTTATGGAACCTCCATAAATACAAGGAACAACTATTCAAAACAATAAGAATTATGTGTGTCACTTCGTAATAAATATTTTCCTATGTAAAATGTCTTAGATTTAATTAAACATATTACAACATTTATGCCCGTATTTTCTATTACTGTAATAATAAGTGCTGTCTAATTTATAACAAAAACTATGTATATGTTACGCCTTTTATCACAGAGTACGCCTGTACGCCGACATCACGTTATTACACTAATACAGAGACCAGGTGACCAGTTTCGATGAGTTTTTTTTAATACACTGGTGGAAGTCTCATTTCTATCCCAGGCCATCATAAGCCAACATAGAACCAGCTAATCTCGTCCGGAAGTTACCAACCACCCATCAAAGAATTGTCGATCCATCTGACACGACGTTCTTTCCGATTCGCGAAGAACACGTCTACTCCGGCAATTGGTTTTATTTATTTAAGATTACATGCACATTGAATTCCAAGGCGTTTTACGCAGCGGTTTGCCGTCTTACGGCCTGGCCACGACTTCTGTCTTAGCGGCGAGCGGCAAGCGGTGCGTTTTGCACGCCACGACGTACCTACCTACCCTCAGTAGCGGTTAGTTGCAGCAGGGTATATTATATTATTATTATAATTATCCCTTTTCTGATTAGAAAGCAGTACATTTTTAAAACAAGATATTCTTAATATGAGAGGAGTGCACGAACTGAATAAAAATCGGTAAGTATTTAAATAGCGAATTTCGTGCCCTATACGAAGATAACAGAAAATATATATTATATAGATTAAATATATAAATATATATATATATAGGCGGTCGATTTAAAAGGACCATGCCCATATTAGTATGGAGCTGAAAGTCAGCAATGCCCAAATTGCAGCTCTTTGGCATATGATAACTTTTTAACAGTATTTATATGATATCTAGATTTAATGTCATATAAAGCACCGGTTCAAAAGATATTGGACATTAAACATGATAACTTCCTACTGGTTTTTTATACATTTTATCGGTTACAGACAGCATTGCTATTAGTTTTTCACTAGGAACTTCATGATCATAACATAAGCTCAGCCAGATCAGTGTTCTATTATACAGGGTGAAATTGAAAACATGCGACAAATCGAAATGGGAGATTGTACTTACTCATCATTATGAACAACTTTTACCATGGGACCAAACCTGAAATTGCGAAAAAAAAAATCGGCTGTTCCCTACATTTTGACGAGTTATGCGAACATAAATGTAGGGAACAGCTGATTTTTTTTTTCACGATTTCAGGTTTTATCTCGTAGTAAAAGTTGTTCGCAATGATGAGTACAATCTCTCATTTCGATTTGTCGCATGTTTTCAATTTCAACCTGTATACTTATCTGTATGTTATCAGATAAACATGTCAGTTATTTGGAGTTATCTAGTCTGTCTCCATTGTATAGTGTCAATATGTATGTGAAAACAATTTGGTTAGATACAAAGCTTCAAAGAACGTCTTATTTTTTTATTTTTTTTATCCAGTGCTTCATATGATTTAAAATTAACAACATAGTTCTAGTTTTTATATATTAGAGCAATCTTGCAATATACTTTATCTGGGCATTTCTGGGGCACAGATGGGCATTGTCTTTTCAGTGATAAATGCCTTGGTATCCATTACCGCCACAAAGTCGTCTAAAATTTTTTGTTTATAACTACGCCACTGAGTACGTCAGTGCTACACCGCTGTCCGCGCCGCTCTGTGCCGCTCTGTTTCGTGGCTCATTCACTTGTACAGACGCCAGCACATCAAGTTACCCGAAACTGTCAATTTTTTCCAATCAGCTTTGAACCTTATGCTTTAACGATAAAGTTGAAAATCTATTAAGGAAATTTGACAGATTGAGCTTGATGTGCTGGCGTCTGTACTTTTGTTCCTGCCGCTCGCCGCACTACGCGCCGCTGTAGCGATTCGCTCGGAAAAACCGCGCGCGTTTTCGGTGTGAGCGGCGTCTCGTGGCGTGCTTCAAATATTTTCATACTTTTGATCTTACGGCTCGCCGCCCCCGCGCTTAGCTGCCGCTCACAACGGCAAGGTCGTGAACGGGCCGTTATTTATAAACGTTGCATACTTAAAGTTTATAAATGATTAGAGCCTGCTTATCCTTACATTTTTGACATTACAGTAAATCTAAATCGATTTGGTTTCAATTTTTTTAAAATCCTTTTTGGCAACTGAGCCGATGTTTACTATTCTGCCAGCGCCATGTGGTTCTGACTTCTGGTGACCAGCGATGAGCCCACAGAGTACCCACATACAAACCAAAAGATCGGGAATTTTAAGGACATGAAAATGGTCCAGAGTACCATCATCAAGGCCGCATTTGCAAAGGGAACTGTCACGAACACGAATCTTATTCAGGAATGGTTTCAAACAGTTTCAAATATATTTTTCAGTAAAATGAACGTCCAACACTCCAACGGCAACGTCAAATAAGCGATATCGTTATTGACTAACAAAACGCAATGAGATATAAAAAAAAGTAAGTTATGTCAGTGAACAAAACGCAGAAACGTCAAACGCTTGCCTTTGTTTATTTGTTATCATATCACTGAAATGGATTTTCAAAACAACTGAGACTTCTTAATAATGGTATCAACATATCAGATAGTGAAACTCTTTAAAAAAGCCACGTACGAAAGGTATCATCAGAGGAGTCAAGAAGATGACATAGAAAGCCCATCTAGTACGTCTCAACAAGATACAACTGAGAAAAAATGCAGAATTTGTCTCAAAAAAGGTACACTACCCATTTATAATGACCAGAGTCCCGATATTTCTGAAGATATTTGCAATTTTGGCGATATCCAAATAAGTGAAGACGACGAACATCCTAAGTTTTTATGTGATTCCTGTAACAAATTACTAAATGCTGCAATACTGTTCAGAAAAACGGCTAAAAGATCGGACCAGGTTTTGAGAAGTGCCTCAGCAAAAAGTCGACAAAAATCCAACAAGGTTCGAGACCTAGACAGTGAAGAAACTGTAAAAGAAAACACCAACACTTCTTCAGCATCAGTGTTGCAAAACTTCTTCTCATCTGTTGATAGTGACAATGAGTTGTGTAGTGATAATTCCAAGCCAGAGAGATGCAGGAAGAAGATACCTAAAGTGCAGTGTAGAATATGCTTCAAAATCATCACAAAAGCATACTACAAGGAGCATTTTGCCCTCCATGACCAAACTGTGGCCAAATATGTTTGTGATATATGTGGCAAATCATTTCGCCAAAGATGTTCTTACAGAAACCATTACTTTACACACAGTTCAGAATTTCCTTATAAATGCACAATGTGTCAATATAGAGGACGTCATTCTGGACTTCTAAAAACTCATATGCGTACACATACAGGAGATTATAGATATATGTGCACAGAATGTCCTGCCAGATTTTTAACTAAAAGTAATTTGAACAAGCATACACTAAAACATAAGGAACCTATGTTCAGATGTGATGCGTGCCAGAGAGGATTTCATTCTAAAATTATTTTGGAGAGACATTTTGAAGCAGATCATTTAGGAATAAAGAATCATATTTGTAATGTTTGTGGAAAAGCATTTGGATACAGAAAGGCAATGATGAGGCATCAACTTGATGTTCATAAAAGAGAAAAGAAATTGAGTGGAAGAACACCAGCATACATAGAGGCTGAAATAAAGAAATTAGAAGATGGTTTATAACCAGCAACCTTTAAAGTCATAAAATTCATGATTCTCTTTGGATCTTGGAACAGCTGACTATTTTCATGGGTAGAAACCCATGAATTTGAACAACTTTCACTATGGGACCATCTCTGAGATCACAAAAAAAAAAGTCAGCAGTTTCATACATTTTGGTCAAGTAGGCAATTATTGAACTTTAGTAGTAAACAGCAGATTTTGTTTCGTGATTTCAGAGTTGATCCCATAGTGAAAGTTGTTAATAATCATGGGTAGGCACCCTGTAAAAATTTGGAGAATGTAAAATAAATTCATAGCAAATTGCAAAAAACAGGAAAATTTGAATTTTGTGGGCTACCTAGCGCATCCCCCTAAGTTACTTTATTACAAAAACATGTCTCAAGTTGTGAACTTATGATATATGAACAGACGCCAGCACCTCAAGCTACCCGAACCTGTCAAATTTTCCCAATCAACTTTGAACCTAATGCTTAGTGATAAAGTTGAAAATCTATTACAGAAACTTGACAGGTTGTAGTAGCTTGATGTGCTGGCGTCTGTACCTTGAGATCAATTATCATATTCATCTTGATGCAAGATAATGCCCACTGTCACACATCACATGTTATTCAAGAATTTCACAAGGAAGTTGAAATCAACACAATGCACTGACCTGACATGAATCCCATTGAACATTTATGGGTTAGCTCAAAAGAAATTATGAATTAAATATTATATTTATTAGTTTATTACATTTTAATAATATAATAAAATATTAAATATATGACAAAACTATGACTATACACGTAACGTTGTCGGCGTCGTGTTTCGCTGCGTGGTGTCGCGTAACTGTCCCCGGATACGACACTTTTCGGCCAAAAGTCCTCTATCAGGCTGGTCTGTAGATGCTGGGTTGGAACTCGTACCACAAATGACTTAAAGTTGAAGTTGTGGCGCGATTCCAACCTTTCGACCCTCAGAGTCCAGTCCGTCTTCACCTTCAAATACTGCACGACTTCCTCAGTTGTCGTGGAGTGATGCAGACGCGAGCTGCGTCGTAGGCACATCAGGGCGCAGCAGCATGTTGGGTCATTGGGTCCACTCGGTGCGGTGCCACACAGGTTACGAGAACAGGGCTTCTTCTTCTTCCTTTCTACTTACATGAAACCCTCCTCATCAACTTGGCTGGCTCATCAGTTTGAAGAAAAACAGATTTAATGAAACCTTTTTTTATTCTGTGTAATAATCATCAAGGATACTCTGAGGAGAAAGGAGGGTTATGATGTCAGACTCCTACTGAGTAATCCTCCCATGGTCCCTTCCACTACCATGAGCAGAGGCCCAGGATATACTTGTACAGACGCCAGCACATCAAGCTACTACAATCTGTCAGATTTCTTTAATAGATTTTCAACTTTAGTGCTAAAGCATAAGGTTCAAAGTTGATTGGGAAAATCTGACAGTTTCGGGTAGCTTGATGTGCTGGCGTCTGTACATTCACGCACACCACCCACTGGATGTATATCTATTTTAGCAAGTAAAATGTTTAAAATATTACTAGATAATATGGGCAAAATCCTTCATCCTCTCTCCTATTAAATATAAACTGCTGTGCCCGACAGGGTCCATAATTGATTCGATGTTAAACATTCAACCATTATGTACACATTATGGAATGCAATAAAGTATTGAGTATTGAAATATTGTTTGTTGTAGTGTTAATATTTGAAATAGAATGGTATTTGCAATGTATAAAAGATGTTTAATTCCACATTTGTTTTAGTTCAATTTATGGTCACAGGAATCTAATTTATAATACATTTTTATTTATTTATTTTATTTATTTATTTTTCTGTAAGTAGGTTTGTACAAACACTTTTACATGTCAATCATATTTTTTAAACTAGATGAGGTCGGCGTTTCCTATCTGACTACTCTGAGAAGAAAGGCCGAAACAAACTCAGAGGTCACAGTCTCTTTTAAAGTCCAGACATAATCTTGGTCAGATCATGTGAAGACCATGCAGATTGGTGTCTGAAATGGTCTTTTGAGTAAAGAACCACACAGATTGAGCGGACCTGTCCAGTCAGTGCACGCATTTGTCAAAAATTGTGTAGCTCAACTCAGAACTTGAGGAGCCTTACGATTCGACGAACAATACCAATGAAAGGACATTTGGGTAGGCCGCATAAATTACTAAAACTGCCAGACCATGATTAAAACTAACTAAGAAGGAAAAAAGAAAAAAGAAATGACCCACATAGTCTTCACACTCACAATAATAATAATAAAAAATAAGATACTATACAAGGTAAATATCCATGTCATTGTTTATATAAAATTCATCAATGTCAATGTGTATATAAAAATCCGGACATCATCTTTGATCTTTGAGGACCATGTAGATTGGTGTCTGAAGTGGTATTTTGAGGGAAGAACCACACAGATTGAGTGGACCTGTGCAGTCAGTGCACGCATTCGTCAGTAACCGTGCAGCTCAACTCAGAACTTAAGGAGCTCAACGATTCGACGAGCAATACCAAGGACAGAACATTTGTGTAGACCGCATAAACCACTCAAACTGCCAGACCATGATTAAAACGGAAACAATGACCCACATAGTCCTCACATTCACAATAATTAAAATAATATAAGACTTTAAACAGTAAATGTTCATGTCATGTCATAAATAGATATTTAGAAAGAAAAAAAATAACAAAAGTGTAAATCAGCAAAATAAAAAATAAACAACATTCACTGTCTAGACCTATTGGAGCAGCTCAATCCCAAGCGTTTTTGTCCTCAATATAGTTTTACAGTATAATAGGCTTTCTGGCATAGTTTTAGCTTTATAAAAGATTTGAATTTATTAATGCTTAGTTCTTGAATGTGGCTAGGAAGTTTATTATAAAAACGTATACATTGGCATCTAAACGAGCCACCTATTTTCTTGAGCCTTGTTGTAGGAACAACAAATTTATGTTTGTTCCTAGTATTTATATTATGGATATCACTGTATTTCTTAAACAGATTAATATTTTTATGTGCATACAAAAGATTATCATAAATGTACTGAGAAGGCACAGTCATTATATTAATCTCTTTAAATTTGTCTCTGAGGGAGTGTCTGGGACTTAATTTATAAATGGAACGAATTGCCCTTTTTTGTAAAATAAAAATTATCTGAATTTCGGCGGCATTTCCCCACAACAGAATACCGTATGACATCACACTATGAAAATAACTAAAGTAAACTAAACGGGCTGTCTCTAAATCAGTTAAGTCACGAATTTTCCTAACGGCGTATGCTGCAGAGCTAAGCTTTTTTGACAATTTATCTATATGGGGGCCCCATTGAAGCTTGGCATCCAAAGTTATGCCTAAGAATACTGTGGTATTTTCGGGTTTTAACTCTTCAGCCTTTATGAGAACACTAGTTTCTACTTGTCTAACATTTGGTATCGTAAACTTAATACATTTGGTTTTTTTTTTCGTTAAGAAGTAAATTATTAACATTAAACCAGTTAACTACTTTTGCGAGGGCACTATTTATACTGTCAGTAACCAGCTGTTGACGTTTGAGTTTAAATAAAAGTGAAGTGTCATCTGCAAACAACACTATATCATGTTCATCCTTTATGAGGTAAGGCAAGTCATTGATATAAACAATAAATAAAAATGGTCCAAGTATTGAGCCCTGTGGGACCCCCATTCTTACTACAGATCCGGGTGACCTTTTCCCGTTAACATCAACTCTCTGAATCCTATCACTTAAGTAAGAAGTGAGAAGATCCAGAGAGGCGTTCCGGATTCCGTAGTGGTGTAGTTTCCTGATTAAGGTTTCATGAAGAACACAATCGAATGCCTTGGACAAATCACAAAAGATGCCCAAAGCATCGCATTTGTCCTCCCATGCATTATAAATATGTCCTAAAAGTTCAACTCCGGCATCGGTAGTTGAACGACCCCTTGTAAAACCGAACTGTTTATTATTCAGTAATTTATTGTTATTGAAAAATCTTTGCAATTGATTTAAAATAAGTTTTTCATAAATTTTACTAAAGGTGGGTAGTACGGAAATAGGTCTATAATTAGTAGGGTCTGATGTACTACCTGATTTAAACAACGGTATTATTTTACTGTGTTTCATAAGATCAGGAAACTCACCACACATACTTACATAAAAGGTGTACAAATGTATCTATTAGTAAAATTTGCTATCCTTATTATTTAAGGAACTTCCTTCATTGAACATCTTAAATCGTCTATGTATACTATTATATTCAAACTGAAGTTTGTTTGAACGCGCTAACCTCTGGAATCACCAAGCAACTAGAAAGCCCAATCCTTGAGGGAGGCTATAGGCTATTAATCATCACGCTACGAGCATAAGGAGCCGAAAAGGAAGAAAAAAAAGCGAGAACTAACGCTAAGCGAAAAAGAAGTAATAGCGCGGGGGGGGTGGCGATGCGATGCGACGGAGTGGGGAGCAAGAGAGTAACCCAAAATTTGGCCCTTTTTGGAGACCTAATGAATTTGGTCCAGAAGTGGTTTGAATAATAGCTCATGATGACATTTTAAAGGGGCCCGTGGCTAAATAATAACAGCCGCACAGGTCGATCGATCAGGTTTAGCTACGCTTGCCGCGGTTGGTCTGTAGATAGGTAATACGGGCTGGTGTGAGATGTCCGTAACTCCACGTCAACGCGCGTATTTTGCGTACGGGTGGGAAAATCGATCATTCGATCCACTCCAGCTCCTCAAGGAAGGCCAGCAACGCCTTGATGTTACTGACCGTCTCACGTAGGGTTCTTGGGTTACCCAAGTATTTTGCCCTGTATGTGGCGACCACCGGGCAGCTTAGAAGCACATGTGCCGCTGTCTGTTAAAGGTCTGTGGATGGGTGACCATCTTTACATACCGAGATTACATGTTATTGATGTATATTACAAATCATTTCAGTTAAAGTTTTGATGAAATTCTTTTTTCTTCAATTTACTTTTATTCTTCATTGAGTTTTTGCATTCCTTAAGAAGTTTCACTTCTAACGCCGTTAGCTTTTGACTGGTGCATAATTTTTTGTATGTACTATGTATATTTTTGGTAAAATATAATAAACGATTGGAACAGAACAGAAAATTTTAAGTTAAAAGGTATTGCTTGTATCTGTTGAGATTTGTAGGTATGTCGAATTCACCTTGAATTAATTAAATAACAACTTGTCATAAATATCTCAAAACCAAGAACTGTGCTCGATTTGGAATTTTGTTTATTTTAAAATATCACAATAAACTATCATTTGAACCACTTTTGAATACAATTAATGAGGTCCACAAAAGGGGCGAAAAATAGGGGATTTTTTGGTCCACTCTTTCACGCAGACGAAGTCGCGGGCTGTAGCTTGTCTAATAATATAGTACTATTTAATATCCTACATGTGTACACTTAGATCATTTAAATTTATCACCATATTTTGGGGAGAATATTAGCATAGATTACGAAATATTATTAGGAGTGTGCTAAAAATTTTGATTATTCAAGAAATTTTTTAAATAATATTTGTGAGTGCTACAGTTCAACTGCCATCCTCATTTCTGTGTTGAGCTTCTAAATAAGCAGGCATCCGGCCAAATAACAGCTTTTCTCTCTTATGAACATGCCTCTGATGTTTCATCATAGCATTTCTGTATCCAAATGCTTTTCCACAAATATTACAGACATGGTTTTTAATGCCCAAATGATCGGCTTCATAATGTCTCTGTAACATCAGTTTAGTGTGGAAAGCCCTTCTACAAGCTTGACAGTGCAGTTGTGGCTCTTTATGCTTTAATGTGTGGCTGTTCAAATTACTCTTAAACAAAAACCTGGCTGGACATTCTGTACACATGTATCTATAGTCCGCTGTGTGAGTCCTCATATGGGTTTTGAGTAACTCTGAATATCTTCCTCTGTACGGACAAAATTGGCATTTATATGGGAATTCATTGCCGTGTCTCAGACTATGGTTGTGGTATGCACATCTCAGTCTAAATGATTTTCCACACACATCACAAACATATTTCTTATGGTCAGGGTCGTGCATAGTCATGTGTTCTTTGTAATAGGACCTGTTTATGACTTTATTGCATATGTTACAAGTTACTTTTGCTGTATATTTAATTTTTACTTTCTTTTCGCGTTTCACCTCTTCAACCTCTTGATTTTCCATTTCCCATTTCTCTGGCTGTTTCGTGTCATAGACACTACTGTCGCTCAAATCTTGATCGTATTGCTGTTCATCAATTGTTTCTTCTTTCACTGGCTGTTTAAGAATTTCCTCCGATTCTCTTGCTATTTTTCTGAATAATATAGCTCCTTTGATAAACTCGTGACATATATTGCACAGGAGCTTTGGATACTCGTCATTTTCATTCACCTCTGTATTGGAGAGTAGCAATAATGCTTCTACAATAAAAACGGTCTCTTCGGTCCCGAAAATCGGCGTAGAACCTTCTTGTAAACACACCCGGCATTTAGACGATGACCCTTCCTTTATTTTCAATCGTTTCTCATTATTTTCATGTATAGTTTTATAATATTCGGTAGCACTTAACTTGGATTTTTCTTTTTTCGATTTTTTCATTAGGTAGTACAATGTCAGCATGGTATTGATGATTTTAACTTGGGAGTTTACAGTAATTTGTAGCAATTTTGGTTAAATTTCACACTAAATTGTTTTAAGATTTGCTCAGAAAATAAAAAATGAGGCGAAGAAGTAAACAACCCGGCGTTGGCGTCTGACGTAAGGCTTCAGCTTCAGTAGTGGTAATGTCAATCATGACGATACCTATGTGGTAGTGGTAAGGGAGCGAGGGGCTTGTTGTAACAATTTTAAAAAATAATGATATATCTTGAGGTGTATTGGTTAAATTACCAGTAACTAAACTTTGAGTGATACTCCAACTATTCTTCTATTAAGTTAAATCGAAAAAATATCAAATCTACAGATAACTCTTTCACAATTATTTTTTTATTCAAAAACGGGAAGTGTTACAACTTACCCCGTGAATGGGGCAAGTAGTAACAACAATAAAAAAAACAAAAATGTGACCTGCAATCATTTATTTTTTTCACATCTTGAATCATTTTGCTTTGTTTACAACAAAAACTAACTAGGTAGTTCTATAATATGTATTTTTTATTAAATAATTAACTGAAACATACTTTTTATATAATCAACAATTAAAAGATTTAAGTTTTCAACTACCTATTTATCTTATTTCGTACTTATGTACTCCTATAGGTACTTTAAAATCACAGTAAATTAAATTATAAACCTCCAAATTAAGTCTCGTAATTATAACTGCAGCTGCAGCTAACTTGTATACCTCCTGGCTTTGTGTTGCCCGCTCTGTCTTTCTCTTATACTCTCTCATTCTAAATGAAAAAAAAATAAGGTATATTACATTACAAATAATTACAGTAACTTACAGCAATTTGGGGGCAAGCAGTAACATGTCACAACAAACCCCAAGATTTTGTTACAACTAGCCCCAAGGTATAGTTCTTAATATTTATCATGATAACTATTAAATCAACTTAGTAATCTCGAAAACTGTTACACAACATCATAAATAGCTATATTTTAGCATCAAATAAAAAACTTTACTATTTTCGACTAATTGGAGCTTTCTGCTCCAATTAGTCGAAAATAGTAAAGTTAACTAAAAATTTACGAAAGTAAAATTATACGTCACACGGCGACAACGAAGCGCTTGCACACACCCACTCACTGCGCCGCCTGGCGGGACACTGGCTGTGATGAAGCGGCGCGGCTCGTTATAATTGTAAAATTAAGTAAAAAAAAAAAACCTGAATAAAGTTTAAATTATTAACAGACCTTTTTCAATAGAAAAAGGTCTGTTAATACTTACCCCTGTTACAACAAGCCCCGCGCTCCCCTACTGTATTTTTTGGTACTAGTTCATTAGTTCGGAGCATAGACATAGAAAAAATATTTTCCTTAAAAAAATTCAAAAATTTATTTCCCATCCTTCAAAAAGTTATTTCCTATCTCAATGGTTCGGAGTGTAAACTACGAGTTACAGTGCGCGATTACGTTATGAAATCAATTATTTTAAATTTCGAGGCGTTTGTACGGTATGTTGCCTACAGTCTACACCAGGGTCTGTCAACTTTGTTCTACGAACTGTATGTAGGTGGGCTTGAAAACAAGAAAAAGACAACGCCATCAGAGTAAAAGAGATGAATATATAATGTTGCCACTAAAAAAACAATTTTGTATTTTCCATAATAATGAGCTTATTATTTGATTTTTCAAATAAATTACCCTTGAAAAAACCTTTAGCCAATATTCTGATATTACACAAATATATTTCATTGAGGAATACAACATATGTAATTGATTATTACATAATAAAAAAATGATATGGAGGATAATGTGTGGAAACACTAACGTCCGCACGTCATTATTGATTATGACATTGACCGTTGACGTTACAAGAAAAATGTCTGCCGCCGCTTGCGCACCATTTTATGTTGTACTTGTTTATTTGTAATAAATAAACTAGTTCCATTTAATTCTACAAACATTGGTAGCGTTGAGTCGAGCTTGCTCCTGCGTTCCTGTGTTTTGGTGAAATTAAGTGTGTATTTGTGAGATAGACTCGGTGTTGAGACAGTGACTCTTGTTTGATTTTGTGTTTAATTTCGCGATGAGTTCGCAGTCAGCAGCAAAATCAGTCATAATATAATAATTAATCTGTTATTTAAATTATAATTATTCACATGCTAAATAAAAAAGTCAAGTACTAATCTTTGTTTTACTAGACTGCTCTGTATAGATAAATTATAGCATTTTATGTACATACAAGTACAGTGTGTTTCTCGATAGTGATTGTTGATGTCAATTATTGCTGAGCAAAAATTGGCCATCTTGTAGGAAACTATCGAGAAACGCACTGTACTTGTGCATAAAATGCAATACAAAGTATCTATAAAATGCACCGTAGTTCAAAATTCGCGCCCTAGCTTCTACTCCTTAGTTTTCGTGGGCGGAATATAGATGGCGCCAGTCGGTAAGGAAAAATTTCCTCCTAAAATTTGTACGGAGCAGTTATTCTTCCCTCTGTAGGGTATATATGTTCTGTGGTCTACACTGTGATATAGAGGGGTAATTATGCGTAAAAGAGGTCACTTCTTTAACCTTCAAGCGGTCGCGCGGTCTTTTGTAAGTTTGTAACGCTAGCGGTCTCGCGTAACCTAAAAGACCTATAGGATATTTCAGGGATTTAAAATACGAATTATTTAATATTTTTTGCGTTTATCACATTATCATTATGTTAGGAAAATTTACACAGTAACATACAAAATTATAAAATCAAAATATCTAATTTTCTTTGGATTTGTAAGCAATTTGGCATCATAAATGATTCGAGAATCGATTGAATCACGGTCGATACGACGCCGCGCGAGCGCGACTGTTTGAAGGTTAAAAAAAAAGTATGGATAGTGACAGCTATCATCGGTCGTTATCAGTAGTGTTATCTGTCAGATCATCAGCTGGGTTTGTATTTGTAACGTTTTGTAATCATTTTACTATCAACAAAAACCAAATAATGTCGGGTTCTTACTTTATGTTGCAATTACTGAAAAAAATACGGTTTAAAGAACACCAGAGAAAATTGCTAAAACAAAGTACTACAACTCGCCAAGACAGCGAAATGGAAACAACCAGGACAACTAACAATAAATGTAGGCTCTGTTTAGAAGAAGCTAACAAACCAATTTACAACTCAGAAAGTACTTTTAACATTGCAGAAGCGATACGCACTTTTGCGGATATACAATTAAATGAAAATGATGACTATCCTAAGCACTTGTGTACGAAATGCTACACTTTTCTTCAGAATGCGGTAACTTTTCGGAAATCAGCCCAGGACACTGATAAACAACTTCGTCAGACTCCAACTCACGATTCTGCAGGAGAATCAGATGCAGTTAATGATCCTGACGATAGTAACAGTAACACTGAAAAACATGTCCAAACATCAAAATATACTTGTAAACTGTGCAGCCTCAGTTTCAAAACATCTAAAGACTTAATTGTACACAAAAGATCGAGAACTCACAAGAAGGTTCGTGTTCGATGTCCTGTGTGCTACAGATTGTTAACAGCACAATTATATCAGAAGCATGTAGCCAGGCACCAGTCAGCATCTCACCTTGTTTGTGATATATGTGGGAAACTGTACCGCAAAGATAATTTGGTCAGGCACCTGCAGCTTCACAGCTTCGACTTGCCATTCAAATGCCAGATGTGTCCATACCGAGGACGCTTCATGGAATCACTAAAGATCCATATGAGAACGCATACTGGTGACAAACCTTTTTCATGTGATAATTGTGAGTTACGGTTTTTAACAAGAAGCAATCTGAACAGGCATCTGTTAACTCATAAGAAGGAAAGACCGTTCAAGTGTCTTGAATGCGGAAGAGGTTTTTATACGAAGAGGGATATGGATATACATTTTAAAACTGATCATGCTGGTCTGAGAGAGTTCGGCTGCAAGATGTGTGGCAATAAGTATGGTACTCGGAAGGCACTAATGAGACATGAACTGAGAGTTCATAAGAGGGATAAAATGGCGAAAGGACGGATGCCGCTGTACCTTCAAGCTGGCTATCAGAAACAAGATGAAGTCATGTCTAGCATGTTGGTTGCTGTCAAACTGTAGTCAGATACTTCTACTATCCTCTGTTAATTTCCTTATTTATGCTGCGCCCCTTAACACATAAGTCGCGATATCTTGGGAATATCAGAATAAAAAGCATCCCATGTCCTAATCCTGGTCATGGTCTACCCATGTGCCAAAATTCATCAATCTGCTCAGCTGTTTTAGCATGAAAGCGTAACAAACATCATCATCTGCTTAACCTTGTCCCAACTATGTTGGGGTCTGCTTCCAGTCTAACCGGGTACTGCTGAATACCAGTATTTTACATGGAGTGACTGCCTATCTGACCTCCACAACCCAGTGACTGGGTAATACAATACCCCTTGGTAATAATGGTTTTCAGACTTTCGGGCTTCTGATGATCCATAACGACTGTCAAAGATCCATGAATGACAGCCGGGACGAACATCTTAACGTGCTTTCTGAGACACGGAGGGGTCTTGGGTATGTATAGAAGGTCATCCATCTACCTCCGGACCAAACGCGGCAAGCGTAGCTTAACCTGATCTATCCACCCGTGCGGCTATTATTACATATCCACAAGCCCTCTAATGGTCGTCAAATTTTATCCAAATCTGTTCAGCCAATAAGGTGTGAAAATGTGACAGACAGTTTCTTTCGCATTTATAATATTAGTATGGATGGATTATAATACAACATTAGTTTTAGTATTATGCGAAACCCGAAACACGTATCTAGTATTTTTATGTAAAGAATCTATGTACAAAATTTCAAAACTGTGTCATGAAAAATCACAAAGTTATAAGCTTGTTATGTTACCCGCTTGTCCGTACAAAAAGATGGTTACCACTTACCACGCGCCGCCGGCCGACCGGCCGTGACCTGTGTTGTGCGTATATTATTGCGGATATGTACAGACGCCAGCGCATCACGCTACCCGAAACTGTCAAATTTTCCCAATCAGCTTTGAACCTTATGCTTAGGCGACAAAGTTGAAAATCTGTTAAAGAAATTTGACAGATTGTAGTAGCTTGATGTGCTGGCGTCTGCTGTAGGTACATACCTATAAATGGTAGGTTTGGCGTAAATGAATGAAACAAAACCATGAGTTAATTGCATAAATATTTATTCTCATAACTAGACAATAAAATTACAAGTGTTTATAAAACAGTTAATTATGATCCGTACGTAATGCTCCAATTATTTCAAATAATGTAAATAATATTTGAATCACGTAAGTATTACAATTTGATTGGACGAGAATTATGTAAAGATTAATATATTTTTTTAATAATAAATATTCGTCTATAATTTAAAGTTTACACATAAAAACAACACTTAATACATTTGTAAATAAAAGTCACACACATTCATATAAATCTTTGGTGTAATATTCCTACTGAACAATGGAAGATTTGATAGTAACTATTCAGTATAAATATCTAAATAAAGGCCACATTATCACTTATGTTACACATAACGGATGTATAGACGCCAGCACATCAAGCTACTACAATCTGTCAAATTTCTTTAATGGATTTTCAACTGTGTCGCTAAAGCATAAGGTTCAAAGTTGATTGGGAAAATTGGACAGTTTTGGCTAGCTTGATGTGTTGGCGTCTTTACATAATCAAACAACAATGGGGAAGGCTTCCATGGTCTCCTAAAATTACAATGTTTCTAATATTACATTATCCTGGCTACATGTACAGTTACCCAGTACTGTTTGGGGGTGTGACTATAGGCACACCCTCAGGCCTGTGTGTCGGATAGTCATTGGGCTGAGCTAAGCCAATCACTACACGACAGTACTGCCATCGGGGTAATTGCGTAACACACTATCAATAGCAATGGCTTTCATTCTGACAGTTCAACAACATTCGTTGCGTTATTTACGTTGTTAAGCAGATACATTTTTCGAACTTATGAAGCAATAGATTGCGATTAAAAGTGTGTTACGCAACTAAAGTGCTGATCTACTGTCGCGTTCCATAGGACGATAAAGGGGGGGGGGGGGGGGGGAAGAGAATCAGTGTCGCTTCTTTACGCAGTATTGTAGTTATTTTATTGTTCATCGGTACAGGTAAAGGGATAACAGCAAGGTATTAATAGGGGTAGTTAGGCTCACAGCGCAAACAGAGAAGTGCGGATCAGACGACATTGATTTATAAACTTTGCGATAAGAACCGTAAGGTTTAACGTTGTATGAATATCGATGACACAAACAACTCTGTACACTTAAAGTAATTGAATAGAATTTGTAAAATTAATTAGTAAACTTTTTATCTATTGTAGAAATATCGAAATCTACAGGGTCACATTAAATTACCTAGCGAAACTCGTTAAACACACTTAACCCTTAAATGCATAATGTTGCCATATGGCAGCAAAGTACGTCATTTCATTTTTTTAAGAATGTGATAGCTGTGAGTTTCTGAATGCACCTCTTTTTGTCAAAACAATATATATACTCTATGAATATTAATAATTTTATGTCATTATATATATATTCTTTTTAATTCTATAGATAAATACCTATACAATAGCATTTTTTTTGCAATACGATGAAATAAATCATGCATTTAAGGGTTAATAAAACAAAAAAAATGATTTGATGTTCTTTTTTGGGGGTCATTGACTGCCTGCAGAGTAGTTAATTGAAGTACGAGTTGAGAAAATCTATTTATTATAGAGAAAATAGTTTTATCGTATTGATACCCATCACATCTGTGAAGTTTGTACAAATGACGTCTGTGGAGTTTCGCTAACTAATTTAATATGACCGTGTATGTTATGATTAAGTAAATAATTATAGTATAAAGTTCATGATTCTAAAATTTATTACTGTTATTGACTAGAAAAACTCTTAAATTAGTAAACAGTTTCAAATACATGATTTTTGTTTTATTTTCATTTTTGTCCAGGTCATTATTATACTAGTGAATCAAGATTGTAAATATTTCCACAGTCTTGTAAAATGAGTAAAAAAATACATTTTCAAATACTTTGGCATTAGAAAATAGTGCCTTTGTTGTAATTTATTTACTCATCAATATTTAAAAAGAATTGTAACTTTTTGGCTATCTATTAAAATGTTTGTGCATCACACTGATTTCTTTTACATTTTAGTGTGATAAGAGTTTTTTTGCAACACACTGAATTTTTCAAACCTAGTGCCACAAATGATGCATTTTTTAAAACATTTTTTTTTCTTCTTATCTTGTTTTAAGCCAAACATGTTGAGGTTGGCTAGTTTTCAATTAAAATGCCATATATTGCATTAGCTACAGCCCAATTCAAACTTTATGGCCACTCTGAAGTGCGCTATTCGCTGCGCAGTGCCTCACCCCTCACCCCCCCCTGACAAGTGAATTTTTTATTGCGCAGCGACTCGCCTCATGTTCCGGACCGCCATAAAGTATGAATCGGGCTGTAATTAAGATGGTAGATTATTTAAAAATATTTAGCATAAAAATAAGTTAAGTTTTAAGACTTTATGTAAAATCAATATCTTAATTTCCATTACCTAAATGAAAAATAGTTATATAATAATATGACTAGTCAAGTAATAGAACTGAAGCAGTACATGCCTAAAGTACAACACAAAAGCATTACCGTAACTGCCTACTGCTTTGGCCCTAGGGGGTAACTTTGTCCCAAAACGGGAAAAAGTTTCATTCAGTTCCTATGGCTGCAATCGAAAAAGTTCTTTCTACCATCTAACCATCGAACGATGCTAGAAAGAACTTTTTCGATTGCAGCCATAGGTACTGAATGGCGGGAAATTAAAACTTTTTCCCGTTTTCGGACAAACTTACCCCCTAGGGCCAAAGAAGTAGGAAGTTACGGTATGATAAAAATTACACAGTCACATAATAATATATTGCATGGCAGTAAATACTTGGCTTTTACATACTGGCCTGCATTAGCATTTACAAAAATCACACCTGCCCTCTTTTAAGTAATTCTAGTTTTCAATATTTAAGGATGTACTACATCAACAGCAAAGTGTCAATACTTCCTAGCTGACATTTTTAGTGAAATTCACTTTTTATGGTTTCGAATTTAAAGGTCAAATTCGCATGTTCTAGTAAAAATTCTTAATTGGAACAGCTTAGATCAAAATTTAGAAATACCTTCGTAAGTAAACCACCTATGTGGCATTAACTTCTAACACATGTTGACTTCGAAAGTTAGCCGTTACTGGCTCTTCAATTTAACTTGTCAAAAAATTAAATATTACTTTCTTCATTTAACTTCAGCATTTAGAATTTCTTGTCCACTTCACCGTTGATAAGTGGGTGTACTATAAGTACACCTGTGCCCAAACCCAACAAACTTGTTGGAAACAAGAAGTGATGTTATGTTATATTGATGTATTATGAATGACAGTATTTACTAGTTTGGCTTACATCTGGCTAGCAAATGCAAATGAGTGACAGCATATTGCATTTAGAATGTATGAATTAAACAATGAATCATACATTCCTTCATAGATTTCAACTAAACTGCTTCATTGAAATTCAGATAGTGATGTCACAAGACCTTATTCTTATTATGTTAATCAAGTCACGTCTTTGGTCTTATTTCATAAGGATTCTAAAAAAATTATCACTAGGTATTTCAGATGAGTTTCAGGCAAAATACCTTCGTAATTATTATTTGTCACTGAAAGGCAGTATAGTTAGAATAACAGTAGATAAACAGGGAGTCGTCCCATTCACATTCCAATTTTGAATTTATATTAAATACTCATTTCATATAAAACTTTTCCAAATAACACTGGCCTAAAATTTAGTGCTAAAGGCACTCAGTTACTAGTTAGTAAAAGGCATGTAACAATATAATATTGTACTTTTTAGTCATAGGAGGGCCCTCTGCAGAGAGAAACTATGAACATAGACGCAAACACAAACTCGAGCGTTTGAATGCATAGCATGAGGGTGCACCAGATATACTCTATTCTCAAGACCACTACTTGGAAGATGAGGAGGTACAGAACACCCATGATAGATGGCAGCGTCAGCAGCACTGAGAATATTACTGGCAAATCTGCAACAGATAAATATTCTGTGTTGTACACTGACAAGAGGCACAACTATAATGAGACACAAAATATGTTAGAATGGTTCAACATTCTAACATATTTTGTGAAAGTAAAGGGGTCATTTAATATTGCCAGTCCAATAATATGATTTTGACGAGAATGTCAATTCTCATAATTAAAAATGTTCAAAATCTAGTCCCAATCTCAGCTCAGTAACAATCTTGTCAAAAATGCAGGGAAATTAGAGGTAGGTATTTTTGACAGTTTGAGACAAATTGAAAATAACTACGGGAATTGCCCCTCTGCTTCAAAGACATAAAATATGGCTATCAATTTAATAAATCACTTACCTTTTTCACTTAGACTTCCTTTTCGCCCCAATATAAGGCGGGCCGCTTCGATAATGAACAAGCCAACAAGTACTCCATAATCTCGGCCTATTTGTGTTGGATCCTTGTCTACATGGTACTGCTCAATAATTAAAACTGACTTCAGAATAAGAGTGCCCAGTTCACATGTCGCGAATAGACCGAAATAAAATGAATTTATGTATAGCAGAATTTCGTATGCTAAGCTTGAATTAACCATTTTGACTTTGTATTTAACTTGCTTGTAAATAAACTACCTTATTAATTTAATTAAAACAAAGGAACTTTCTTAGGCACATATAAACTATACGTTCTAATTTATTAAAAATCCTGAATTATTTAAAAATAGAACACTCGGCACAGGATGGAAGATAAAATGACAGTGACACCTTTTGTCAGTGATTGTCGATCACTGACGTCTGACGTATAAGTTATCAATTGACACTTTGTTTGTTGACAATGTTGCTAGGATACTAAACGTTCACAACACCACCAGAGTGAGAGAGAGATCCATGAATTGAATAGGTTGATTAGATATATTATTATGTGGGGATATGACAACAATAATCATATAATTATGCTAAAACTTACCAATTCTTGTTGGAGTATTTATGCATTAATAAAATAAAATTAATTCAGTAGATCTGTCAATGATGAGGTTGAGGTTAGTATTTTTATTATGGCAATACAAAAATAAGTGCAACGAACGACGCCAGCGGGGGTGGTTGTGTTGCACGTGTTTTTGAATTCTACTCTAATGCAGTTATTATGAATAAAAAAGTTTAATTTAGCTTTTATAAGTGTCGGATTTCGAATAAAAATTTAGAGCTCTAGTGCCCGCAATTTATGTTTTGGTAAGTGTTTAAAATTAAATGTTATCACGACCACGCGCTCAGTGGGGCACATTTTAAATTGTCTTTTTGGTGTCTAACGGGATGATACATCTTCTATTTCATTTGGAAGTTTGTTGTCAGTGAAGCAGTGTTTGGTCAGCGTCTTATTTCGTAATATGTGTGATGATAAGTGGACCTGTGGACGTGTGATTGGGATAGAATCAGATACAGTTGTATCTTAGCATTGTAGGAATGTGGTCCAAGAAGTCTTATGTTTTTTAGAAGTGAACGGTTAACTATTTTCTCCGTGTAGGTCAATGGACAGTGATAAAGCTTTGGAAAGTTCGATTACCATTTGTTTGGATACCTATTTGATTTTTGAAGTACAACTGGCCAGTGTGTGCAAAGTTAGTTTTAAGTTTAGAATGTTAGTAGGTACAATTCAATTAAAACAAACGATCTAGTATCTTTTGTTAAAAAAATTATGCCATCCAGCCAGCTTACGTTTTTAAACAATAAAAAACTTTTTTATAACCTGAGTAGGCACTGCATAATCTTAAAAACAATAAATAAATTGAGACTAAATTATCACAAGGGATTACACCTTGACCCACAGATGTTTGAACTGAATTATTTACTTACATAAACTTTTAAGTAAGTTTAATATTAGTAATTAGATGTTTATGCAATTTGATTCATATAAAAAATAGCTTGTTACAGTGTAATATGTTTCAATATTTTTTTTTTGATAACTACATTATTTGCATACAAATTATACTAGGATGATTTTTTTTCAGGCTCCAAATTTTTACAGGGTGTTCTACTCATGAATATGAACAGCTTACACTATGGGACCAACTCTGAAGTCACGAAAACAAAATCAGTTGTTTAATAGAAAAGTTCAATATCTACTTGACCAAAATGTATGAAACAGCTGATTTTTTTTTCGTGATCTCAGAGTTGGTTCCATAGTGAAAGTTGTTCATATTCATAGTTGGAACACCCTGTAAAAATTTGGAGCCGGTAAAACAAAGCATGCTGTATTTTTACACCAATAAAACAACAAGTTTTATTTGCATTTCTTTCCATGTCATTTGGCATTCATACCTTCACAAAAAAAAGTTGTACTCTTTATCTATGGGCATAATAGAGTTGTGATACAGCAGGAAATATTTAAATCACATTTTTTTATGCAGTGGCACAGGCGGTCGCACATCCTGCCTATTATGTTTTACACAAAGAGTGAATGATTCACACTCATTATTAAAATGACTTTCTTTGTAAGTGACACTTAAAGAATTGTTGAAAGAGCATCTTCATGTTTTGCAAGTGCAGAATGTTAATGCCCTTTGAACATCCATGAAAAGTCAATGATTTCAAAAGACTAATATAAGTCAATGTGATAAGTTCTTTCTAATGTAAAAACTCATAAAGACTGGCTTAGTATATTTAGTTGAACTACACAGTGTAAAGATTAATACTCAAGTAAAACTTTTTGCCTTAAACTTACTAAGCAGTCATATCATAATATTCTTGTTTTCTAATGCTCGGTTCCTATAAACAAAAACAAATTGTTTTGGTTACCAATAGTAGGATTTCTTATTACCAAACTGGGCATATCAAAAGATTTGTAAGCTAATTTTACCTAGCTATCAGTGCATAGTACTACTATGAAAAGCTATGAGATCTTTGCTTCATTATTGGTAACGAAAAAGTCTTAATTTTGACCAATAATGGTAAATTATAGAGATCTGCCATAAATAGTAGGTACCTACATTCTAGTACTAATTAAAAGAATTGCACAGAATTTACTCAATACTCAATATTTTTATTTGCATTCCACAATGTGAACTTAGGTGTTAGGTACATTATAAAATATACATAATATTAGATCATTGTGGACCCTGTCGGGCACAACAAGATAGGATAGAGGAAGAGGGCTATTATTATATTATTATTTGAAAAAGTAGAAAATAAATGTTTTTGTACTACTCACTTCGACTTTGATCTTATTTATTATTTTTGGTATGCATTTTTAATTATTCATTTTATTTATCATTAAAATATTCATTAATATTACAATAGCATTTTTATTTAATTTCATAACAGCATCAAACTATTATAACGGAGCATCTGAAATGTAATTAATGCTTCGTACACTGATATGTGACATTTTTATAATTGATAACAACAAAATTTGAACTCATGGCAAAAATTGCCTTGAATCTTATCATGCTATAAATCATGATGTAAATAATTTTTATAAATCATTATTACCTATACATTAATGCAGAAGTATTTAGATCAAGCCTAGACAATTTTGATTAGATATTAACATTATCTTTAATCGTGGGGCCCGTCCCTGAATAATAACAGCCGCACAAGTCGATCGATCAGGTTAAGCTACGCTTGCCGCGGTTGGACCGTGGATGGGTGACCATCTTTACATACCGAGACCCCTCCGTGCCTCGGGAAGCACGTTAAGCCGTTGGTCCCGGCTGTCATTCGTGGATGCTTGACAGTCGTTAGAGGTAGTGAGAAGCCCGAAAGTCTGACAACCAGTCTTACCAAGGGTATCGTAATTACCCAGTAACTGGGTTGAGGAGGTCAGATAGGCAGTCGCTCCGTGTAAAATACTGGTATTCAGCTGCATCCGGTTAGACTGGAAGCCGACCCCAACATACATAGTTGGGAGAAGGCCAGGCAGATGATGATTAACATTATCTTTAAATTAAGTAATAAATGGTAAAAAACCAAAAGTTAGGTGTCCAAGGTCTTTAATGCTGAGAATTACACTGTGCAAAAAAAATCCAAGTAACTTATCAGTTATCTCTTACCATAGACACTACAGTCAAAAGAAGCTTGCAATTGTCGAAATCCCACTCGTTAAAAACAATAACTGCCTCCTTGGTTGAGTGGTCGAAAGCGTTACTGCTGAGCACGAGGTCCTGAACGGTTCCCAGGTTGGCCTAAGTGTTATTAGGTTTTCTATCAAGATTTTCTCAGTAGCAGTTCGGCCTTTGTGCCTGACTCACCCACCCTATTACATGGGACTTTAACATAACGGGCGAAATGTGGGCTAACTCTTCGCTAAAAACAGGCGTTATTTGTTATGTACGTAAAAAAACGAAGACGGATGGACGGACGGACGGACGGACGGACGGACGGACGGATGGATGGAGGGACAGCGGTCTTAGTAATAGGTTTTTACCCTTTGGGTACGGATCGAATCGTCATGGCTTCGAAATCGTAAGTCAAGGCCAGGCCAATGCCAGAAAACATACCTAAAAGAGTAGATAATGTACTGAGCTTGAACTAAGTGCTCTTAGATAACATAAGATAGCAGACGTTCTTATGTTGGCATTAATTCTCTTTTGTCTTGACCTCTACGCAATATAACGTCTATAAAATACACTAGAGAGCAATCAATTAGGGTCACATAAAGATACCTGAACGTCTCGGAAACTAAGAATGAAATAAATTATGTTCCTTAAATGAAAGTAATAAAATGTATGTGTCACTTTGTATTATATTCATGAAAAAGTACATAAACAAAAAATAACCAATCTCATCTTATAAAAAAAATAGAAAATTTTTTCTACCACTTTAAAATTTTCTTGAGTTTTAGTACTTTGTATCACCCCCACGTGTTGTCATCACTGCGGTTATGCGGTTTAGCATGCTGTACACCAAGTTTCTTATACGATGTTGGGAAATATTCTCCCATTCCTCTACGAGCGCTACTTTGAGCTCTTGAAGCGTGATCGGGGAAGGGTTTCGGTGTCTCACACATCGTCCGAGGTCGTCCCAAGCATGCTCGATTGGGATGCAGAAAATTCGTAGTTCCATTTACATTAGTCCCATTTGCATTAGTCCCATTTTTTTATTTTGTCATTTTTGATAGCATAACTTTACTGTAACTAAGAAGTTTTATTACTTTCATATAAGGAACTGTCTATTAAACAATTCATTTCATTAAGCTAGCATTTTTAGTTTCCGAGACTTTCAGGTATCTTTATGTGAGCTCTTGAACGTAGTTTAAGTATATGAAATGTCCTGATCCCATTCAGTTTTTTTTTTTTTTTTTTTGTGAAATTGGCACTTACTCTCTCTTCACTGGAAGTCTACTCCCGGGGCACGAAAGTTTCGAGCGAAGTTACAGTCCGATTCAAGCTTTATGAGGTCCGGAACATGAGGCGAGTCGCTGCGCAGTAACAAATTCACCTGTCAGCGGGGGTGAGGGGTGAGGTACCGCGCAGCGAGTAGCGCACTTCAGAGCCGCCATAAAGTTTGAAATTTGAATCGGCCTGTACGGGCGTTTCCTAATCCGCATCACCTACGGACATAATTTTAAGTTTAGGGCTAAGAATGAATAAAAACACGATTTGACAGTTGTATGTTGTCGATGTGTTTTAGCCCATCCGAAAAAGGTAATTCATCGGTATTAGGGTTTCATCCGAAATATCGAACTACATACTTTCTGACGGGCCCGTATCTTTGTTGATGGACGTAGATAGTGGGTTCCCTGTAACCGGCGTAGCTTAGGTAATCATCTATTGAGAATTCGGGGGTTAGAGTATTCGTTCTTAAGTTCTTTAGTCATAAGAAGAACAGACAAACAAATGCTTTCGTAACACAAAAACTTAATAGTTTGACGCGTTAAATTATTCAGCTTTAACTTATTATTGTTTCTGATTTGAATACAATAGCCGGATGAGAGAGGTGTTCGAAAGTTTGAGTACGAAGAAGTGCCTTATTCCAAGGGTATACTAAGGAAATCTATACTAATAGTAAAGTTGTTTGTTTGAACGCGCTAATCTCCAGATTTGAACACATGAGAAAATACTGCTGACCTGCAAGTTGCAAAAAAAAACGTGAGAAAATATTTTAATCAACATACAACCTGTTGCATATTAAATGTTATAAGATTTGAGACCGTAACAAATATGACTCTACCGAAATAAGAATCATTAAAATCAACAATACTCCAAGTTCCTATGACTTATAATCTCATATCATATGACTATTTCATGAAATATCAATTGCAGAGGATTGTATTGATGATTTGGAGAAAATTTGAATTTCGCGCGCTTCTTGTCGTGCTCTCTGTGCACTAACACCTGCACTATGGAAGACCGATAACGCTGTTGAAGTGGCTAGCTGTGCCCTTCTCGTGGATGTCGGAAAACAATAATGTGTCTTCCTGATTCGTTTTCTAAAATTAAAAGTAGCCTTAGCTACTCTTTATTAGCATCAGCTATCTGCACATGAAAATCCCGTCAAAACCGGTCCAGCCGTTTCGGAGATTAGCCGGAACAAATAGACAGACGCATTTTTTTTTATAGTTTTATTTTTTATTTTATAATTTCCGTACATACTTACATACTTTCGTATGCATTTAGTAAAAAACTGTTATTTTGACATTAGATACAAACAGACGCCTTCAATTTAGTTTATTTGTATAGACAGACTAATGAAATTATCGATACGACAAAGAAAAAGAAGAATACGTAAAAAACGGCCAAGTGCGAGTCGAGTTCGTGCACCTGTGTGGTCTTAAAGGGCTCAAAGTGCAAGGAAATTGCGGATAAATAACGTAAACAAATAAACAACGTTAATTAGCAACAATAACAGAAAAAATAGTATATTCGTTTTTATCAACGATGACATACATCAAAAATGCACATCAAATTGACAGCTAAAAGAAAGCAAAAAGTATCGCTTACAAAGAGTACCTACCTTCCCACCAAAACCGAGACAAATCGTTTATAACGCTAGGTCAACGACCCTGTACATCATTCAATCAACAAAATTACACGTGTGCTGTATTCAGTTCAATATGCTGAATTCGATAAATAAATATTAGTCTCCACTTGTGTATTACCACGGTAATATTACCGTGGTATTACAAAGCCGAGGACTGCTGCTGTAAGCGCAATTTTTATTCATTTGATTGTCACAATTAAAACGCTTTGTTTATTAAAACCTTTGTAGTGACAAAAATTTGTTTTTATAATACACGGAGAGAAAATTCGTAGAAAAATTACTGTGCGCGTCACTGTAAAGTGAGTGCAAGTGACATCCACAGATTTTCTGAGTGAGATTGGGAAAAATGTACTATTTGTCCAATAAATTTTACTGTACAGCATAAGATGTTTTACTATTTTTCCATTACCACTCAAATGCACTCAGATTATGAGACAGCACACTAAATTTTCAAAATTTTTTCTCTCCGTGTATGTACTATATATATACATTGTATGTATATATACATTGTATTGCTTAAATGGTACACCACAGACTACCTACAGTATTTGTCTCACCTTCCCCTTTCAATCCATCCAAAGGTTGTCTTTAAAAGATCGCTCTTAGCGATAAGACCGCCAATTGTGTCACCCTTTGTAAAATTTATACTATATTTGTCTGTAATTTATATGGTGTATATAATTCTATTCTATTCTTAGAATTCTATAAGAGTATTCTGTTCTATTCTTTATTATTAGTACAAGGTAGATTACATAACACCCTTGAATTATTTATACTGTACCTTATCTTGTAACTAACTCCTTGTAGAAATGATAAAGCTAAGCTGTAGCGGTAGCGCTCAAAATTAAATGTTTATCTTTTATTGTTGTACAGAGTGTTAACTTCAATGAAGATAAGAAGCATTAAGTGAGGTCTAAAGTCAACTGAGTACTTACTTATCGTAAATAAAAACACGCTGCTGGATTTTCAACGCTTAGTTCAGTACCGAAAGTTGAAAATACAACAACACGTGTTTATTGAGGCATTCATTTACTTGTCGCCTAGTTTTAGTGAAAACGGGCATTGTTCTAATTTAATCAGTATAGTCTCATTTATTTTTGTTTTTATTTATTTATTATTAAAACAATATGCACAAGTAAAAAAAAACTGTGCCTGAGGCATTTTCTACCAGTCAACCTTAAGGTGATGCAGAGGCAAAATATGAAAAAAGAAAATTGTATGTTTGGCCTAGAACGTACTCGTATTAAAACTTTACAAAAAAATGATACTGAACATGAACAATTTACTTACATGATTTTGTTACCTGCGACTCTGACTCACACTTATCACAATTTTACTGGCAAGTTCTCAACTTATTATTAGATTACATCTTCGCAGAAAATCTAGATGAAATATATTGAAATTGAAATTGTTTATTGAAATAATTGATTTACATAAATATTTACAAAATAGGGCCTTACACTAGAGGTAGGTAAGAAATAATTGGATTCTACCTGAACTAGGAATAAACCTGTATCTCAGGTATCTCACTCAAGTGCTTATACATAAGTATTATCTAAAATTCCTACAAATAGTAAATAATTTATTTAATTTAATTGAGCAAAATACTAGATACTACTGCTACTTTTTTGCATCATCGTAAGTTTTTGCAAGCATATTCTATTATGATATCTGCAATGTTACATTTTTAATAAGGTCGCGTTTACTTTGTCATACAGTAAGCCCATGTACACCTTGGCGATTTTTTTTTCGCGCACTGGATTTACAACTCTCTGCTTACCGCTGAGAGTTGAAAATCCAACAGTGTGTTCTTTTGACGCGCGCTGACGAGTGCTTTATTGGATTTTCAATACTCGGCTCAATACCAAGAGTTGAAAATCCAGTGCGCTCAAAAGTCATCGCGTTAAAAAATAGCCCGTGAAGTGAAGGTTCTTACGAAGTCTCAACAATTTCTTCCCATGTAAATCTGACATTGGAACTGTATACTAAAGCGTATAAGTAGATAGTTTCTAAAGTGTGACATCATCAGCGATAATCTTTATCGCGGGAAAATGAATTAGTTACACCTTATCGGGCTATATCTTAGGCGCCATCTCCACGGGCGAGAGAATCGCAGCGAGTCGCGTCGTGCCATCAAATTCAATAAAAACTCTATGAATCAATGTCCACATGGCGATCATCGCGACCATAATTTATTGGCACCGCATTGCTATCGCCGCGGTTTCCTCGCCCATGGAGACAGCGCCTTACACAGTCATCAAAGATCCATATTTAAACTTCCATCCATATTACCACAAAGTCCGAAATCACCAGCAGCGTCTAGAAACGGCATCTATACTAATAATAACGCTGAAGCGTGTCTTTGTTTGTTTGAACGCGTAAATCTCAGGAACTACTAGTCGGATTTGAAAAAAATCCACCCTCAACGAATGTCCGAGGTTCCACCCTAAGCCTAGTCGGATAAACGGAATTAATAAAGGCTTCGGGTGGATTATCGGACATGTGTTTCTGCGCACCCACTTGGGGTGGAATAACCCATATTTTATTCCTCTGACATTTCTCTGAACCCTGAGGATCCCAGGTTTCTGAAAGGCGTACGAGGTGACTAAGCCAACTTGCCCGTTAGACGTTTTTAATTAAATGAGGCACCCACATACGTTATTATATGATTATTATTTGAGACTATAAAACAAAACGCACATGCACAATTTAAATGCAGAAACACTTGAATATATGACACATGCTCTTCAACGATCTAATTTTGTCTACAGACGCCGTCGTCCATTGCGCCGACCAAGACCACAGATGCCAGTATCAGTTTTATGATACTGGTAGTGCACCTGTGACCTGAGCCATGGAGATGTCACACCAGGGAGGGGCGGAGGGCGAGAGCCTCCTGCGACAGGAGAGGGGCGCCGTCGTTATGCCCGGCCAGAGAGGACGTAAGTACATAGAATATTAGCATAAGATGAGTTTACGGCGATTTCTTTATACGTGTTTTCAGCTACGACTACCAACACACTGATTGCGTGCCACACTTTCAATCGCAATGCGCATCATTTTGAGGGATATTGCTAATCCAATGCTTCATATGTTAGAAAAACTTGTCTGCTCAACAACTCAAATAACACAATATATGTTGTTGAACTGTCAAAATGAAAGCCATTGCGACTGAGTGTGCTATGCAATTACCCAGCTGTTTACCTAGTAACTGGGTTGTGGAGGTCAGATAGGCAGTCGCTCCATGTAAGATACTGATATTCAGCGGCCAAGATAGTTGGAAAATGATAATAAAATGCTAAGCTGCCGGTCGATTCTGTAAAAATCTCACCGTGAAATCATAAGTGAAGTGAGCTTGAAGTGAGCAGTCTCAATAGTGTTAATCCCTAATGACAGCTCACTTCCCGCTCACTTCACCTAAGTTCTCACGGTGAGATTTTTACAGAATAGCACTGCAGATACCGATTATGGTTTTAGCTACGATTATGGGAAATGTAGCCTTTGAACCTTAAGATAAACTTCGTTTTCTTTGTTAAATAACCTTGCAGAAGATATATTTTGCTTTTGGGATTCATCTCTGTCATAATGGAGACTGATGACAATCAATCTCACTATGAAAAATTTTAATGAACATATAAACGACCATGTCAAATGACCACAATAATTAGCTGATAAAAAAGTCTAAGTCTGTGTATGTACGTTTTCTTTAACACTCTCAGCGCCATGTGGTCCGCCGGCCGCCCACAATATGTCCCGCTTCTCTAGAAAATCATAGCGCTGAGAGTGTTAAATTTCCATAGACCGATCAATTCCTTCACAATAAAAAATCGCCTGTGCGCCTGTGTACATGTGACGCACAGGCGATTTTTTATCGGTCACTGGATTTTCAACCCTCGCTGTTTATCCGAGCATTGAGAATCCAACAGAGCGCATCCCAGCGCGTCATAAAATACACTGTTGGATTTTCAACTCTCGGCGTTAAGCGGTGCGTTGAAAATTCAATGCGCTATAAAAGTGTATAACAGGTAAGAGTCTATAAGCACCACTAAATTACGCCAACCTATTGCTTTAACAAAATTAGCTTAACCGCTTTCAGGAAGTATTTCCACTCCGAAAAGCCATTCCGTTCGACCGTAACCTTATCACGGGAACAGGAACCACTGTATGTATGCCAACAACGTACAATCGACAGAAGAGATTTCAGGAAAATGTGATTCATACTGTGTTCATAACATTCATATACCATGGACGGTCATATGTCTCGTGTTGTTTGCCAAAACCATTTCAGACAAACAGAACTGTCCAAAAAAAAAAAGCGGCCAAGAGCGAGTTGGACTCGCACACGTAGTGTTCTGTACCACCGTACAATATTTAACACTAAGTACTTTTTTTAAACACGTTTCTTGTATGGGCACGCGTTTAATTTTTAACTATATTTTGTTTTTATTATTTGTTATAGCGGCCATGGTATAGTATTTACACACTGAAAATTTCAAGTGTCCAACACTATTAGGGTTCAAAAGATACAGCACTGTGACAGACGGACGGACAGCGGAGCCTTAGTATTAGGGTCCCGTTGGCATCCTTTGAGTACGGAACCCTAAAAAAATCTCTCTGAAATGAAATCACGTACGTACGAGTCATCGTTTTAAAAACAGCCTAAGGTTAATAAACTACAATACTGTGCTAAATGCGTCGTGGATGTATCTTGACGATTTGATTTGCTTATCCGAATCTGAATTCGATGTTTTCGAGTTATACATGGAATAGAATAGAATACTCTTTATTATGTCATCATCTGCCTAGCCTTTTCCCAACTATGTTGGGGTCGGCTTCCAGTCTAACCGGATGCAGCTGAATACCAGTATTTTACATGGATCGACTGCCTATCTGACCTCCACAACCCAGTTACTGGGCAATACGATACCCCTTGGTAAGACTGGTTGTCAGACTTTCGGGCCACTGACGACCCGTAACGACTGTCAAAAATCCACCAATGACCGCCGGGACCAACGGCCTAACGTGTTTTCCGAGGCACGGAGGGGTCTTGGTATGTGAAGGTGGTCACCCATCCCCGGAACAACAGCGGTAAGCGTAGCTTAACCTGATCGATCGACCCGTGCGGCTGTTATTACTTAGCCACAAGCCCCTCCATACTCCATATTATTTATTACGTACACTATATAAATTACAGACATAAATATAGAAATTTTACAAAGGAAACGGATTCATCTTATTTGAGTACCATTATCAGCCTATAATCTTCCCACTGCTGGGACACAGGCCCCCTCTCTGTGAGAGGGAGTGGGCCGTAATCCACCACGCGGGCCCAGTGCGGGTTGGTAGATGTCATATTCATGTCTTCGAATTTTTTCATCTAGAATATGCCAGTTTCCTCACGCTGTTTCCTCTTTTTTACTGAAATTGATTTGTTTTCTATGTCGAAAATCAGATTCCGTACCGCTTTGTTAAAAAAAATATTTGATATTGATAAACAGACTTAAACGCTTCTTTTAATAACTTTTATTGTCTCTAGCATGTCTGCATGTAGTTCTCAATAATTGTATTCAAACTAAAATGTATTCTGTGGATAACGGTGTGAGCTTCACATTCGAATAACTGTTAATAATAATAATAATAATCGTTTATTTGCATGAAATATGGTGCTTACAGATGTCATAATACAATTCATAGTACTTCATATTCCGCCTACTAAATTCAGCATGCAAATTTTTGATGTGCCATGATTCATGGTTATTAATAATATAAAATTTTTTAGAAAATATCAATAAAAAAAATAAAAAATATACAAATGTCAAAATAAAAATACAGGCAAGTCAAAATTAATAAAATTACAAGAATGTCAAAATGTATTAAATTACAGAAATGTCAAAATTAATCGAATTACACTATTCATGTCTGTGCAATATTCCTCTTCACATTATAATTCAAAAATTCATTAATAGTATAGAAGCAATTTTCAATAAGCCATGTTTTGAGTCTTTTTTGAAATATATTCGTAGGCAGTTCTCTAAATACCTTTGGTATCTTATTAAATACCTTTATGTTGTATAATTCTGTAGATAAGGGACAATGTGTAACTTTTTATCTCAAATAAATAAAATAAAAATAAAATAAAATAAAATAACCGTTTTGAGAGCAGTGGTGATGTAATAATTTACACAAAGTAAGGCGCCTGTCTGGGTTCGAACCTACGACCTACAACTCGTACGTCACGGCCGTTAGTTGCCACTGGGCCACCTGCCCGTTACGTAGTTGCGTAGTCTCCTCAAATCACTACATAGTATAAAACAAAGTCGCTTCCCGCTGTCTGTCCCTATGTATGCTTAAATCTTTAAAACTACGCAACGGATTTTAATGCGGTTTTTTTTATTAGATAGAATAATTCAAGAGGAAGGTTTATATGTATAAACAGAAACACTGATCATTTTAGGGATTTCTAATGTGATGTCGTAAATAAACACATTTTTTTGCGCTTACATTGCAAACGCTGGCTTAACCCTACGAGATAGATCAAAATAATGTACTACAGTATTGTACACCTTAAAAAGGTCTACAAAAAAGTCCGCGATGGCATATGGCTATCTCTTAGGGATAACCCACAATAACCATTTTTTATCCTATACTTTTTACGAGAAATAATGGCTCTAAAATTATCAGTTTTTCTCTACTATATTATGCATGTATTATATGCATATAAACCTTCCTCTTGAATCACTATATCTATTAAAAAAAACCGCATCAAAATCCGTTGCTTATTTTTAAAGTTCTAAGCATACATAGAGACAGACAGACAGCGGGAAGCGACTTTGTTTTATACTATGTAGTGATAGTGATCAGCATTGCACCCGTGCGAAGCCGGGGCGGGTCGCTAGTATTTAATAACAAAACAAACTGTGTATTATAACAACGTAACATCACGCCTGTATCCCGTAGGATTTGGCAGAGGTATGCCTATTATAGTACACCCACATTTCAAAAACTGTTCACAAACTGTTTAATGCTCCTTTATTAGGTATTTTTTTGCGAAAACTCATCGAAATTTTTCCTTGCCTTATATGGTTGGTTAGGTAGGTACTTCTCCCCAGGGAAGACGGTAGCACAGTGGTCACGTGCTGCCGTGCATAGCGAGGCTCAGGGGAGGCCCCTTTACAGTCTCCCCAGGGATGTGCCTTACAGGCGTTGCACGGGGGGTTACGGAATTGGTCTTTTAAGAGGAACCGGGGCCACCCCTATGTGTTGATGGTGATCACCGGGGTGGTTTTAGTGAGGTAAAAATCCCACACTCCCCGACCTCCCTCCCCAGAGGTCGGGTGCCTTTTGAAGATTTCCCGCCGAAAACAAAAAAAAAAAAAAAAGCTAGGTACTTCTGGGGTTCATAAAGCACTCTTTTCAATGTCTAAAGGTGACGTAATTCTAACAGCAACCTTCATTACTACTAAAAGGGGTCGTGCAAAGCGATCCCAAGCAATTTAATAATAATTATTGTTTCATAAAGACTACACCGATAAACACAGACTTTTTTAGGCCATTTAGCAGCACGAACTTGATATTTGCACAACTGCATTGAACTTAGGGCATTCACTTTGATAGTTGAAAGTAGCGAAAGAAAAGTAGTTCTACAACATGTAACGTTAAATGCGCAAAACCTCACACACCCCAACTGATTTTTAATTCAATTGACCTATTTCAGAGAGAAAATAAGTCATTAAAAAAATTGCAAAGGTTTTATGTGCTGTTTTAGTTTTACTGGCCATTCTGATCGTTTCTTGCGTCTGCGACGACGCTTTATCGTGGGAGGATTCGTCACCGGGCCGCTGCGCCGCGCTGACATTGGCTTGCTTGATCTATTAATAAATAGACACGGCAACGTTTTTAATGAAGATTTTTTGAAAATTGTGACCTATATTAAAAAGTGGTTCAATTGATTCTGCTCGTCATTCTGATCAAACTATTTTCAGGTTTTGCGCATTTAACGTTACACGTTGTATATAAAAAAAAGCGGCCATGTGTGAATCGGACTCGCACACGAAGGGTTCCATACAATATTAGTAACCGTCTAGTTTGGGGTCACTAGCAAATACTATATTGTAACCTAGCTGTGCTACTCATTTCGTCTTAACTTGCTGTTAACCAGTGAACCTGCTTCCTGTATTATCTGGACAATAAATATATAATAATAATAGTATGCCACAACTTTCACACAACGCCATCTAGTCCACTAAGCAGAGCTTGTGCTATGAGTACTAGACAACTGATAAACATACATATATAATTCTAAATACATACATTTATTATAGATAAATTTCACCCAGACAAAGAACAAATGATCGTGCTCATCACACAAACATTTGTCCTGGGTGGGAATCGAACCCACGACCTTGCGCATAGCAGTCCGGGCCAAAGACCACTAGACAAACAGGCCTGCCTAATTATTTTCTAAAAACGTTGTAAAAAATTGTTTCTTTTTGTAACTACATTTTATTTTTATTATTTGTTGTTATAGCGACCATAGTAGGTAATACACACTGAAATTTTCAAGTGTTTACCTGTTACGGTTCAAAAGATACAGCTCTGTGACAGACGGACGGACGGACAGCTGAGCTAGAGGGCCCCGTTACCACCCTTTAGTTACGGAACCCTAGAAAATAGTTGTCACGACTCACGACAAAGAAAAGGTATCGTTTCTAAATTGGAAAGTTACCAAAACCGAACATGCACCATCGAAAAAAACATTTGGGTATTGTGACAGTGGTTTAAATTGCCTATAACTGTGCCGTTCACTTTTCTAAGCCAACAAAAATCTTTGTGTCCAACAAAAATAGTTGATTGCGTAGCTGTGGCCCGTCCGTCTAAAATACTTGATTGAATATCAAGTAGGTACAGTTTACATGTCGTGAGCGGCGGAATAGGAATAAATACGTATATCGGTTTGACAGATGTATAAAAAATGAAGAAAAAAACGTGTTGCTCCGACCCCAAATAAAATGGGACAAGGGCAGGAAGAAGAAGAAGAAATAAAATTTATCGGACTATTTAAAAATCAGCAGTGCTATTCTGTAAAAATCTCACCGTGAGAACTTAGGTGAAATGGGCGGGAAGTGAGCTCTGTCATTCCGTAATGGTAGGTATTGACACTATTAAGTGCTCACTTCACTTATGATTTCACGGTGAGATTTTTACAGAATCGACCGGCAGAAGGCAAATTCCAAATCTAGACTCAATCTCTTCTCAGCGAAAATCAATGTCAAAAATGTAGGTAAATTAGAGGTATTTTTGACAGATTGAGACTGAGATCAGACTGTGAACGTTCTTAAAGTTACGAGAATTTCCCCCTCAGCCCTTAGTCAAACTAATATTCTACCAATCAGTGTTCTTTTAATGACAGAAATAAACAACGAAATTATTAAGTAGGCAGGTACCTAATGACTGAATAACTATAAAAACAATGTTCGAATTTCATTATGTCGTCTCAATTATATTAATGCATGATAAAACAATGATAATTGACAATGACCTACTATGGATAATATATTTAATAATGTTTAAATCAATTTTGAGTTATGCTAGAATAATTGTACACCGTGTAAGGTATGCAAAATCCTTTAAAATGATTCAGATTGTGATAGCAAATGTGTTACCCAATTAGGGTGCTGACTTTGCAACTGTAACAAACAATAAATTAATTTGAATTTAATTTCTGTGGCACACTTGGCAAGAATTGTAAAGAATGTGTTGATTCATCCGGTTTTAGCCAGTTTGACCCCGTTAACGGCCAGTCCTATTCTGATTTTGACCCTTTTATTGGGGCATAAGTAGCACTGGCGAATGTGGGTTTACTCTAGGCACACCTTTGCCTAACTCAGGGAATCGTGTATTCCGATATACAAGGTGTAACTTAAATAACGCACAACCTCTTAAGGGGTCATTGTACTCATCATTATGAACAACTTTTACTATGGGACCAAACCGAAAATCGCGAAAAAAAAAATCAGCTGTTCCCTACATTTTGACGAGTTATGCGAACATAAATGAAACAGCTGATTTTTTTTTCGCGATTTCCGGTTTGGTCCCATAGTAAAAGTTGTTCATAATGATGAGTACAATGACCCCTTAAGAGGTTGTGCGTTATTTAAGTTACAACTTGTATTTGTGATGATATTGATAGTAAATAGTTTTATTTTTGTGTTATCGACGTTCGATAATATTTTCGAAGTTAAAGTTGCTACAATCAGACTGCACCAAAATGCAAATTCAATTTTTTTATAATTAATTTTTTATTGCTTGTTGGAAAGCGATGAATGAGGTCTATGAAGGAACGAGCGTACCCAGAAGATAGCTAAGGCACTGGAACTCCCACGCATCGACGAAATACAGCAGGCTGCTTGACTCCAGTGGGAGCCAAGCACCCCCCAATTCCTCAATTCATTTCCAACCAAGAATTGATAAGGTGTTGGGTGTGACTGTCCAGGATGCACGGAGCGCTCGGTTCAGTGGAGTAACTGGCGGAACAAACTGCGCTAAACGAGGAGGCTTCTTCATGCATCCCAAAAAATCCGTCCATATACTTAAGCTTTCTCATAAAACTTCAGTAGAGATTTTTTTTTGTTATTTAATACTGCTATTACTTTCTTCGCTGCTATGAAGTCAGTTTTATGTCTATTCCAATCTTCAAGTATTCTGTCCACTGTACTCGAGCTTGAATAATGCACTTCGGGCCAGCACCCTAATTGCGTAATATACCTTCAATCACAATCTGAATAATTTTGAAGGATATTGCTAATCCATTGATTCGTTTGCTAGAAAAATTTGTCTGACTAACAACGTAAATAACGCAATGGATATTGTTGAACTGTCAAGGAGAAAGCCATTGGTATTGTTAGTGTGTTACGCGATAACCCCGCTGAACTTTTTCTAAAACTCTATGTGCGATTGTTACGGCCAGATAATCCATTAAATATCGAGACCATTGATCAAATTATGAGTTTGCAAACATCGGTATTTACTACATAGATGCTTTATTATTATAGTCCCGGCTGTCGTTCGCAGATCTTTGACAGTTTGTCGTGTGTGTGTTAGCCGGAAGCCCAAAAGTCTGACAACCAGTCTGTTAAAAGGTACCGTGTTACCCAGTAACTGGGCTGTAAGAAGATACTCATAGATAGGCAATAAGTAAGTGCTACATTTAAAATGCTGGCATCTGGTTACACTGGAAGCCGACTCCAACATACACACACCGGCAAAATTAGAGGAACACAAAAGAAAACATCATTTTTTGAGATTGAATGTCTATTATTTAATTTTTATGGTTTATTTGAGTCTGTTCGTCTATATTATGCAAGAAAAAAAACAAATTGTATGGTTTATTAGGATTTATTTAATAAAAAATTAAAAAAAATGCTCTTGACTGAAAAAATTTTATGTTTTCAAATGCGTAAAAACAGAGTTAAATAAAAAAAAAAAAGAATTAATAGCGCGTGTTGCCTCCACGCGCCATTATAAGGGCTTGGATACGTCTAGCCATGCTTCTGATGACATCTTCAATCATTTCCTGAGGCAAAATGCCCCATTCTTCAACCAGCGCCAATTTCAGGTCTTCAACATTCCTAGGGGCAGGATTTCTTTCACGAACCCTTCGTCCAATCATGTCCCAGACATGTTCTATTGGATTCATGTCCGGAGATCGTGCAGGCCAGTCCATCTGGGTTACACCAGTCTCACTTAAGTAATCACGCACTATGCGCGCAGTGTGGGGCCGTGCGTTATCGTGCATAAGCTGTAGGAAGATGATCAGCACTATACTGTCAGCCAATCCGGAAGTTGTTATCAGGGGGGAAAAGATAGATAGGGTAGAGATAGCATGCAACCTTGGGTTAACCATGGATCCAGAGCTACGCTTTGAAAAGCACATCAGTAACTCCATGAGGAGTTGTTTTTATAGATTGAAACTCCTATATTCAATTAGAGACTACCTGAGTGTTGATCTACGTAAACAATTAGTGGACAGTCTAATTTTATCAAGACTTAACTACTGTGATACCGTGTATGGCCCATGCCTGTTAGCAAGAACTGAGAAGCTGATACAACGCATTCAAAATGCATGTACACGGTTCTGTGTAAACATACCTCGTAGAAGTCATGTCACACCTTTTATAAATGAAAATAATATCTTGAAAATGGCTGCTAGGAGAAGGTTACATATGGCTGGTTTACTTTTTGGAGTAGTCACTACACAAAAACCTCACTATTTGTTTGAGAAGTTAAGTTGGAGACAGAGTAAATACGAACCACGTTTTTCTACCAAACCTCTTTGTACATCAACACATAGAACCGCAGCATTCAGGGGGAGTTTCAGATATGCTGCCACACACTGTTGGAATAACCTTCCTCCACCAGTAAGAGTCCTGAGAACAAGAAAGCATTTTTTGAGCATTTTAAAGAAATATTTCATGCAGATACAGCAATCCACATAATTAATTGTAAATTGATATTTAATAACCACAGATGCTCTTTTTGTACTCACCTCGAGGGTCACGGCCTATGGGCAATGGATATGGCTTTCCAGCAGTGTGAGTGAGTGGCCTCTGTCTGATTTCTCCCTATTTTTTGGGTTTGGTCTATGTCCTTGTCACAGGAGGAATGGTAGTCCTCAGTTATCTTGGGCGTGTTTGCTGTGTGTCTTTCTGAAGCTGCATTATCTGAGTTAGACAATGGGTAGAATATTTAATGAAGTGTCACAATTAGTTTATTTAATGTAGGGCTTTGTTTCTGTTGAATGCAACAATAATACTTACTATTAAGATCATGGAGGCTTTGAAGGCGGTATGGTTCTGGATTCCTTGGGTGGGTATGTCGGAAAAAGCATGGTTGTAGTGTGCCAACGCCATGCCTAGATGCACGCCGTTTTGCAGATGGCCGCCATCGCGATCCCAATTCCCCATGGTGCATTCGACCTAAGCAATATGGTTTATCAATGCTGATTTCTTTAATTCATTATGGAGTAAAGATTACGTTATAATTACTAATTAGCAAGTAAATAAGAAAACACACCACACTGTACACAGCATCTATTTCTGTATTTCTTAGTTTATGTATTATTTATTTATTTTTTTGAATTTACTATAAGAGTTGCGCATAAATACAGAATTATATTTGTCTTTATTTTATTTATAAGTACACACTATGTTCAGCTCAAAGACTATTATAACCACTTGACTGCGTATACAGTGCCCCGACGCACGAAAACTATTAGTATTTTGTCGCCTATGTATAGGCTACGGTACTAGTAGCAATTTTAGTTGTGTCCAAGTGTTAGACCTGCGTGCACGCTAAATTAATATAATTTTTTTATAACGTTTATGCAATTATAACGCATCAAAATGCCTTCATGCGCGGTGAAGTGCTGTGGGAAACATTCTTAGACATCTAGTTACAAAAAGGATGACATAACTTTTCATCGGTACATAAACATTACATTGATTTAATCAGATTATAAGCCACTGCAGGGGTCTATTTAAAATGGTGGCTGGGTAAACGAGCACACTTTCTGAGTCGCGCGTTGATGTCTTTTGGAAAAGTCTCGTTCTTGTATTAGACAATTCTAATGCTTCTATCCCTTTCTTTCCTTTTGTATGTTTATCGTAAAAAATAGTGCTGTTATCTTTAATAGCTGAAATTTGATATCGAGAAAAATAAAATGAATACATTTTTTATTCAATTCACATACTTTAATAAAATAACTATCTACTATTAACCGACTTCAAAAAAGAAATACCGACGAACTGAGAACCTCCTCGGTTTTCAGTTCGTCGGTTTTTTTTTTTTTGTATTTTCCGGGATTTTTTAGTTCTTTCTGTCCCCGACCGGGGCCGATCAGTCCATTTCCGGGATTTTTTTTTGTAATTGATTGATTTTGATTAAATATTATTTCTATGATTTTGATTTAGTATTTATTATAATGTTAAAATCCATTTTATCGATATCGACTATTTTCTCTTAATGAAGTAAAGCAGCCCTAACGATGCAACTTGACCTTGAACTGACCAATTGCAGCCGCGCGTTCTTCCTCATCCCCCGGCCCGCAGTAGTGAGTCGTGTGCTTCGAAGAAATCGGCCCATACGCTCTCTAGTGGTTATATTCTCTATGGTTCAGCTAGATCACTTATTTCTGCGAAAAACTAGACTTACCCGATTTATTATGTCACACAGTGGGACGTCATTACGTCATTCTAGAGGTAGTTGCTGAAAATCAGCGCTGTTGACGATAGGTTCGGCCGAAGTCACAGCATTTTGCTGAGCAACGACCTATTCTTGCACAGATGCGACGCACGCATGGCACACATGTGAGACGCACGGCTTATTATACTTATAATTTTTATTGTTTGTTACAAAAGTAGTTTTTTTCAGTTTGTTTTGATTGTTATTATGTTATTGTTTAGTTGTCATCTGCCGCTGTCGCGGGCGCATCTTGATTAATGTATGTGTTGTCTTTGGTCCCTGGCCCTGACATCAAGCGCTTGAGTACGAGGCTTTTGGCTACGTTGTATATTTTGTCTTTTAATTTTTTTATTTTTTATTTTTCATTATTATTTTGTTTTTTATTTGTAACGTGCGTTTTGTTTGTGCAGAATAAACGTTTTTTCTTTCTTTCTTTCTTTTCTTCATAAACACAAAATCTGGGCCTATGAATGGGGCAAAAGGCATAACATGGGGTTCTAGGATCTCAGTTATGTACCTGTGAGCAGTCAAAGAACCGCCATCAATAATGACCAGAGCGGTGCGTGCCGTCAAACTTATACCACCCCACACCATAACAGACCCTCCACCGTAAGCCATTGTTTCGGAAAAATTTGCTTGATGGTAACGTTCTCCTCGATATCTCCACATCCTCTCCCTTCCGTCGATGAAATTTACACAAAAACGGCTTTCGTCGGAGAACAAAACTCGACTCCATTCATCGGACCAATTTTGATGCTCACGAGCGAACGCTAATCTTGCTACTCGATGGCTCACCTCAAGTTTTGGCGCTTTTGCTGGCACGTATGACTTCAAACCAACTTCATTTAACCTTCTCCTCACTGTTCGTTCACTAACACGTACGTTACGCACTTCTTCTAAGACAGCTCGGGTCTGAACAGCCGTTTGACGACGATTTCTTAAAGTTTGCACCCTTATAAAACGGTCGTCTACGGCACTGGTTGCACGATTTCTGCCTTGCCCTCGTCTGCGCACGTAAGATCCTGTCTGTCTGTACCGTTGCACATTACGGTGGATCACGGATACTGATACACCCAACGTTCGACTGACTGAACGGTAGGTGTGACCTTCCTCAATCATTGTTACAGCCCTGGCGACTTCAGTTGCAGGCAAATCACTCATTCTGTATGCAATACAATGTTAACTCTCCAAACAAAACAAACGTAATGAGCTAGGGCCACCATTGACTGCATAAACCAACTTTCTTATCAAAAACACTTAGAAGCTTAAAGTGTAAATAAACACTTAAGAGGGTACAATTTCTGTTAGAAGGCTTAAAAATGTCATAAAAGCCCATAATGTTATATGAAAAAAGGGCAATCATTCAAATAACGGAACCACTCGTCGAAATACCCACAAGTTTTTAAAAAAAGGCACCTTTTTTTTGTGTTCCTCTAATTTTGCCGGTGTGTGTAGTTGGGAGAAGGCACCGGCACATTGTAGTGTAGAATGTATCTAACATTAGTGGCGCATGCGCATGTATATCACATGTGTGGTCGAACAATGGCTCATCGTACATTATTTACGAATGTCTCGCATGACGTGCATCATATGTTTTCCTTGCTCTGCAAAACATTATATTTCTATGCCACTAGACGTTATATCTGTATTCTAATACCATATAATTTAAGCCTCGTATGCACTATGCAGAAATTGTTGGTGTACTAGCGTTGTATCAACTTGAAACGTTGGAAATACACTATGTTGCAAAATAACAAATAATGTGTACCGATTTTCAAGGCAATATTGGGCTACCTAACATGTTTCTTGTTGAATTTAAGTAAAAATATCGGGGTGTAAAGTGGTACAACATTGCAGCTATCTGGCAGGTGTTAACAGAATCCCATCTCAATTTTATTCAATCCTTTATTATTGGTTTACTTAGATAACTTCTACAATATTTAACACAATTATTTACACTAGGTACTAAATTATTATCTTCTTCTATACATTTTTCACCCGATTCTGGGTTATAGTTTGGTATTTAGCTGTCCTCAGCCATGCATTCCCTATGTTTCTGATGAGGTCATCAGTCCGCCATTCTCATAATCGATCTACTCTTCTTTAACTTGTTCTCGGCCTCCAAAAGAACCCCTTTTCTTTAAAAAAATGTATATTATATTCATTAAAAAATGTATATTATATCGGCCAATTACTGTCCCACTGCAGGGCAAATAACACTTCACATACAGAGAAGGCACGAGCAATGATCAACACGCTTGCTCATCAAGGCGGGTTGGCAATTTCGGACTTATATGAATCTTTTGCATTGCCTTCTTTTAATTGTTTCATATATTATTAAGTTTGTAGTCTATAACCCTATGCTAATAATAACTAGTAAGTACAGCCGGTCGATTCTGTAAAAATCTCACCGTGAAATCATAAGTGATGTGAGCTTGATGTGAGCAGTGTCAATAGTGTTAATCCCTAATGACATCTCACTTCCCGCTCACTTCACCTAAGTTCTCACGGTGAGATTTTTACAGAATAGCACTGCAGATATTTGTTTCTACGTGTTTATAATAATGGTGAACTTATTGTTATTTTTTGCGGTCTAGAGACTGTTCAGTATGGACAGAAATAGAAGGGTCCGTGGCTAAATAATAACAGCCGGACAGGTCGATCGATCAGGTTAAGCTACGTTTGCCGCGGTTGGTCTGTGGATGGGTGACCATCTTTACACACCGAGACCCCTCCGTGCCTCGGAAAGTACGTTAAGCCGTTCGTCCCGGCTGTCATTCGTGGATCTTTGACAGTCGTTACGGGTAGTCAGAAGCCCGAAAGCCTGACAACCAGTGCCAAGGTTTATCGTATTATCCAGTAACTTGTTTGTGGAGGTCAGATAGGCAGTCGCTCCTTGTAAAATACTGGTATTCAGCTGCATCGGTTAGACTGGAAGTCGATCCCAACATAGTTGGGAAAAGACTAGACAGATGATGAGACTGTTCAGTATACATAAGATACATAATAATGAGAAAAATACGTATCGAATTATTTTTATAAGCGTTGAGGGAGGAAGTCATTGTTATAAATTATACACAGTGGACACTATCAGTAACTGCGGTTTATAGTAAGTAATTAGTTAGTTTGTTGTTCTACTTCTTTTCGAGCATACAAAGATAAATAATGACAATTAATTCAATAAACTCTGTACGCTGCAACTGGATTTTATACGAGCACTATTAAAAATAGTCCTTTTGTTTTTGTAATTGTTTATACAACGTGTAACGTTAAATGCGCAAAACCTCATACACCCCAACTGATTTTTAATTCAATTGACCTATTTCAGATTGAAAATAAGTCATTAAAAAAATTGTAAAGGTTTTATGTGCTGTTTTAGTTTTACTGGCCATTCTGATCGTTTTTTGCGTCTGTGACGACACTATATCGAGGGAGGAGTCGTCGCCGGGCCGCTGCGCCGCGCTGACATTGGCTTGCTTGACCTATTAATAAATAGACACGGCACCGTTTTTAATGAAGATTTTTTGAAAAATGTGGCCTATATTAAAAAGTGGTTCAATTAATTCTGCTCGTTATTCTGATCAAACTATTTTCAGGTTTTGCGCATTTAACGTTACACGTTGTATAGTTCGTTAGTCATTTCATTTAGTACGTAGTATAAATAGTTAATTACGGCTTATATTTTGATAATTTGTAGAGTGAGAACGTACGGCGTCTTTCCAGTATAAGCTGACGTTTCATTGTACGAAAAGCCTATACAATGCGAGGTTAGCTAAAACTGGAAATCTCGATATGTCCTCGTGTGTACCTACTGTATTATCTATGAATGAATATATAGAATTTACCAATAATTTAACTATGAAAATGGGTTCCCGGAATACACCGCCTATAAACTGAATCAGTCTTGTTTACAGAATATGTTATGAAATTATTCACTTATGTAAAGACAACAGAAATTGCCTGTGACTACATATTTTATGCATTTATGATCGACATAAATGCATAAAATATGATTTTGTAGGTAAGGGCGCTTTCAATTTAGATGGTTGGTGCCGGACTGCTGCAGTCCGGGTATCGTACTGCGCACGGGCGGTTATGATTTTTCATCTCTCGCACGACCTTGCGTCGAGACATTTTGTATGACAAATCATAACCGCCCGTGCGCAGTTCGATGCACGGACTGCAGCAGTCCGGCACCAACCGTCTAAATTGAAAGCGCCCTAAAAGCTGTCATAGTAACCCTCTCTAGAAAACAAGCTGAATCAGTGCTGAAGCCTAGGCGCACGGGCGTATATTTATCGCGGCGATTATTTTTCCCGCTCTTAATTTTTAACGCTCTGCCACAGGCTCTGCATAGCGTCGACAGTTGAAAATCCAACAGCGTGTTTTCTTGACGCGCTGGGATGCGTGACAGCTCACTCCACGCAACTTTTCACCGTGAGATTTTTACAGAATTGACCTGCAGATTTCTTATTTTGATAATCAGACGAAACATTTCTACACTAGGGGTCTAGAATGATGTGCTGAATTCATGCTAACGGTTTACGCGTCGATGTTCTTGCGAAACAGTAGAACAAATAATAATATTTCACAACTTTCACAAAACGCCATCTAGTCCCAAAATAAGCAGAGCTTGTGCTATGAGTATTAAACATACATATATATTTCTAAATATTATACATAAATTACACCCAGATAAAGAACAAATGATCGTGCTCATCACACAAACATTTGTCCTGGGCGTATAGTAGTCAGGGTCACTGACCACTAGACCAACAGGCCTGTCTAAAGGAATAAAGGAAACTCATTGACCAGTGTTTTGTCAAATCATGCGGCGGGTCGCTAGACTCTATTCTAGTAATTCAATCTCAAATTAGCGACTATTTGTGAAAACGTTGGTTACGTCTTACATCATGTTTGCATTAGCATGTCTATCTTGTGATGTTCACGTCAGAAGATCAATAAGAACATTTGTGATTGAATCAACACCGTCTGTAAGTAGAAACTGAGAAAATTCATTGCTTACTAGAACATTATCTATATTTTGTATATTATTATCATCAGTATCCATGTTAAATCCGCTGTCTCCATAAGCTAAGTGTTTTTTGTAAAATCACCAACGCAAACAAACGTATATGTATACAAAAAATAATATTTATGATTTATAATGAGAAAGACGATCGTGTTGAAGTAGCATCGATTTGTTTTTGTTATACTCAAACACTGCGCTTACCGACGAACAACATTTCCTTTTTATTTAAATAGAAAATTATTCGAATCTTAGATCCCTTCCGAAAAGGACACCAGAGAGTAATAGCTCGATAGAATAAAGTTCCAAAACATTTTTACTGCCAAGATCAAAATTCATGATGCGAGTGACATTTAAATTAAGAGAAGGCTTTCGTATAATTAAATATAAAGGTGTAGATGTTCTACAGGCTGACACAATGCAGAACCTGACCTTCGCAGGTCGATGTTCGGCGTGGGTTGAAGCCAGTTCTGGTTAAGTGGCTTTTGTTCGATCTATCCTACGTAATATGCGATGTATACTCACTTTCCTTTATGCCCGAGGAATGTGAAGAACTTAGAGTGCCTGTAGGTGTAGGTTGTAATAATGCTTAGATAGGTCTTGCTCTATAGGAAAGGGGAAATTAGATAGCCATAGTACTTAAATGTATTTTAATGCTAATACGTTACTTTATTATTCTAATAACTAATATTCAAATAACTAATAAATGGCGAAGATTCCCTTGTTCACAAACTAAACTAAATTTAAGTTCAATGCAACTTTTTCTTTCCTTTTTTTCTTTTACTTTTTCTTATTTTTTTTTTTTTTTTTTTTCTAATTAAGAAATGGACAGATTCATTACGAATTACTTATTTATTTTTCTATCTTTGAAAAGCGGTATTGAGCCTGTCCCGCACGGGAACGGGACTTTAAATTTTGGTAAAAAAATCGTGACGTCCTGCCAACGCGTGAAAAAGAAAAAAGAAAGAAAAATAGGTTTATTTGTCACAGAAACAACTCGCGTGTGGCAACGCTATGGCCAGCCTACTCACCAACCTACTTATCTAGTTTATATTTAAGCTAATTTAAAGAATAGTTCAAAGTAAACAAGTTTTTTTACATAAAATGCTTGCAGAACACATAGTTGCGATTAGTTTCCGCATATACCTATTCCAATTCTTGTGGCGAATTCTGGATAACCACCAACCACGACCTTTTAGATATGCGCTGTTCCGGGTGAACTGCTGATTACGATAAATTAACATGGCAAAACTCGTTATTACAATTTTTAATAATATTAAACACAGTGAAATGCTTATCCTGCTTGGTTTGGTAAAACCGCTGTGGCGACAAATAGTAAATAAGTACCTACAAATTTAAATATTGCTAGCAAATTGACAACTGGTGAAACACACAAATGAGTAACGTATAAACAAACATAAACGATTGTTAAACCTTAAAAAAGAAAGGAAAGCGAAAGGTCTCAGTACAGTAGGAACTAAAATAATATCACCAGACGTGTGTCATTGCGATTTTATACCATTCACCATCAAACCTAAGCGTTGATAGGATTCCTCAAGATGTTTTCTTAAACGTCGGCCAAACCTGCGCGACCAAAGCTAATGCGAAGCGGGAGCGTCAGTCTCGCGGTGAACGCTGCTCGTTTTTGTCGCGCTGATTTTCACGTTTAATTTCGCGTTGTTGAGGCCCTCGCTTCGCGTCCCGCGTCATGCGCAGGTTTGGCAGAAGCTTTACACCAGAATCCCGAAGATAGAAGTTTTTTTTTGGTACTGTTGCACTCCTGGGTACTCTCGCATTCTGTTTTTTGTAAGTCACAGCCAAGTTGCATCATCTTCTCTTCGGTCTACTGCGACACCGTTTAGGTATTTCTGAGCTCCAGTTTAGCGATATACGGGCGAAAGGAATAATAAAACTCATAAAGCAATTACTATGTAGCGAAAATGATACCACAATTGATAAGGTCATAGGTTGATCACATCAGTTGAACAATGCAATCAAAGAATGCAAAGAGCAACGAGGAGGCTAGGCAATAAATCAAATGATATCAACACTGACATTATCAATGAGGCGACGTGAGTTACGATAAGTCTACTACATGTGGCCGAGCTGTTAGATAAACATTTGCTTATACCGTGTCAGTTGACGGGTTTACTTTTATGATGCGAACATGTGTGGGTTTGTACGACCTAAATTAACAGCACGTAACGTCCACCATGTTATTACTAGTCATATTGCCGCAATCACAGGATACCGATCGGTGAATGCAGTATGTTCTTCTTCATCCCTGTCGATAGTACCTCATGCTGTGACCGACTGGCCAATCTCTTAAGGCGAAAGCATCGGGGTCGGCCCGCGAAATCCAAATTTTCATTTTTATTTAGAATTTGCAGGTCGGTATGAGGTTGTATGTTGATCTGAATATGATTAGCGGCCGTAACAAATATTTATTCATTGAATTGTAATCATGACAATCATCAAAATTAAAAAAAAAAAAGTTTTTAAAACTGAATTTCGCGGGCTATCTTACCGTATCTTCAGTTAACCCAGCCAGTAAGGTTGGTAGCGAGGCCGATTGACATGGGAGAGCCGGCCGCACTGTTGCGGCAACCGCAAGTATTGTCAATCATTGAGGCTCTTATCTCTCCCAGAATGTTGTTCTGAAAGTATTCGCGGATACAGCAACCCGTCCTCTTCATCATTCTCCTGCCCTTTTACCATCTTCGTAACGACAACCGTTTCCTCAGGAACATTCTATTTGTAGGTAATTCATTTCTCGCCTAGCTTTTCCCAAAAATAATTTATGCTGGTCACTACGCTAGGGAAGTGGATTAGTGACAGAATAGACCTCAAGTATACGTGAAGAAAGTGCAAAAACAACTCGTTTTAGTGCTGTCGTAACATGCCTCACGACATCCGTGAGACATTCGTACATTCGGGGTTATTTGCACTGGACTGGGGTTGAATGCCAAAACAGACCCTTTGGGTTAAGGTCGAAAGTCGTTGTAAAAGCACACGTGCGTCGGAAAATGTTGAACATTTCGTGTATCCCGTCACATTAGCCTTTGGGTCAAACTCTTAAGAGGATTACGCAGGGTTCGTAATTCTAATTTTGGTTCTTCCACTTCACTTTGTTTTCGACATATATTCAACAGGTTATTAGAAAACTGTCCATATGTTTATTAAGAGCCCTCTTACATTTCGGTACTGAGCGCGCAATTTTATTTATTTTTATAAATGGCATCTCGCAGTTCAATCTATGAGGTTATCGTCTTCTTAACCGGGCTTGCCTGTGGATGCCTCAAAAGGCCTCCAGCCAGGACGAGCGCGCATCGCCGACGCAGTGAAATACATAGTACTTTTATTTTATTTATTAAAAAATCAAAGTATCAATATATATATATGTATTTTTAAATTGATATAATTTAAGCGATTATTGGAGACTATTTTGGTTACTTCTACGTCATTTTCATGTAGTATTTATATACTACATGAAAATGATGTAGAAGTTCGGAGATATTCAGACTTGTTTCCAGTAGAAAACTGAATTAGGTCCAGTAGTTTTTTTAAATTATTTATAAGGCATATATCAAAAATGTATTCTACTATTATAAAAGTATATGATATTTGTGATATGAGAAAAATTGTTTTGATGGATTATATTCAATAGAAACTGCAAATTAGAGCTCTCAAATTAGCTCATGAGTTTTTGCCTAAACATGCACCAGGAGAACGATTATTGCTAAATAAATAGATAAATAATAATAATAAAAAACTGCTTTATTATTATTGTAGAAGAGAAAACGAACTATCTTTACCAATTGATTGTTATTTATACCAACCAACGAATAGTATTCAATCTCAACGAGAAAATCCTGCATCCACGCGCATTTTTGTAATACCAGCCTACACATATAACTAACTAGCTTTGAAATTAATAAAATGACCAACAGAATTAGCATAAAATAATATTACTAAAATCTCGATTATGATTGTAAATGTTTGCTTGGTCAATCCCTAGCATCAGTGGGATGACACTGACAGCTCACTCCACGCAAGTTTTCACGGTGAGATTTTTACAGAATCGACATGCTGTATTCTCCGTAGTCTTAGACAGAGGTGAAGTTACGCAGTACTTACCTGAAAAAAAATATATATCGGTCAAATTAAATGATTATACGAAGATTTAATCAACCTAAGCCTTGTAGAGCCCATTGGTTTATTAACAATTTCCAAAAAAACCTGTTGTATTCTGGGACTCTTTTTAAGGTGATGTCGAATTACACATCACATGACTTTATTAAAGTTCTATGTTTATAAATATCGATATATCTATGATGCAGTAATATAATATGATGAAAATAAAACGCGTATAAACAAGTATTTAGATCCAGACTGGAAACCCTTATGAAAAAAATAGACGTAAGTACTCAAGTTTTAGCGGCTCCAAGAAAATAAGACGACGACGAGGCGGCAACCCAAGATTTCGCCTACAACAAATCATGTAACAATAGTAGCACGCCGTTATTTCACGTATGAAGCCAGCCAAATCTAGAGTAGTGAAATAAATCGTTAAAGGTTTTTACTCGAGTAGGTCAGAGACCCTTTAAATATACTGTTTTATATTTTTACGCACAACTCTTCCTCGCAGTCTCTGGTCTTCATAACATGTCATATTTAGTGTCATGCACAGGCTACAACACAGAGTACATTCTAATATACGGCTACAATATAATATAGTGTCAGGTTTGGTAACTCCCGTTCCCGGTCTAACGTAAAATTTATTTGTTTTTGATTTGTGTTTCATACAGTAATGGCTTGCATATTTAACAATTTTGTAGTGACATTGGAAGACTAGTGATTTCTGGAAGCTTACTTACTTGGTAAGTTTATAAAATACAATTTTTCATAGAAAATGTATCCATGGCAAGTTAAATCAAGTAGTGCAACGGATGATTTTAACTAGCCAGAAGAGTAATATAGAGAGAGAATTTATTCTGTTCTAGTTCATAAACATTGACATTACATACAGTAAAACGGGGTGAATAGGAATGCAGGGGTGAATCGGGACGAAACTTTAAAATGGATTTTAACATTGAAATAATATCGTTTTTTGCCAAAAGGTCTCTAATGTGTTTACTATATTATAGTTAACGATTAAGTGTCTTTGTTGGCTACAAACTATATTACATCAACGTTAAAATTAATTTAAAAGTTTTATCCCGATTCACCCCTCGGTTCCTATTCACCCCATTTTACGGTAAGCATTTTCTGGGCACGCTCATTCCACCGTAAACCTCATCCATCGCTTTCCATCACGCGAGATCGAGGCCAAGAGCGGGCCCATCCTGCCGTCAAAAATAAATACATGCAATGTGTAGAGAAGCACTGTCTATATTTTGGTAAATGAACAGTACCAGTAATATAACAATATTAAGCTGGTGCCAGGCAGTCTTACTAAAGCATGATCTACATTTATAAGACGAGAAACACGAGACGGCACGTTTGACGCAGTGGTTAAGCGATTGACTGCTGAACACGAATACGACTATACAAACGATAAAAATATTTGTTCCCGTACGGAACAAATATTTGTATGACTTACAAGTAGTTGTTCCGGGTCTGGCTGTTTATAATATAAACGCACCCCCAATACAGGAGAAATCCCTAGTGTGGGGCAATTTTTTTTTTTTAAAAAAAAGGTTAAAAAGAAAGAATCTATTTGTCTCGCGTTTACGTTTATGACCATTACTAATACGTTATGGCAGTCAATTGATTGATCTTTAGTACCCATTACAATTATTACCTGTTTGCCGCATACAAACAAGATTGGCTGTTATATTGTAGAATTATCACGATGAGTAAGATGATAGGGCAGAGGTGCATATTGAGAAGAGAGATATGGATGAAGACACGCAGCGCCGACGATAAATTAATTAGGATAGGGACAGGAAGAGGATGATGATGATGATCACAGCATTTTGTTCTACTTAATATAAATCTTAAATTCATTAATTCACTGACAGACAACGCACAGTCTAAACCGCTGGGTCTAGGAAGCATGAAATGTCGCAAGAGTTCCCTTAAATAACGAAGGTTGAAAAGAAGGAAGGATTTTTGCAAATTCATCCCCTAAAGGGGTTAAATACGAAGTTTGTCTGGAAATTCGTCATTTTTGCCGATGGGAAATCACATCGAGCACATAGCTTGTTTTTTGTATCTAAAATGACAGCTTGTAAACGTTTAACACCAATATTTGGTTCTACTTTATTTCGGAAGAGCTGTAGGTACAAAGTGTACCAGAAAAGTGTGGTCAAAAAGGGGATGGTACAGATCATCAAACTGAACAACTTTCTTCATGGGGCCCTCGTCGTAATCGCAATAAAATAATCAGCTGTCCCATTCATTTCAATCCACATGGTCGTCACATGATCTGACCAAGATTATATCTGGACTTTAAAAGAGACTGTGACCTCTGAGTTTGTTTCAGCCTTTCTTCTCAGAGTAGTCAGATAGGAAACGCCGACCTCATTTAGTTTAAAAAAATATGATTGACATGTAAAAGTGTTTGTACAAACCTACTTACAGAAAATAAATCATTTATCATTTATTTATTTATCATTTGTCAAGTAAGTCTTGAAGTTTTGTATGGCAGTTGATATTTTTTTTGCGATTACGATGTTGGTCCCATGGAGAAAGTTGTTCAGTTTGATGGTCTGTACCACCGCCTTTCTGGTACACCCTGTGTCTTATGTCTTCGTCCTGGCTCTGCTCATAATAAACCGTAGGTTGGCTTTTATTAAAGCCATTTTTTTTCTGAAGAAGTCATAATTTTTGTGACATTTTTTCCAGCTCAAAGCCAGGTATTAAATATTTGGCCTCCAGTACGCCATAAATATTGCAATACATTTTTATTGCTCGTAACTTAGTTCCAAGGATTTACCGCGTTCGTACCCTCGCACGCAATATTCATAATAAATTATCATCAAAATATTTAAATTGTCGCTTTTCGACTTGGGTAACGTTATTTCGTTGTAGTTTATTGTACAATGTATTGTTTGGTTTTAGTACATAACATTAGGATATTAATTTATTCCTGGAAAATGTAGATGCTTGCTGATACAAATTTCGACGGAGTCTCGTTACGTCCGCTACGCATAGCGTCCGTTTAAGGCCCTATTGTATTCTTGAAGATGATTTTTTCTCGGATCAGTCGCGTTACAGCCGTTCTACCTAAAAGTGCACTCAACGCCAAAAGTGCTTTTTTGTGATTAGAAAAATATCACACAGATCAAATTAACATTTTGTACCTATAGCATGGTACCTACTAGGCGAGCAGAATTATAGGAGATACTTTTTTCGCCCGCATACACGCACATTTTTATAGGTGAGTCTAGCTTTTAGGTAGAACGGCTGTAACGCGACTGACCCGAGAAAAAATCACCTTCAATAATGAATAAAGAAAAAATAGAAATTCAAGATTACAATAGGGCCATAAGCGGATGTTACGCGTAGCGGACGTAACGCGACTTCCTCCAAATTTCTTCACTGACCCAATTTTTCTTACGCGTATCAACAGCGTAGTAAGTAAATGAGATCAAGGTTGGATTACTGAGTTATCGGATGCCAGATTGTTGAGACTACAATTTGATAAGGAACGGTAAAAATACATGTAAAAGAGACACGTGTAAGGCGTTTAATGTAAGCACGTGTCAATGTTTTGTATTTATGTGAGTGTCAATGACCGCGCATTTTAATATAGCTTCTGTTTACGTGAAATTTTGTTGTTTTAACATAAAATATGTCCTATTACACTTGGCAATATTATTGGCTTTCCATCAGTGAAATAATTTTCTGAATCTGATCAGTAGTTCGGAAGATACCCCCACACACTAACCCACATACTCCCCCCCCCCACATACTAACTCAAATGATAAATGATAAATGATAAATGATTTATTTTCTGTAAGTAGGTTTGTACAAACACTTTTACATGTCAATCATATTTTTTAAACTAGATGAGGTCGGCGTTTCCTATCTGACTACTCTGAGAAGAAAGGCCGAAACAAACTCAGAGGTCACAGTCTCTTTTAAAGTCCAGACATAATCTTGGTCAGATCATGTGAAGACCATGCAGATTGGTGTCTGAAATGGTCTTTTGAGTAAAGAACCACACAGATTGAGCGGACCTGTCCAGTCAGTGCACGCATTTGTCAAAAATTGTGTAGCTCAACTCAGAACTTGAGGAGCCTTACGATTCGACGAACAATACCAATGAAAGGACATTTGGGTAGGCCGCATAAATTACTCAAACTGCCAGACCATGATTAAAACTAACTAAGAAGGAAAAAAGAAAAAAGAAATGACCCACATAGTCTTCACACTCACAATAATAATAATAAAAAAATAGGTAAAAAAACTTTTTAAGTTAAACGGTTTTATGTTAAACATACATTGCAATGTTTAAGATAAATGTACTAAAAACCAAAAAATAATAAAATAGATACAGTCGTGGGAATTATAAACATATGCATAGACTAGACTAAAATAAAACCGTGGGGCACGTCAATTGTCTACAAAAAAAAATTATCGACTTAATGTGCGATAGAAGAATCGTTTAATTCGTCGTTAAAATAGGCAGTTGGCCCGCAGACGGTGAGGAAATTACTTACTATTTTCTTGCTCATGGAAATTCCAATAGTTATACACTCCATGTAAATAAAAGAGATGTTTCAACTAGTTTATCGTTGGACATTCACACTGCTGGCTGGCGAGGTATCGTTTCACTGCTCGTAGTTTGTCTTTAATCGACAAAACATATGGTAAAAGTACTACTCGCTCACCACTATGAAACCCTAAAACTCGCTTATAATCGAGCTTGCTAGCTTGTTTCCACATTCTAGCCCTACTTATCACACGTCCATCGTTGTCGGTTGAACAACTGCCTAATTATAGTGTAACATTACAAAACAAACATTTTAATCAACGATTGTAGACAATTGACGTGCCCCACGGTTTTATTTTAGTCTAGTCTATGCATATGTTTATAATTCCCACGACTGTATCTATTTTATTATTTTTTGGTTTTTAGTACATTTATCTTAAACATTGCAATGTATGTTTAACATAAAACCGTTTAACTTAAAAAGTTTTTTTACCTATTTTTATTTTCTAGTTTTTAGTTTTTATTTCGCATTCTGTTTAATTCATTTAGTGCTTCGTTATTGCAAGGTTTCTTGCCCGTAAGTTTATTGCAGTCCAACTCCTCTATACGTAGTCCCTGCAAAGATCTTACTCTACTAAGAGCCACGTAGGCTTGACCTTCTTCATACAGTTTCGCACCTAAGTATACGACTGCGTGATCCACAGTGCTGCCCTGCATTTTATGTATTGTAGAAGCCCATGATAGGATTAAAGGCAACATTCTTCTTTCAGCCGTCCCGTAATTGTACTTAGCTGGAAACTGTATGGCTTTCGGGTGTATAAGATGTACTCCGTCTCTTGCGAAATCAATTCGGACGGAAGGTACATCTGTTGCATACATCTGAGTTCGACGAAATTGAGGCCAAACGATTTCGTTGATGTAGCCTATAGCGCCATTTACTAATCCCTTTGAAACGTCAATATTGGACCGTAGCATGACTTTTGCCCCCACAAATATTTGCAGTTCCGCTGGTAAACCCCCAGTTTTGTTGATATCAGCTGGTATTATAGTAGCTATATCCACATTGTCTGCATTTCGTGTGGCGTGATACCCATATTGGTGGGATTGATAAAAAATTGTTATCAGCCATTTGGTAGCGGCGGCCATCTTAGATTTCAATTTTGCATAGTAAATTGTATTCTACTTGTTGAGACCTTTCATTTGATACCCATATTGATGGGATTGATAAAACCTACGTTATCCGCCATTTTGTAGCGGCCGCCATCTTGGATTTAAATTTTTTATAGTATATTGTATTCTGCTTGTTGAGCCCTTTCATTTGATACCCATATAGATGGGATTAATTAAAAATTGTTATCAGCCATTTGGTAGCGGCAGCCATCTTAGATTTCAATTTTGCATAGTAAATTGTATTCTACTTGTTGAGACCTTTCATTTGATACCCATATTGATGGGATTGATAAAACCTACGTTATCCGCCATTTTGTAGCGGCCGCCATCTTGGATTTCAATTTTTATAGTATATTGTATTTTGCTTGTTGAGCCCTTTCATTTGATACCCATATTGATGGGATTAATAAAAAATTGTTATCAGCCATTTGGTAGCAGCGGCCATCTTAGATTTCAATTTTGCATAGTAAATTGTATTCTACTTGTTGAGACCTTTCATTTGATACCCATATTGATGGGATTGATAAAACCTACGTTATCCGCCATTTTGTAGCGGCCGCCATCTTGGATTTCAATTTTTTATAGTATATTGTATTTTGCTTGTTGAGCCCTTTCATTTGATACCCATATTGATGGGATTAATAAAACATAAATTATCCGCCATTTTGTAGCGGCGGCCATCTTGAATTTATAATGATAATGAATAAACATAATTGTATTGTCACCAAAATCCAAAGTGTATACAAAATTTCAGATTAATCGGTTGACAGGAAGAGGGTGAAATTTGAATTACTAAATTTCACCCAAGAATAATAAATAAATAAAACAAACGGGGTGAGCTAAATAAAACCGTTTAAAAAAAAAATAAGATACTATACAAAGTAAATATCCATGTCATTGTTTATATAAAATTCATCAATGTCAATGTGTATATAAAAATCCGGACATCATCTTTGATCTTTGAGGACCATGTAGATTGGTGTCTGAAGTGGTATTTTGAGGGAAGAACCACACAGATTGAGTGGACCTGTGCAGTCAGTGCACGCATTCGTCAGTAACCGTGCAGCTCAACTCAGAACTTAAGGAGCTCAACGATTCGACGAGCAATACCAAGGACAGAACATTTGATACCAAGGACAGAACATTTGAAATTTTGTCTCTTTATAATATTTTTATAGAATATAACATGTTTGTATCTTTTAAGCGACCATAATAACCAGAATTTCTAATATCGGATTTAAATGAATTGGATAGGGCCATAACAAGTTTTTCTCTCTTTTAGCTTAACGTACCTACTCCTTTTACTTTACTTTTCACTCCGCTCATGAGCTTTGTCCCTTCACGCATATTGCGTTTACCATTATGCGTATTTTGTGTCTAGTGTTCTGGGAGAGAAAACTTTTCTGACAGAACACCAGACACAGGGAGTCCACTGGTCCGTGTTCGTTTTCAATTAAATGATATACAGCATAATTATTATCAACGTAATAATGGTTTCTATGTTCATTAATGGAATTAGTGTTGTACCGTTTTAATCAACTTAAAAAAGGCGATTTGTAAAATTACCAAATATAACATTTTCAGTTCTTTCATTGGCAAGAGACTTTTACCATTCAATCTGATATAATTGTTAATAAGATTTTTCTGTGTAATCCTCTATATCTTCCCATAATCTGATTACCGAGTCGGACTGGTCGCTTTCATATAGTCGCACTGTAATATAATACTATCCATACTAATAATATAAATGCGAAAGTAACTATATGTTGCCTTTTCACGTCTAAACAATAGAACCGATCGTTATGGAATTTGACAGATGAAAGCCTCATAGCAGTGACCAGCAGAGTAATCGCGTAACACAAACACACTATCAATAGCAATGGGTTTCATTTTGACAGTTCAACAATAATCATTGCGTTATTTACGTTGTTGAGCAGACATTTTTCGAACATATGGAGCAATGGATTAGAGGGGCTTGTGGCTAAGTAATAACAGCCGCACGGGTCGATCGATCAGGTTAAGCTACGCTTGCCGCGGTTGGTCCGTGGATGGGTGACCATCTTCACATACCAAGACCCCTCCGTGCCTCGGAAAGCACGTTAAGCCGTTGGTCCCGGCTGTCATTCGTGGATCTTTGACAGTCGTTACGGGTCGTCAGTAACCCGAAAGTCTGACAACCAGTCTTACCTAGGGGTACCGTATTACCCAGTAACTGGGTTGTGGAGGTCAGATAGGCAGTCGCTCCACGTAAAATACTGGTATTCAGCTGCATCCGGTTAGACTGGAAGTCGACCCCAACATAGTTGGGAAAAGGCTAGGCAGATGATGATGATGGAGCAATGGATTAGCAATATGCTTCAAAAATATTCAAATTGAGAGTAATAGTGTGTTACGCAATTAGGGTGCAGGAGAAGCACATTTTATAAAATAACTAGCTTCTGCACGCGACTTCCTCCGCATGAAATTTCTTGTTCTCCCGTACCACCCTCCCGCGCTTTAACTTCTCTTAGCGAGGAGCTCAGAAGCACCAGAATCGGCTGTCATATAGATAGTGTCTGTATCAACAATATAAGCTATGCTGACGATATGGTGCTGCTGAGCCCCTCGATCTGTGCGTTGAGGGAGCTCATAAAGATTTGTGAGACTTACGCGAACACTCATGGCCTAAAATACAACTCAACAAAATCTGAGCTTATGGTATTTAAATCAGGTACTAAGCACTATGAAAATGTACCTGATATAGTCTTGAATGGTAACCCTTTAAAAAGGGTTACTAAATTTAAGTATTTAGGTCATTGGGTCACTGAGGATTTAAAGGACAGTACTGACATTGAGAGAGAGCGCAGGTCGTTGTCTGTTCGATGTAATATGCTGGCTCGCAGGTTTGCACGCTGTACAACACAAGTAAAGGTAACGCTTTTTCAGGCATACTGTCAATCCTTTTACACGTGCAGTCTGTGGGTTGGCTATTTGCAGAGGGCATACAGTGACCTGCGAGTGCAGTATAACAATGCGTTCAGGATGCTGATGGGGTTGCCGCGATATTGCAGTGCCTCTGGCATGTTTGCCGAGGCCAACGTTGACAGTTTTGCGACAATCATGCGTAAACGTTGCACCTCGACCCTAACTCGCATGCGAGCTAGTTCCAACAGCATCTTGAGCGTATTGACGGACCGGTGGGATTCTCCGATGCTTGAGCGGTGGATGCGACTGCACGCAGTGAAGTAGCATACATGCGTTCTGGTGTCGGTAGATTGATGCTATCTTATATGTATTTGTTTTGTTACTAACATTAGCTCTTAAGTATTTTCGTGTTACTAACAATTTATATGGAGAAATCTGAAATAAATTATTATTATATTATTATTATTAGCGTTCTTTCCGCCTTTTTTTCTTTATGCACGGCTCCTAAGGGTCGTAGCGTGATGCTGTGGGCTCTGCACCCTAATTGCGTAACACACTATTAGTCTCAATTTGAATCATCTTGAAGCATATTGCTAATCCATTGCTCCATATGTTCGAAAACCGTGTCTGCTCAACAACGTAAATAACGCAATGAATGTTGTAGAACTGTCAAAATGAAACCCATTGCTACTGATAGCGTGTTACGCAATTACCCTGCTGTTTTACGATTGGTTTATACACGCAGACAGAGTCCCGGGCAACAGCTAATTTCTATGGATTGCCTTGACATCTTTATCTTTGTGTATACAAATATCAACGATAAGTGGAAAGTTCCGTTTTGGTAGTTACAAAATGGGTACAAATTGATCAGATATTTTCGTTATCTGATATGCTAATATTGGGTTGGCTGTCTTATCATAGTACATGCACGTGATCAAACAAGGCTTTGACCTGATTTGGGCTGATATAATTTTGAATAGAATAGGTTAAATATTGCACAAAAATCAGTGAATACATACTTACATTGTGATGGTGGGTTGTACAGGAAAATGTCGTGAGCAAAGTTTTTATTATGAATTTGAATGCGAAGGGATAAGGAAAATGTTCTGAGGAAAGTTTTGAGTAGATATGAATGGGGGATGGCTATAAGAGTAGGGGAAGACCAAAGAAACGATGGATGGATTGCGCGAAAGATGATATGGTTAGAAAGGGGTCTCTACCACATCTCGGTAGATGACGACTTATAATAGAGAAGAGAAGAAAAATACCTGCACCCTAATTGCGTAACACACTATCAATCTGAATGATTTTGAAAGATATTGCTAATCCATTGCTTCATATGTTCGAAAATGTGTATGCTCAACAACGTAAAAACGCAATGAATGTTGTTGAACTGTCAAAATGAAACCAATTGCTACTGATAGTGTGTTACGCAATTGCCTTGCTGTTCCGCCGACCTCATATAAATTGGGATAAGGTCAGGAGAGTAATCATGACTTAGTGACAGCAATAAAATATTTTATTTATTTGTTTTAATAATTCTGTGATTGTAGTATCTTTCTAATAATTTAGTCTCAATATTGTATTAAATAAGGGAAGTAGCGAGTCAACCCCAACACAAGTGTCTCTGATTACTTACTGGGGCTGTCTCAACTCATGTATAGAATGTAGCATTTGAGACACAATGAACATTTGGAATTTTGAATTTTTGAATCTTGCGATGCCTCCACTTATTCCGGTCTTCAGCGTCTCGGAAATTATGAACTATGGAGGTTTGTGTTGACACTTTGATAAGGTCTGTCCAACGTAGGTGACGGACCGCGTGACCGCATGCCCTCCACTTGTCCCTGGACAGCGAGTCGTTCCATGGAGTGTTCGTTACGAACTGCGTGGCCGAAATATTTGATAATTCGTGTTTGCTTTGGCCAAAGAAAATGCAGAGTCATCAACTACGACCACTCTGTCAAGAGTGAACGACTAAGGAGGGGAGTATCTTGAAACAACCAAACTTACGACTTTGCTAAAACTTTCCTCCCAATAAATAAATAAACTCCAATAAACATTGATCCCAATGATTTGCAAAATAGATAGCCCACATCCTTAACTCCCCCCTAAAGGCCCAGCGGAATATGAAATGTAATCTAACACACACCCTATAACACAAAACACCGCAAAACTTACTTAGACTTTCAAAATAGAACATGATCTTACAAATGAAAAAAAAAAGCGACCAAGTGTGAGTCGACACAGGGTTCCGTACCATCGTACAATATTTAACACTACAATATATTAAAATAAAACACTTTAGGTTATAAAAAAAAAACACGTTTCATGCATAGGGGTCCCCCCTATAAGTTTCCCACCATAATAAGCATAATCAGCCTATAATGTTCCCACTGCTGGGACACAGGCCTCCTCTCTGTGAGAGGGTGTGGGCCGTAACCCACCACGCGGGCCCAGTGCGGGTTGGTAGATGTCCCATGTCTTCGATTTTTTGGTTCTAGGACATGCTAGTTTCCTCACGATGTTACCCTATGAATTTCAATTTACCTAATTTTATTTTTAGTATTTGTTCTTATAGCGGCCTTAGTGGTACACACTGTGAATTTAAGTGGCTGCCGATTGCGGTTCTAAAGTTACAGCCCTGTGACATTCGAACGGACGTAAAGCCGAGCCACAGTAATAGGATCATGTTGGCACCCTTTGTGAACGAAACCCTTAAAACAAAAACAACATAGACTTCTTCCTCGCCTTTACCAATGATGAATATCTTCCACAAGATGTTGTCTCCCGCAGCTATTCAATCTCAGTAATCTCATTCCAACTCGTTTCCGCCTTCCCACTGACCTATAATATACGATAAGTAGGGTAACCATGTTTACTAGACCGTTTAAGATACTAGGGATTCAATATTCATCGTTGAGAAAGATAAGCACCGAGTGTACACAACATAAAAAAACACATAAAACACTACAAAATATAGAATGGGCGGTGTTATCGCTCTTCCAGGCAACCTTGGAATGTACAGTGATTTTCCTGGACATAAAATGGGGCTGTCGTTGGTTCAAATATTATGTAAACAATACAATAAAATAGATACACATAAATACATATCCAAAATTATAGATACATAAATACATACTTACTAAATATACAAGCAACGAAAATACTCGTAAAAGAAGACTGTAGATGACTGCAGTTACGACACCAAGATCACAACAACAAGTAGTGTTCCTTTACGAGTCTTTTGAACACTTGTAACGACTGTGCGCGTTTCATCCATTTTGATTGATAGCTCAGTTCTTGAGGAAGGTTGTAGGCTCTTTAATATCACGCTACGATCCTTAGGGTGCAAGAAATTTCACGCGGACAAAGTCACAGACAGAAGCTAGTAATAAATAAATATCGATATTTTGTCAAGTCGTACAAACTGTGCGAAGCAAGGGCGGGTAACTAGTTGAGGATAATTGAATATTCATCGTTATCGATACGGAGAGAGCTAAAAATAAGAACTATTGATTTTGCCTGCTGAATTTTGTAACAGTTTTTATTTGATTAACAGGCGAGATGTAACGATTTTATCATCTTTACATCTCGCCTGTGTTCCTCGAAGAGTTAGGCAGAGGCGTACCTATAGTGTACCCGAAGGAGTCTGCCGAAAACTGCCCCTCAACATGAACACAGAGGTTGTGTGTTCGAGCCTTCCCAGTTCCCAGTGGAAATTATTTCCTTTTTCCCCTCTGAAAGTAAGGGAGGAAGGGGGTAAAGTGCAGGAGGTAACAACGAGTGCGTTAGGGAGCGTTGAGACATCTATGAATGATATCAACAAACAAAGTAGTCCATACGGGTTGAGCCCAGCTTAGCTCAGTCTGAAAGTGACAAGTGAAGTGAAATTTCCCCAAAGATTGCAATACACCATTCGATAGGACTTATTTAGATCTACTTTCTCACGTTATCGAATTTCGGATTGTTACGTGTATAAATGGCCGAGGGCCAAAAACTGTTTTTCCCATAGACTTCAATGTAACTTTGGAGGCTATTTTGACAATGTTCCCTTCTACTTAGAACAATGGTTATTTTTGCATTCGAGTCAGTATACACCCTAGTTTACTTCACCGCGAGGTGGCGCTTGTGCGGTAAGGGACATTTTTCTACGCAAACTCGGCAGACTCCTTTACCAGTTATGTTCAAGTCCCATGTAATAGGGGGCGAGCCTATTAATAAATAATAATAATAATAAATTTATTGCTCAAGTAACTAGGACTCACTGTGTTAGTAAACTTAAAAAACTATGTTAGTTTATTTTATTTACATTAAAATCTTCACTTCACCCCATGGGAGATGGCACTGCAGTGAACCACCATTAACCGGGCACAAATCCCTACTGGTTGATTCCAGATATAAAAACCCAAACCCACTGTCTGACCTTGGAATCGAACACAGGACCTCATGCTCAGCTGTAGCGCCCGCGACCACTACAACAACGAGGAATAAATATATAAATACGTCACTTGGCCTATAAACAGTAAAAGATCACTCTTGCGATAAGACCGCCCATTGTGTCACCCTTTGTAAAATTTCTATGTTTATGTCTGTAATTTATACGGTGTACATAATAAAGAGTATTCTATTCTATTCTAAACAATGTCTGTTTCTGACAACCCTCAGCAGAAAATTCCATATAAATAATCCGCATTAGGCCCAAAACAGCGATTCACAGGTTGTTGAAAAGGTGCATTAATTAGTTTAAGCGTGATTATTATTGTGTTATTTGGAACGTGATACTGTCATGTGTGCATTATCGGGTCACCATCAGTGCACCTGTACTTATATAGCGTGTCAACTAAGTACTTTGCAACTCATTAAAGTAATTATTTTACCGTTGTTATGTTACTTGTGTGTTGTACAGACGCCAGCACATCAAGCTACCCGAAACTGTTAGATTTTCCCAATCAACTTTGAACCTTATACTTTAGCGATAAAGTTGAAAATCTATTAAAGAAATCTGACAGATTGTAGTAGCTTGATGTGCTGGCGTCTGTACAATGGCGTAGAGTATATAGGTGATATGACTTCAGGGCGAAAGGTGGAAATGTGATAAATCTATATTCATGACGACCGCTATTTATTTACCGCTTTCCTAGGTATATAGCAAAAGCGTTGGATTCATAGGAAAGCGGTGCCGTCATACTATAGCAGCCGTCATGACAATCTGTCATTTTTAACCTTAATTTAAACACTGATTATTTGATGGTTTCAAAAAACGCAATGTATTTGGAAAGCCGTCAATTGTGACAGTTCACAGTTTTCCTTCAGAAAAAAAACCCCATTTACGTAATTTGCAATGATTTATTATTTGAAAACTTAACCCTTTGTCATTATTTATCTTAAATTCTTAGGATAAAATTCCTTAATACTGAAACTTGACAACATTTAACGACAAATCCGGGAAATTCAGTTCCTAAAGCTGCAGAGCAGAATAATTTGATGGAATTTCTATCGGCTCCCAAACTCGGTCAAGCATGGTGCCTCTAGCGATAACTACTGAACTACTTGAGCCCAGTACACACGCATTGTTTGTTCACTGCATTTACCCAAGATAAAGGCGCAAAATCCTCCTCCACCTGACTCGAGTAATCAGTTCCTACGATAATAGGGACGGCTTATGTTAATTACCTAACCGTAATGGTGATTAGTTAAAAATTTACTGACGTTTTGGGAGCAAAATGTAATCATGTAAGTATGTAGTTAGTTTGTAAGCTTTGTTGGAAGTGGTGTTTTAAGATAAGAAAAGTTTGAGTTTCAAAATCTGTGATTAATCATAAAAAGATCCTTAGATGAATATTTAAATGATAAACATACGCTTGCCGCGGTTAGTCTGTGGATGGGTGACCATCTTTACATACCGAGACCCCTCCGTGCCTCGGAAAGCACGTTAAGCCGTTGGTCCCGGCTGTCATTCGTGGATCTTTGACAGTCGTTACGGATAGTCAGAAGCCCGAAAGTCTGACAACCAATCTTACCTAGGGGTATCGTATTACCCAGTAACTGGGTTGTGGAGGTCAGATAGGCAGTCGCTCCATGTAAAATACTGGTATTCAGCTGCATCCGGTTAGACTGGAAGCCGACCCCAACATAGTTGGGAAAAGGCTAGGCAGATGATGATAAATGAATAAACAGAATTATAATACACACGTAAATACAGGTGTCAGGTATATAATAATAATCTAAAATATTTAAGTACATTTTGCAGATAAAATAATACATAAATAATAGATAAGCGAAATTTTAGTATCTTATTCGAGATCTCCTGACTTTGATTATGTAAGTACGTTAAAACTTGTTCCCACAAAAACTACTATCAATTATCTTCTAAAACAGAGCTTAATCTCTCCTACCCTTTTGCTGTGCCCTACAGGGTCCATAATGATCTAAAATACATAATTACCACCTAAGTACACATTATTAAGATATTGAGTATTGAAAAACGTTACGGTGATATTAACATAAGTGCCTTACCTGCCTTGAAAAAGGACTTTCATTTAATAAGGTATTCAGGTACAGCCGTGCGATTCTGTAAATATCTCACCGTGAAAACAAAGGTGAAGTGAGTCGTCATTAGTGTCAATCCCTAGCATCAGCAAGACTCACAGCTCACTCTAAGCTCACTTCACCTTAGTTAACACGGTGAGATTTTTCCAGAATCGACCGGCAGGTAACATAATACCAGCCTGTTACCGTCACACTGCTACGCGGCACTGCTGTTGCGGCCTATTCCCAGACAGAGATTTAATCACCACCCTTGCTCAAGAATACAGGATGGTACAGACGCCAGCACATCAAGCTACTACAATCTGTCAATTTTTTAAAATAGATTTTCAACTTTATCGCTAAAGCATAAGGTTCAAAGTTGATTGGGAAAATTTGACAGTTTCGGGTAGCTTGATGTGCTGGCGTCTGTACATATTTTTTTTCTGATTCGATTTCAGTATGCAATGTTGAGCTCGTATGTATTCTTCTGTGGTTTCATTTCATTGTTTAAATTGATTAGAAAAGTTTCCGTGACTATAATATTTAAGTCCTTACTGAAAAATGTATTCATGATTACGGGCTATAGGCGATGAAGCATGATAAACTAGGTACGATTATATGAATAAATAAGCTGTCACTCCTGCAGAGCACTGCAGGAGTGACAGCTTATTTATTCCGATGTGTATGTCATAATAATCGACATTTTAATAGTGCTATCGATTAGGTAAGGCGATACGTAATTACAAGATGACAACATTTGAAGACTTATGATTACTGTATATTTGCACTGACTGAGGTCAGATGAGATCACGGTGAGATGGTTACAGAATAGCAATTCTGTAACCATCTCACTGTGAAATGTTAGGTGAGCGTGGTGTGAGCTGTCAGTGTCATCTCACCTGATACTAGGGTTTGACCATGAATAAATTCGACAATCACAACAACAAACAATCACAAACCCAATCACAAACAACAATCAAAAAACACAAACACAATCACAATCGAGATTTTTATGCTAATTCTATTTTGTGGGGTTTTAATCTAGGAAAAAAAATTAACTAAAAAGAATCAGTGAAGATCCAAAAACGTTACAATAATAATCCTCAATTGCGGCGATACTTTTGATGTCTGTATCAACCTTCCAAGCGAAGGATTTGGCAGAGATCTAATGTCTATAAATGTCGCTAGCTATGTTTAAGTCCTATGTAATAGGGGGCGAGCGTATTGCGAACAACCGGGCACGAATCCAGAAAGGGGCAGCTATTAAGAAATGAATGATAGAAAACACAAATTACACTTAGCACTACTACCTGGGAATCGAAACCATGAGCCAGCGCTTGCGATCACTGGACCAACGAGGCGAGCGATTTAAAAGAAACTTTGGCGTGGGAGTAAGTTACCGTTGAAGAATAACTAAACGCCACATAAAATTATGTAAAGTCAAAATCAAAAGTCATTTATTCAAACTAGGCTGAGAATCAGCACTTTTCGAACGTCAAAATTACAAAAGACAGTCCTCCAAAACGCCCGCCCTTCACCACCTAATGCTTTCGCTGGGAAGAAGAAGTGGCGCAACAAACTCCCCAGCAGCATAGCTGTCTGTTCAGTTAGAAAATACTTGACTGAATACAAAACAAGGTATGCAAAGTAATTAACATTATAAGACACAGAACACTAAATTAAATTATTTGCCATATGTCAGCTAGCTACACCAATATACCAAGAAATACAATAAAAAACTATAAGTACTCAAGCAAAAAATAACTTGAGAGAACAACTTTTTTAAACGATGCCAAACAGTCGAAGGTTATCCAAAACTAGAATTTCAATTAATTTACTTTCTGTGTGCGCATTATACAGACGTGACATCCGTAATAACTTAGATATTGGGTATCTCTTGCCAAGTTCTATAAATCTAGAAAATAATTTACCAAAGTTTTTATAGACAGTTTTTGAATAGGGTGTATTAAACTTATAAAACCACTCAAGTCATTGCTTTAGCCGTGGAAATCTGGCAATAAAAATATTAAGATAGCTTGCCGACTTACCATCTTTTTTGCTTCATAAAAACTTCGTGCAGGTTTTAAATCAGCGCTCAATCTTCGATCAATATCAGTGGAAGGAACATAATTTACATAATTATAATATACTTAACTAATGATATCAATATCTGAGCAGTGTAGTTTGCCTTGTGGTTCGTTACGAGAACACGTCCAAATGTGTAACTGTGATGTGAATATTGAGTGAGATCATTAACAAATCTTGTTTCAAATATGGCCGATAACTATGGAACATTTGATAGAAATACTGAGAAGGGTGAGTGATATTTGATTTGTGTTGTGTGAAAGTTGTGGAATATTATTGTTATTATTTTTATTGTAGTTTTTGATTTTGCATTCAATCAATCTGCCTAGCCTTTTCCCAAATATGTTGGGGTCGGCTTCCAGTCTTAACTGGATGCAGCTGAATACCAGCGCGACTCTGATCATTGTAAATGTCCCTAGCATCAGTGGGATGACACTGACAGCTCACTCCATGCAAGTTTTCACGGTGAGATTTTTACAGAATCTACCGGCAGTAACTTACATAGAACGACATCCGTCGTAAAGAAACCAGTATGTCTTAGAACCCAAAATTCGAGGACATGTGACATTACCAACCCGCACTGGGCCCGCGTGGTGGATTACGGCCCACTCCCTCTCACCAAGACGAGGCTTGTGTCCCAACAGTGGGAACGTTATATGCTGATTATTCTTATGCTATACATGGAGCGACTGCAGGTAGACATTCGTTGATAAATAAGTACTACGTGACGTAAAGTTGAGTACCTACATTCGAAATCGAAACAATACGAACAATAAATCTGAGCGCATAATTCGAATTTCTTACAATTTATTACGCAAGAAAAATAAACGGCTGGAATGAATTGTTATCTATATTTTTTTTATTTGATAAAATGCTAAGAAAATTTTACTACAAATATAAAGACAAAAGTACATTCGGAAACAAAATAGTTGCCTTTCAATTCAAAATTGCTTGTATGATTTGAATTTTAATGGGCTGTATCTAAGTTCTGTGACCCGTGAATTACGGTCGGTTGGTGCAGCGGTGGTTATAAAAATATTTAATGTTCCATTAATATCGGTATAGTGCATTTTATGAGCATATTTGCTAGTGATAATTTTCAACAGCATCGATTTTAGGTCCTCCATATATCACTTTCCATAGCTACTCTTTTTTTTTTTGTTTTCTATCCTTGCCTCTGTGACAAAACTCAACAAAAGGTACGGTTTCGGATGTTCTAATACTATTATCGTCCTCTTTACAACATCGCAAAACACGTAACACGCCTGCAATCACAATCCAAAGGGGTTTGAAGGAATTTCTTATTCTATTGGTTCATAATTACCAATGTTTGAAAAATTCGTCTACTCAATAACGTAAATGACGGAATGAATATGGTTGAATTTTCAAAATGAAAGGCATTGCTTTTGTTACGCAATTAGGCTGCTGATTGTCATTATATGTAATGCATATATCATTTTCTTTTCCAACTAACCTGTGTTCTACGGCCTTGAAACAACCTGTTTGTCCGGCCGAAGACCTTTAGAACGTTAACTTACTTGTGCCTCAAGATATGTAAATCTTTTGGAGACATATCCGAAATATTTCTAGTAATCAGTACCGAAAAAGCGAAATCCAAAGGCTTGAAGGCGACATTCATAATAACGTTAGAGAACTAATTCCCGTATTCAATATTCCGCTAAATTTGGTACTAACTTCATTTGAACCCTGGCTTGAACTTAGTTGGCGAAAGGTCAAACTCAAGACCTGCTTCTAAAATGAAGTCTATAAATAAAATTATTAGAGCCATAGTGACTATAAATAAGAAATGACTACATAAGAGGAAGTCTGAAAGTGTAACCGGTAGCTGAAAAGTTATGTGGAAATCGGTTGTCATGGTATGGGAATGTGATACGGAGGAATGAGGAAATTGTCGTGAGAAAAGTTTTGAATATGAGTGTCGATGGCCATAAGAGTAGGGGAAGACCAAATAAAAGACGGATTAACTGGTGAATGACGATATGGTTAAAAAGGGAGTGACTACCGACGTGACGACTAATAGGGAAAGAAGCATGGAAGAAAAAGACGTGTTCCGCCGACCCTTCATAAATTGGTATAAGGACATGAGAATGATGATGAGTAGTAACCTTTAGCAGTCTAGTCGTGATAGATAAGCAATCTCGGATGATAATGGGTATCTTTTGGACGAAATCAAAAGCAAGAAAGTTAAGGGTTTGCGTCAAAATATTGTAAACAATCGATATTGGGGAGTCCGACAACGCGTTGGTCTGACGATAACGTCAAAGTGACAGGAAACAGACGAGAGACACACAAAAGCGTGTAAGAGACAGACAGCAAAGAAAGGAAGCATATAACCGGCAGAGCCCATTCCGAGTTGAGATGAAGATTCAACATTGTGCCGATCCAAGGCAAGACGCATTTGTTTCTAGAACGAAGCGAATTTCACACTATCGCGAAAACGTATTGATTTAATATATTCACTAAGTCTAGTAGGTAACCTTGTATCTCTGTACATCTTGTTAGACTATGTCTAACCTATTTTCCTATACTTATCAAGTTCTTGTTCAAGTCATGTATAACTACGATTGTATAGGATGTAGAGTTCTAATCATCCAATCATGAAACATTCCTACGATTTCCTATCATACGAGTATAACCTCCTCTCTCATTATTGATTATTTAATTGGTTAACCATCGGAATTCTTCCTCTTAGTTCAAGTCGAAGGTACCTCACAAGATAAATATTTGCATGACGTACGAGGGTTTACTCGGATTTCGGATATTTGCGCATGTGATTTGTGGGGTAATCCCTAACATCACATACAGGAAAATCTCGTGTGGAACAATGCGAGTCGTCTCCAGAAGTAAACTAGTTAGTATTAGTGAAGTTTTGGTATTGCATAAATGAGTCGGTAGTTAAGATTTTCCCTAAAACATTAAAACTGAAAAAAATCTTCATTTCTTCTTTACAAATTGCCCTTGTCTACGAAAAATGTAGTGTTGTGTTGACTTTGGGACAATTTTGAAGTCGTCTGATAAACTATGTTAATCGGGAAACTTTGCTAACATAGTCTTATCTTATAAATTCTTTTTCATGACTTTTTCTGTTCTTCGTGTACCTTGCAAGCTCAACCTTCTGAAGAATCGCTTTCTCCTACCAAGACAATTAAATCCAATCCAATCACTGCTGTGTGCAAGAGTACATATCTGCGAGCGATAAAAAATGAGAAAAATTTATTACGACTCTGCATTATCGCTGCTATTGTTTATCGATGCTTGCAAGACCGTGGCGTGGGGCACCTCTAGTGCCTCCACTACTCTAGTTACGTGCATAGAGTGAGGAAATTAGCCTGCCGCAGTGTATTTAACCTTTTTTATAACAGCACGTTCGGTAAATGCTTTAACATAATAACTAATAAGTTTTGTGACCTACTTGTTGATTGCTCGTGGGGAGTTCATGTTTTGGCCGGGTTTATAAAGCTTATGGCTTATGTTAGCGATGAGTGGCTTTTGGTTGGTTGGACTTGGATTTGAGGTAGGAAGTTCGGCATTTTGTGATGTGGTTTTCACGATTACGAAAAATATGTACGTAGGTACAAATCTACCGGAGGTTTGACGGTTTTCGAGTATGATTTGACCGTTTTCCATTTTATTAAGTACCTGGTAATTGTTGACAGGCCTACGTTGTTTTCTCATACCCATTATTACTGTTGAAAAACATTGTAAAAGCCAATTATTTTTAAAAGAGTTACCGTGGAGTTTCTTGCTGGCTTTTCTCCATAGGAAACGACCAAGTGAAACCGTGCACCTAGCTTCTGCGTTTCATAAGTGTCCATGTAGGTTTATGTGAAATAAAGATTTTGATTAGACATAGATAATTTATGAAATAATTAATGTATTTTCATCTACGTGCTCTATATTATTTTCTAGTGATTTTCACAGACACAGAAGTGACAAAACAAATAATTATTAATGACATACCCGTGTGAACTGCATAATTCATATTTCATCCTGCTTTGAACTGACAGGCGTGAAATAAGCAATTCGTACAACTTTAGGATATACGATGGGAATATGATTTGAGCAACAATATTTTTACCTTGTCCTCTTAAGAAGTAGGTACAGACATATCAAGTTACTACAATCTGTCAAATTTCTTTAATAGATTTTCAACTTTATAGCTATTGCATTAGGTTCAAAGTTGGTTGGGAAAATTTGACAGTTTCGGGTAGCTTGATGTGCTGGCGTCTGTTCCTACTCTGAACTGCCATATAATGTGTATTCCAGTGTTCTGTTATGGGAAAGTCTGAATCTATCAAAATGTAAGTTTCTTATATAATTTGGTTTTTTCTGTCTACATTTTATTATTAACACTAGCACTTGCTTTCTTGTTCCCCGACCCACCCTGTCATAGCATCACCTGCCCGCGCTATCACTTCGTTTTCGCTTAGCGTTCTTTCCGACTTTTTTTTCTTTTTGCTCCGGCTCCTAAGAGACCTAGCGTGATGTTAAACAGCCAATAACCTTCCTCGAGAATCGGACTATCAAAAGCAAAAATATTTTTTCAAATCCGACTGGTAGTTCCAGAGCTGGCGCGTTCAAAGAAAGAAACAAATGAACAAGGAAACTTTAGCTTTATTATTAGTACTGATAAAAATTTGCTTAACTATATACAATTCTTACACTATTAACTAATTACACTAGTTACTAAATTAAATGACTAACTAACTAACTATAAAAATAAATACAAAAACAAACAAAAAGGCACAAATTTATATACAACGTGTAACGTTAAATGCGCATAACCTCAGGCACCCCAACTGATTTTTAATTCAATTGACCTATTCACAGAGAAAATAAGTTATTAAAAAAATAAAATTTTTAATGACTTATTTTCTCTGTGAAATAGGTCAATTGTAAAGGTTTTATGTGCTGTTTTCGTTTTACTGGCCATTCTGATCGTTTCTTGCGTCTACGACGACGCTTTATTGAGGGAGGAGTCGTCACCGGGCCGCTGCGCCGCGCTGACATTGGGTTGCTTGACCTATTAATGAATAGACACGGCAACATTTTTAATGAAGATTTTTTGAAAAATGTGACCTATATTAAAAAGTGGTTCAATTAATTCTGCTCGTTATTCTGATCAAACTATTTTCAGGTTTTGCGCATTTAACGTTACACGTTGTATATATTTTTTAATTTATTCAAAAATATTTAAGTCATCATATTTTCCTTTACGTCTCAACTTTTTCTTTTATTAAACCTCTCATGTTAATAGGGCGGCTTAAAAATGTTGTTTCGCTAAGCGCCCCTCGAGCTCTGAGGGTGGCACAAACGACCACACCGCTCCCTCCATGTTGAGTGTCGTAAATAGCACGCGCTCCCGTAGTTTTTAAATGTTTGTTATTAACTACATACGGTTTACTTTGTTGTTGTGTTAGTTCGTTTTTAAACGACGCTGTTTGTAGAGTCTTTATTCTAGAACGACGCTCAAGCCCGCTTTTGTGTTAAATCATTGAAAAAAAAAAGTAGTTTTAAATTAATTTTTATTTCAACATCTGCTAGGTTGGGGACAAAGTAAATTTAATTTCATATTTTGTCTGGCATCTGGCTGTAATTTTGGCATAACAGCAGCTCGTATGCGATTTGCCAACAGATTTACAGATAGAAAACTTGATGGGCTCTAAAATAATTGAGCTGTTCAATCATTTAGTGCTCATACACACGAGCTACCTACTCGCGTCGATGACAGGTACGCACACTGAGGCATATTTGCTCCCGGGGTTGGGAATAGACTTATTGTAAAAACGATTTCCTTAAAAGGAAACAAAAATGTAGCATCAACACATGACAGCAAGACCTTCTCCCTTCGTTTTCCCATATAAAAAAATCTGTGTTCATAGTGTTTTGGTCGACAAAACCGTCCAAACTCCAGTAAATACTTTGTGCTCCATCGACAAAAAGAAACATAGCTCTTGTATCCCCCGGAAGTTTAAACACTACTTCCGTAAGCGGTAGGTACAATTTATGCTGTGTTGCTTGTTGTTATCCGTAACTTTTAGTACAAACAAGGTTTTCCCAGATACAAAGATGGATTCGTTTACAAGGGTCTAAATTCCAGGCTTAATAGCTCTTTTAAAAATAAAGTGTTTTCGATCCCATGATTCGGGTACCTAGCTTCAGCTCACATGAAATTCGTTCGCGTGAAATTTCGGCCGCCGACCCATCGCGTCGCATCCCATCGCCCGCCCGCGCTAGTACTTAGTTTGATACTAGCGTGATGTTACATGTACGAGTATAGCCCCTCCTCCTCCTTCCTCTCTTCTTAAACAGCACCATTATATTTTCTTTACTCCTGTTTCATGTCCATTGTTTTATGTAAATATTTATTTAGATTAGTTTACTACTTATATACTTATATTGTACTGATTTATACAATGAATACGTATGTATTCATTGTATCGTGTAAATGGTACACCATAGACTACCTACAGTATTTGTATCTCCTTCCCTTTTCATTCCATCCAAACGTTGTCTTTAAAAGATCGCTCTTAGCGATAAGACCGCCCATTATGTCACCCTTTGCAAAATTTCTATATTTATATCTGTAATTTATATGGCGTACATAATAAAGAGTATTCTATTGTATTCTATAGCCTTTCTTAAGAATTGAGCTATCAAATACAATTTTTTTTTAATCCGGTTAGTAGTTCCTGAGATTAGCGCGTTCAAACAATCAAACAGACTCTTCAGCTTTATTATTTTTACTATCAGTATAGATGTGAATTTCGTTCTGCATTGGTAAAAGAAAAGGTTTGATGAAAATGAATAATTTGCCAACTTGGTTAAAAATCTGCAAACATAACGCTTGGTGCTCAATGAAGTCATCACTCATCATTATCATCATTGCAGCCGGTTCTACCCTTTACCGGGTATATGCTTCCTCCCTTTTGTGCCATGCTTCTTCGTTCCGTGCGAGTCTCATCCATGTTATACCCGCAATCTTTTGTAGTATTGTTTTTCTCTCAACTAAGAAGCTTTGGTTTATTTCGGATCTAAAAAGCTATATTGTCTTATTAGAAGTGAATTAGGGTGCCTTTCCACCAGAGATGTGCTATGCAGCTGTGCTGCGAGAATGTAAAAGTTTCCACTGATGCTAATCTATGTAGCGGAGCGAGTAAGGTGTGCTATGAAAATGCGCCACCGCAAGGTAGCTGTGCGAGGAAGAAGCGCAGCTCGAGCTTTGCGACGTATCGAGAATAGGGAAGGCACGGGGAGCGGCGGCGCGCCTACTGTTGGAACACTGCTGCTCTGCACAGAGTTACACTTCCATAGCTCGCATCCATAGCTCGCACCCATAGCACGCATCCATAGCACGCATCCATAGCACGCATCCATAGCACGCATCCACAGCACGCATCCACAGCACGCATCCTTCCATATAAAAAACGTAGCTTATTTGAATCAGTTTCCACCAGTGCTATGCTGCGGACCAATGAATATGATTTAAGGATATAAAACACATCCATAGCAACGTTGCATAGCACATCTCTGGTAGAAAAGCAGCCTAACATCCTTATCAGCGTTCATCCAGATTATTAACTCAAACTCAAAGCGTTTATTTCAATTTAAGAATGCTGTAAATGTACAGGCACTTTTGAATTGTCAAAAAGTTGATGAGTTAGTCAAAAAGTTGTAGTTAGGTGCCTATTCCAAAACGTAGATCACTATTGAGAAGAACGGGCAAGAAACTCCAAGGATACTCTGTTAAATCAAGATATTACAAAGTCCTGCCTTCCCTTTAGATGTAGAAAGTATCTATTCCGGATCATCAGTCGGTCTCAGGCTTTAGAGTCGTAACGAAAACCATTTAGACTTCCTGCCGTAAGAGCCATCCACCACAATTTGTATTATTAGAGAAAAACCAGACTTGAATCGATTACAAAAATTGTTAGGTTGCTAGGCAGCGATACATTCTTGTCTCAACAAAGCTCCCTCGAGGTTCTTTGAGGCAAACGCCACTTTAGCGTTTAGGTATTTTTGCCGCAAAAGTAACATCTTTTCACGAGCGTGTCGATTCTGTAAAAATCTCACCGTGAAAACTTGCGTGGAGTGAGCTGTCAGTGTCATCCCACTGATGCTAGGGATTGACTAAACAAACGTTTACAATCATAATCGAGATTTTAATAATATTTTTATACTAATGGATGAGACTGACAGCAGCACTCCACGCTCACTTCACCTAGTTTTCACGGTGAGATGGATACAGAATCGCACTGCTGTTTATTGTGGTAATGGTAGTTTCAGTTTTTAGCTAAAGTACATATATTTTTCATCCAAACGTATCTTTTAAAATAATTGTAAGGGTGTTTATTACTTTAACTGTCGCTTTCGTATAAATCATCATTTGCCTGCCTTTTCCCATCCACGTTGGGGACGGTTTCCAGTTTAACCAGATGTAGCTGAAAACCAGTATTTGACTTGGAGTAACTGGTTATCTGACCCCCACAACCCAACTGGGTACTATAATATGGTAATACGGTAACCCCTTGGTAAAACTCGTTAGACTTTCGGGCTTCTGACGAACCGTGACGACTGTCAAAGATCCACGAATGACAGCCGGGACCCGGGATCAGCGGCTTAACATGCTTTCCGAGACATGGAGTCTTTATTTAAAGGTTACCCATCAACGAACGAACCGAGGCAAGTGTAGCTTAACCTGATCGATCGACCCGTGGGGTTGTTATTACTTAGCCACGAGCCGCTTTCGTATAGGTAGTATAAACATACTTCACCTATGTATAGTGTTGTGAATCATATACTTACGTTTCATTTGTATTGTAGTAACGTAATGCAAGATGGATGTTCCGAGGTACGTGATTCGTGTTCGTAATACCAACGAGGAGTAATGCAGGCATTTAGTATTTATGTTCAGTGCTTATTTATGTGAAATTAATTGACTACTCTAGTCAGTTCTGACTTTATCTTGGTTAGTTTATGAATTTATGTATAAAACATTGTTTACCTATTTATTAAATTAGTTGTAATTGATTGTGGGAGAAAATTGTGCCCATGTTACAAATCTACGCAAGCCCACATTCGCACACGTATGAGGGTCTGGCATAGTAGGTACTTCGTCCATTTTGGTTTGTTTTGATTATAAATTATTGGAAACGTGACTGTAATTTACGTAGTTTTCATTATTTTGGGGATAAAAAATTACATATTTTAAAAATGACGGAAATCAATTTAGTAAACGATTTTGACCAAACCACTTTCTTAATGTGCAACAATTCAGTCACATATTGTACTATTTCTTCCGTGTACTAGGCGTACTAACAGTGTTTAGGTTACAATTGCATGAGTTGGACCGGTGCCCAACCCATGCAAATTTAAAAAGATGGAAAAAACTAACCTCTACAAGCGACCAATACGCCTCCGTCAAGAGTCATAATCCCAATGTTCTCTTTTTGCTCAAACTATACTTTAGCCAATGGCAAAAATGGCAACTACCTAATTTAAAATGGGTTGATAGTTGATATACCTAAGTACTTCAACCCTGAGAGAACTTATTTTCCATATTGGTATAACGTGAGAAACTGTGACGCACTAAAAATAACAGTGAAATCAAGGAAACGTATTTTTCTAAACTGACATATCCACTTTCTTAAAGTAATTGAAATAAAGTTCTAATTCGAAAGAATCCTCCTTGACTACGCTACCATTTATAGGCGGCGTGTTCCATCTGGAAAATACATCTATGGTTCACCTTTAAGGCAAACTGTGCCCCTATAAACTGCCTACTTACACTTATTGTTCTAAGACCCGTAGACTGATCTGTCATTGTTTGTCCTCAGGTTGGGATGCGGCGGACGAGAAGGCGCCGTTCCTCCGCAACGAGCCTGTGAAGCTGACGCCTGCGTGGGAGGGTAATAACTTGCCAAATGACACGCTGAACTTGAAAGGTAAGCTGTTCTAACGTCTACTACTAAGTACACTATCCTTTGTGCCACAGAGATTGGGAGGCAGGGAGCGATGAATGCTCGAGCGAATCTCGCACCTCCGGATATATGCAGCCAAAACATAGCTATTTTGTGGGGTTTTAAAATAAAATAGCAAAACAGAAGCTTAGTCAGAAACTCAATGTTGTTTTTTTACCACAAAATAGTAATTTTTTGGCAACTAAAACACTAGCTTTGAAATTAAAATGATAGAATTAGCATAAAAAAATATTACTAAAACCTCGATTATGATTGTAAATGTTTGCTTGGTCAATCCCTACTATATGGGATGCCACTGACAGCTCACTCCACGCAAGTTTTCACGGTGAGATTTTTACAGAATCGACATCCTCTAGACTGAATTAATTAACAAACAATATCGAATACGGTTTACGTATTCGATATTGTTTGTTAGATAGGTAAGACGCACTGAGAAGCTCTGTTTTGTCCCATACCCTCCCATTGGAGATGTCATTAGCATTTCGTATGCCTCCATGCTTAGTTGAAAGTTACTCGTGTGAGCAAAATACCTCTAATATTATCACAAGATTCCATCGTGTATGAAGGACTCGTCTGGGATGTGATTAAATGTTCCATTTTACGCTCAACTTGAAAGGTAATCTTCTGTTAACACGAACAGATTCGTATCACACAGAGTTATGGAAAAAGTTGAGTTATTTATACTTTTATAGGTACTAATAATATAAAGAGGTAAATTTTGTTTGTTTGTATTTTTGCATGTAGAGGGTAATCTCTGGAACTGCCAGTCGGGTTTGAAAAAATATTTTTGAAAATTTATGGTTATTTGACATCACGTTATGGCCCTTATAAGCCGAACAGAAAAATAAATGACATAAAGAACGGTAAGCGATAACGAAGTGATAGCGCGGGCAGGTGATCTTATGCGACGGGGAACAAGAAATTTCAGTCTGGCGAAGTTGCATGCAGAAGCTAGTTTACCAATAAAGCTGTATTAAATTAATTAATTTATTTATTTCAGTCATAGTCCATACATTATACAAAAGTTAAATCCAATAAAACATTACAATAATCAACAAAAGTAAAATAACACAATCATACACCATTAGAATTACATAACCAGTGCCACAATTAAATAGAATATAATACTCTTTATTATGTACACCATATAAATTACAGACATAAAAATAGAAATTTTACAAAGAAAAAAATCAAGAAATTTTTAAATGAAATTAAAATTTTACACATAAAAATAATCAATAACAAATAAGCTATGTATAGTAGGTATGCCGTATGTGTAATTGTGTGAGGGGTTTGAGATTGGATGTCAAATTGACATGTTCGGCTTGAAAGGTTGTTCACATGAGAGGAAAATCAGTCTTCACCTCTTGAACGGTTGAACCGGAAAATCTGCTGTCAACACAACGAATTTAGATAAAGCTGTAGGACCCGTTTCAAAGTTTCTATAGCATCGCATATTCCGCCTATAAAGCTCCCAAAGCTGGGACAGGCCTCCTCTCTATGAGATGGTGTGGGCCGTAATCTACCACGCGGGCCCAGTGTGGGTTGGTAGATGTCACACGTCTTCGAATTTTTGGTTCTAGAACATGCCGGTTTCCTCACGATGTTTTCCTTCACCGTTTTGAGAGCGGTAGTGACTAAGCAGCACTGAGCAGTGGTGGCCCAGTGGTACGAGTTATAGGTCGTAGGTTCGAGCCCAGACAGGCGAAATTATTTAGTCTATAGGATAGGCATCATTTACCAGAAAATAGCCTTTGTATGAAATGATTTGGTAAGTAGCTTACCGAAGATAATGGCGAAACGGGCTATAAAGTTGCTAAATATGCGTGTTACATGCCTGTGCTTGTGTCTACAAAATATATAATAAAGAATAGCCACGTTTGCTACGCACCACCGTTTTTTGTGCTTTATCGCCTAAGTCAGTAACCGGAAGATCGCTTACGCAACTTATTTGACCAAAATCTATTTATAGACAGGTTGACGAATAAGAGAAAACGTAAAACAATTATTCAACTTGGTACTAATTTAAATCATGCTGGATGTCGTGGTTAGTGGCGTTTTGTATTAAAATTAATACATTTATAATAACTAATTACAACTGTATTACATATCCCAATAATTATATTAAAAATTAACCAACGGACTATAAACTATTCAGCGATTTAATTCCATTTTCCATCAATAAAAGAACAAATCGATATCAACTTGACACCAATCACGCCATCTATCAGAGTCTTATACAAACTAGGAGTTCTGAATCACGCAAGTAAAGTTTTCACGGTCGGTAGCATGGCGTGCCTTATTTCGAACATACGTTTACTTGTCACCGTAGCCCACTTCCCAACGCAGTGTCTTCAGTTATATCATAACTGCTTGTCACATTATAATTTCAGTGGGTAAATTAATGCTTTACTAAAACACATGCAAATTCCTATGAATTTGTGTGCACCTAAGTATTGCGACATTACCATTTAGGTCCAAAAGTGTAAAAACTTTTATAATAAAATACCAGAACAATATTACATACATTATTTGAGATAGTGAAAGTTTTTAAGCCTTATGTTAGTAAAAAAAAACATGATAAACGAATTTAAAAAATCCAAAAAGAGCTTTAGGGACTTAGATTTGAACTCACGACTTCTGTACACTACGGTCAATGAAATTGGTTGTGAGTTCGAATCCCAGGATCGGCAAAACTTTTTGGATGTTTTTGTTTACTGTTTAGTTTTTGAATATTGCATGAAATATTCGTTGATATAATTACTGCTAAATTAAGTTCGATTCAATTATTTAGCTATTGTTTTTATCACTTTTATAGTAATTATCATAATTATTTTTTAAACTGGTCGTTTCTTTTAAATTTTACTTTCAATTTACACAACTCTTAAAAAAAAACTAAATTGCAACTAATTCGTCCCTCCTGTTGCAGGTATAGCGATGGACTTAGCAGCTCCCAAAGACAAATGGAACATAATATTCCTCACCTTATTACTGCATGGCCTGGGAACCCTGACTGCTTGGAACATGTTCATCACAGCCAAGGATTACTTCGTCCAATACAAGCTGGCGAGCGCCCCGATATACTCTGATCACTACCTCGCGTATGTGGGATGGGCCAGTCAGATACCCAACCTGGCGTTCAGTTGGGTCAATGTTTTTGTTAGGTCAAGGTTTGTATTTTTATTAATTTATTTAGCAAACTAAGATGGATCGAGATTGCTAGATCAGTAGATTTTGTTTTAAATCATGTTTGTTGTTGCGACTGGGTAGGGGAAATTCAGTCTAATCAAAACACCTGAAATAAGATTGATAGAGAAAGAAAGAAAATTTGTTTTTGTTGAACATTAGGTTCAGAAACCGGGTCCCTATCCAGTTTCTGAAACCACAGATATTTAACTGGTACTAAATGAAATATTTCAATTTTTCCTTTACCTATTATATAAAAATATTACGACGTGTAGCGATACGAATACCTTTGACAGTAGTTATAAATAAAGCCTCAATCGTCCTGAAAACTGGATACCAATTCGTAGTTCTAGGCGTTTAGAATCTCAGAATTTTGTAAAGTCGAAACTCGCGATCACTTTAACTCGTTTGGAAAGGTTTAACCAAACGAAACCTGAAAACATAATCAATCCGGCCTATACAACGTGTAACGTTAATTGCGCAAAACCTGAAAATAGCTTGATCAGAATAACGAGCAGAATTAATTGAACCACTTTTAATATAGGTCACATTTTCCAAAAAATCTTCATTAAAAACGTTGCCGTGTCTATTTATTAATAGGTCAAGCAAGCCAATGTCAGCGCGGCGCAGCGGCCCGGTGACGACTCCTCCCTCGGTTAAGCGTCGTCGCAGACGCAAGAAACGATCAGAATGGCCAGTAAAACTAAAACAACACATAAAAGCATAAAACCTTTACAATTTTAATGACTTATTTTCTCTCTGAAATAGGTCAATTGAATTAAAAATCAGTTGGGGTGTCTGAGATTTTGCGCATTTAACGTTACACGTTGTATAATATTCACTATGGCCAATTATGTTTCCCAATATCATGATTTGAACCGATCCTCGTTAGTTCAGGTTCAAAGTTTTTAATTAACTGCTCTCAAGTTGTTATGTGTACTTAACCGTGGACCGTCGACGAAATTTTAATTGGCTCCGCAAATAGCTTATGTAGGCGGTTCAATCCCGAATATAGAGGGGCGATAAGTTGACATTGTTCTTTAATATACTTACCTATGTATTTCGTACTAGCTTCGGCCCGCGAATTCGTTCGCTTAAGGTCGCAAGTCACCATAATATACAACGTGTAACGTTAAATGCGCAAAACCTCAGACACCCCAACTGATTTCTAATTCAATTGACCTATTTCAAAGAGAAAAGATGTCATTAAAAAAATTGTAAAGGTTTTATGTGCTGTTTTAGTTTTACTGGCCATTCTGATCGTTTCTTGCGTCTGCGACGACGCTTTGTCGAGCGAGGAGTCGTCACCGGGCCGCCGCGCCACGATGACATTGGCTTGCTTGACCTATTAATAAATAGACACGGCAACGTTTTTAAAGATTTTTTGAAAAATGTGACCTATATTAAAAAGTGGTTCAATTAATTCTGCTCGTTATTCTGATCAAACTATTTTCAGGTTTTGCGCATTTAACGTTACACGTTGTATACTGAAATAACAGCCACATTTCCCGCCCATGCCGTTATTTTGTTTTTGCTTATTGTTCTTCCTTTGTTTCCGTTTTTGCTTATGGTTCCTCGGGGTTGTAGCGTGATGTTCAATAGCATATAAACTTTCTCAAGAATTGGGCTATAATATACAAGCTGTAAGTTAAATAACGCACAACCTCATAAGGAGTCATTGTACTCATTATTATGAACAACTTTTACTATGAGACCAAACCAGAAATAGCGAAAAAAAATCAGCTGTTCCCTACATTTATGTTCGCATAACTCGTCAATATGTAGGGAACAGCTGATTTTTTGACAAAGATTTTACGTTGTTTATCTTGTAAGAATGGGACTAAATTGCGAAAAAAAAATCAGCTGTTCCCTACATTTTGACGAGTTATACGAACATAAATGTAGGGAACAGCTGATTTTTTTTTCGCGATTTCAGGTTTTATCTCATAGTAAAAGTTGTTCACAATGATGAGTACAATCTCTCATTTCGATTTGTCGCATGTTTTCAATTTCACCCTGTATAAATGTGGATGGATGGATACGGAGAGGAAAATGATGATGATCATGTAGATAAAGATGGGAAAGTCATCATACTGTGTATAATAAAAATTAAAAATAAAAAAAAATATTTATTTATCATTTATACAAAACAATACAGGCATACTTCGCCGCCAAATTATGCGTGCAGCGGGCCACAAATCTACTAAGTACGTATTTTTACGTGACTCGCGCTCTAGTGACAGACTGCAAAAAACGTAAAAATACGTTGCCCGCATGCCAAGTGTTAAATAGCAACCAAAAACCACTAAAGTACTTGTGGTATCATGAATCTATCTCAATATCGAACTATACAATGAAGCATTCTTAATCAGGCTATTTACAAACTTTACATCAACACATACTTCCAACCCAGAGGCTCGTAAATCAAAGTTAACGCAAGCTTGAACATAGTTTAGAGTACCGAGTATAGGCAAGCGGCTTGCCAGACTATTTTTCAACATATTTGCATAAGTTTCGAGCGCCCGGAATGGGCGGGCTGCTGCGGGAGTAGAATTATTAAGACTGCGTCGAGCAAAAAACAGAAAAAGGACAGTTACGATTAAGTTGATATTAACGAAAATAGTTTATTTACACAATTAAAATCTACATATTTATTACCACGGATAATGTGTTTACAATGTTTGCGAGGCAAACATATGAAATATGGTATAGTTTTTTTAATGGACTCATATGAATTTGACCAAAAATCTACAAAAACGCGTGCTGGCATTTAGGAGATTTCATGTATTTTTGCATAGAAATATTCTGTAGATATTAATTCAACCAAATCTAAACTAAGTAATCTTAAAATTTTGCGTGTCATATTTTCATAATATTGTCTAGAAGATTTAATATATTTTTATTAAAAATGCGCTCCGAATTCGCCATACAAAATTACTATGAACGCCCTGTGCCGCCTGCCGACATGCCACGCGCCGCCAAAAATTCAGTCGTCCTCGAGAGCTCAGAGCGTCGTCACGTCACTTTACAGAGCGAGCGCATCGATCGCAAACTCCCGCGTAAGCACACTCTGCTGCATAGAAAAACAAGGTACGTGACATTTTCGATATTTTGAATTTAATTGGCCTACCTTAATAAATTTTATCATGTAAGCAATTTCGTTAATCGAATTTAAATTTTTTATACATATTTACATAAGTTTTATAGCATCGACTTTATTGTTTTAGGAAATATTTAACTATTACGAAAAATGGGAAAGCGAAAGGAGAGGTATTATGAAAAGAAAAGGAACCAATTCAAGAAAAAATCCGTTCTTCAAAATCGGTACGTATCATCTCCTAGTTTAAGATTGATTCTCTGTCTCTTAGAGCTAGATTCACAAATCCTATAAATACATTTAGGACTTATATGTATGTACACTTTACTAATGATTATTAAGTTTATATTGTGTCTGCACATCTATTTTACTGACAAAGTTTTCTTGTTTTGTCCTAGGTCAATAGTTTCTAATGATATAGAAGAAGATAAAGAAAATTTTATACTCAACTCAAAAAGTGTCAGAACATATGAAAATGAAGAACAGTTAGACGTAAATGTACAAGTACAGCAACGCGACAAACATTTCAATGTAAGTTTATGATCCAATTTAGCTTTTTATGGGACCTTTCAGATGCATTTATAGTCTTTAAAATCGATGAAAATTTTTGGGAGTTACGTTAAATTGATTTAATATGATAAACTTATGTAATTGTTTTTAACAATTCATTTTTTTTTTTCAGAAATCGCTAGGAGATTCTAATTTTGAAATAATTATAGAGAATGAAAACGAGAGTCACGAAGACGTTTTTGTGACAAATGGAAACAGAATAGTCGATTTTGCGTATATTTATGAACAGATTCAAAATATTGCAAATCACAACTCGGCCTTCGGTTGTAATTTGAGCTGTTTAAAAATGACTAAAGAGATAAGAAAAGGGTTTCTTTCAACATTTCATTTTATTTGTAAAATGTGCAACATAAAACTTGAAGTCAAAAATTGTAAACTTCCAGAAAATTCCGCAGACCTCAATCTCAATGATCACGCAGTAAGCAGTTTTATGTCTATAGGTACGGGATTTTCTGGTCTCGAACAGGTTGCAGCTTCTCTTGACATACCTACTATGAGTGATAAATTGTATGCAAAGTGCCATAGTAAGGTCTGTGAGCTATGGGAATTGGCCAAGGAACAAAGCATGGCGGACGCAGCTAAAGAGGAATATGACATAGCTGTGCGCAATGGTGATGTTGATTTACATGGAGTACCCATGATAACTGTGGTAGCTGACGCGTGCTGGTCGAAGAGATCTTATAGGAAAAATTATAACGCTTTATCGGGCGCGGCGGTTATTATAGGTTATAGGACGAAAAAAGTTTTATATATGGCGGTGAAAAATAAGTACTGCATGGTTTGTGCTAGAGCGGAAAATAAAAAAGAGACGATACCGGAGCACGTTTGTTTCAAAAATTATGAAGGCTCCTCTAGTGGCATGGAAGCTGCAGCACTCGTTGAAGGATTTAAATCTTCACAGCAAACTCACGGACTAATTTATTCTAGACTGATAGCCGACGGTGATTCAAGCACTCATCGAAATATAGAAAAATCAAAACCGTATGGAAACTTATTAGTGGAGAAAATTGAGTGCACTAATCACTTATTGCGAAATTATTGCACAAAGTTAGATGAGTTAACTAGAAATACAAGCTACCCATTAAAATATAGAAAAGCTGTTGAAAGTAATTTAATGAGATTAAGACGTGCGGTTACTGGGGCTGTGAAACACATAAATGCTCAAGAAAATAAAACTTTCGAACAAAAAGTCTTAGAACTGAAAGAAGATTTGTTGAATTCTCCACATCACGTGTTTGGCAATCATGCTTGTTGCAAACACTACTACTGCAAAAACTCAAAAGAAACTACCTCAAAAGAAAATTTAGTACCGGCAATGAAAAGTAAAGAGGGTGGCTTAATCTTTTCTGCTATAATTAAATTTCTTTCGAGATAAGTAAATAATGCAAAAAGTTTGATACATAACGTAAATAGTAACATAGCTGAGATTTTCAATAGTGTGATTGCAAAGTTTATTGGCGGCAAACGCATAAATTATTCAGGAGGCAATCTTATTCAGGACGCTGTGCTGCATCAGTAGTCAGTTTCAACACTAAACAACCATGTACGTACCTCAGTAAAAAAATTTTGCTGAGAAGTCCGAACAAGATGATAAAACGTCTCGAAAACAAAAGAAATGTTAGACGATTAGCATCCGCAAAACGTATAATAATTCATCGATCAAAACTTATTACTAATTCGGAGCGTAGAAAGACTGCATCCAAACAGACCGATAAGAACTACGGGGAATTTTGTCAAAAGCCGGACCTTAGTATAGAGGATTATGATTTTGCTGTAAATGAGCATATGAAACGTATAACATTGTCCGCCGAAGCTCGGCATACACTAGAGAGACGAACCGTTTTACAAGCAGAATCAATTGAATGGCGCCAGGAGCGAAAACTTCGGCTTACGGCATCAGTATTTGGAAAAGTATGCAAGCGAAGGCTGATCAAATGTGGTCCGTTAGTAAAAAATTTGGTGACGGAAAAAAATTTAGACCATGTTAAGTCAATTCAACATGGTCAGAACCACGAACATCTTGTACGTGAGCAATTGGAATTACACCTAAAAGTTCCCATTAAAAGATGCGGTTTATTTATCGATAAAGATTTTCCATTTTTAGGAGCAAGCCCAGATGGACTTATTGAAGATACAAAAATTGTCGAAATAAAATGTCCATATTCCGCCAGGGGCAAAAGTATTGATGATGCTATTAAGGAGAAGAAAATTTCCTTCTGGAATATAGATCAAGGAGGTAATGTATATTTAAATAAAAACCACGATTGGTATTTCCAAGCACAAGGTCAGATTCATATCACGCAAAGAAAAATATGCATATTTGCTGTTTGGACGGATGTGGATATGAAAATAGAAATAATAGAGGAAGACGAAGCATTTTGGAGTGTGATGGAAAATAAATTAAAAATGTTCTACTTTGACTGTTTACTACCGGAAATAATCGACTCAAGATTAGACAGACAAATGGAAATCAAAGAGCCCGAATACATCCTAGAAGCAATTAATGCACGGGCTGAAAAAAATAAGCGAAAAACTGAAGATGAAAAATTGACAAATATGAAACGTAAAAGAGTATGTAATAATTAGTAAATAGTATAAATAATAGTATCAGAGTTCCTTCCCTTGTTAAACAACCTACTATTTGTGTTGTTATAATATTATAATAAAACTATTACAGAAAATATAAGTTCTGTATTTTTTATCACACCACCTGCTGTTTGATACGGTCCATAATGTATCTTAAACGGTACTGAAATTTTTTCTCACTTGTCTTATAAATTATGATGTACAATTTTGGCACATTTTTTAAACGTAAAATACATTAAAAACATTAAAATAAAGATGTTTCAAACGAATTTTTGTACAAATCGACATTCGGAAAGATTACACAAATTGTTTTAATTTCAAACCAAATTAGAAAAAAATATGAAGCTCAGGTAAAATAATGTTCTTATTATATTCACTCACAATCCACATGATGCCATATTTTACTAAATGTCAGTTTCCAAGTTTTGTTTTTCAACAGCCACGCACGTGTGCGAACGCAGCTGTGTGCGTGAGTTGCACACAGCGAGCGCATGAAGTGAAATACCTAATTAGCGGTCACCGATTTTGTTCGGCACAGTCTTAAAAGTATGCACGTGCAAATTTTTGTTATAAACCTAGCGAAGTTACGGAATTACGGGAGTTTTAAGTTTAAACGCAAGAGCGGAATTTCCTCTTTTTTTATTAAGTGGGATTTTTTTTTGGTAATAACTGTATGTTTTGAAGTATTTTCTGGGTTTTTATCGATAGTTTGGTGCGTTCATAAAAAAACCGGCCAAGCGCAAGTCGGATTCACGCACGAAGGGTTCCGTATGGGAGCCCCCTTAAATATTTATTTTATTATGTCTTTTAGCATTTGCTGTTATAGCGGCAACAGAAATGCATCATCTGTGAAAATTTCAACTGTATCACGGTTCATGAGATACAGCCTGGTGACAGACGGACGGACGGACAGCGGAGCGGGAGTAATAGGGTTCCTTTTTACCCTTTGGGTACGGAACCCTAAAAAGGGTCAGGCAGAGTTGCACCATTACACCCATATTTCGCCTGTTATCTTTAAATTACGTAATACGGGCCGAGTCAATTGCCATCAACCGGGCCCAAATCCAGACTCCGGGCTTCTACTGAGAATTCCTAATGAAAAACCCAATAACACTGCCCGACCTGGGAATCGAGCCCAGGACCTCAGGCTCAGCAGTAGCGCTTGCGCACACTATACCAACGAGTTCACTCCTAGTTAAATAACTGAAATACTGAAATTGACTACGATATTTATGTAAGGAACTTATTACGTGGAATTCATGCAACGTGTAACGTTAAATGCGCAAAACCTCAGACACCCCAACTGATTTTGTAATTCAATTGACCTATAATAAGTCATTAAAAAATTTTTGAAGGGATTATGTGCTGTTTTAGTTTTACTGGCCATTCTGATCGTTTCTTGCGTCTGCGACGACGCTTTACCGAGGGAGGACGCGCGCCGCGCTGACATTGGCTTGCTTGACCTATTAATAAATAGACACGGCAACGTTTTTAATGAAGATTTTTTTTTAAATGTGACCTATATTAAAAAGTGGTTCAATTGATTCTGTTCGTTATTCTGATCAAACTATTTTCAGGTTTTGCGCATTTAACGTTACACGTTGTATTATAACTGGCGAAAGTAGGTGTCCAAAACACCTCTGCTTACCTTTTTACGGAATACAAGTGTGATGCTATGTAATTATATTAGCTGTAACTTAAATAACGCACAACCTGATAAAGGGTCATTATACTGGGGGGGCATTAGGGGGTATTGTACTCATCATTATGAACAACTTTTACTATGGGACTAAACCTGAAATCGCGAAAAAAAATCAGTTGTTCCCTACATTTATGTTCGCATAACTCGTCAAAATGTAGGGAACAGGAGATTTTTTTTCGCGATTTCAGTTTTGGTCCTATAGTAAAAGTTGTTCATAATGATGAGTACAATGCCCCCTTAAGAGGTTGTGCTTTATTTAAGTTACACCTTGTATAAGGAGATAACATGCCCACTACCCGACGCAGTGATATTCAGCATTCAATCTGATCAATCACATTATTAAAGTGGGCAAATTAAAGCTTTACTAAAACCCACACAAGTTTCCCTCCATGAACTTGTATGCACTTAGGTTTAGCTACAACAAAATCACTCATAGCAGTGTAGTCTATTAGTTTAGTCCAAGCTAAAAAAAAAACAAGGTTTATTATCTTTTTCTTGTCATATAACGCCACTTTATAAAAATAGCTGTGGAAAAATTTCAGGGTAGCTGGGTCATGGACGTGCAACCATGAATTCAGATCATGATCTAGGTTTGTTGCCCCCCCCCTCCCCCCCTCCCCCTAGCGTGGAAAATTGTCGTCGGTTATTGAAAAAAACTTAGCTGTTCCATACATTTAGACCGCGTAGGTATTACAATTTTGTAGGAATCATCTGATAATCATCAATCAATCAGATTTTGGTTTTAATAACTGAACTGAATCCATGGTAACACGTTGTGCGTCGATGGCATACCATTCATAAGTAAGTCATCGTAAATAAATGAATGTTTGTATTGATTTATGAGTTAGGCCCAGTAGCTGGCCAAGCCAATCGGACGCGTATCTACGCATCACTACTTGTGGTGGAGACTGTTTAATAATTTATACAAACAACACATGAATAAAAGTGATCCAACGACATTTTTCATCACATAATAATATTATCATAATTGTATGTTGTTGTTGCTCACAATATTGTTTTTGTAACGCGATGTATCATTCCCTGTCTCAATATACTATCCCTTGGGCATTAATAATGTATAAACTCTAATGGCTTATCCAAGCGTGAAGCACAAAGAAAACAAAGTTATTATGTAGCCGTTTCATCGTAATATTGTCGTGGGAATTATGTTTAATTTGTTTATCATTGACACGAAGCTATCAAAGTACTATTCTTTCTATTCAATAATCTTATAAATTAGCTATTGCTTTGTAAAGGCTATTTATTACAATGCCCAATTTTTCGTATTCAGAATTTTCTGTTCACCATGGAATATTTATTTTTTAAAGAATATAGAATCCTATATCCGCGTGAAAAATATTTCCTATGACACTCAGAATTGTAACTTGGTGAAAGAATTTTCGGAATCGGATTAGTAGTTTCGAAGATTCCCTAGTCCCTACATACAAACTCACTTTTACCTCCTTATTATATTGACTAAATCTACAGTGTGTCCGGACATGGACTAGCGATATTCTAAATACTTAAATATAAGCTATTTTAAAGTACAATTACACTATAGGCTTAGGTCCAATATACTTCCCCGCTATGTGGCAGCCATTTTGTTTTTTTTGTTGAAGTATGCTCTATGCGAGTACAAAAAAAATCATATATCTCAAAGTTTTAGTCATACTGAGATAAAAATAGGCTTATTCGAAAGGCAATAATATTGTCTACCGTCTGCACTACAAAGCAATATGTTCACAATTCCATAACTTTTGAAAAAAAATGTGAAAGTCGAAAAAAAAACAAAAAATTATGCAATTCAACCAATAATTGTTAATTACTACAAAAACAACCCCGAGAGCTTTTTTATTTTTTATACTAGATCGACAGTTTTTGAGCTAAGCTACAATACAACATAAAATTCACAACTGTATGTCTAATACTTTAAGAGTTATTGTTGTATGAACATAGCGTATGCGCAAGCACAAAAGGCCTTTGTCGGAACCCTAAACAGGAAATCATTAAAAAAACATAACATTCATATTGAATTTTATTTAATGTTTTTTCCAATATTAAATGAAGATTAAAATATCTAAAGCAGTTGCTCAAAGTGGCCACCTCCAGCTTGTAGACACACTACGGCTCTCTGTGCCACCTGGGTTGATGAGCGCCTAATTAAATCCAAATCGGATCTAATTTCTTCGGCGGCTGCCATAATTTTTGCGACGAGTTCTTCCCTGGTATTTGGAACTGTAGCGTATACTTTTTGTTTCATATGACCCCACAAAAAATAATCCAAGGGTGTCAAATCGGGTGAGCGAGGCGGCCACGCTACTACACCACCACGACCGATCCACGGCTGTAGATTATTATTTAAATATTCTCTCACTGCTCGAGAAAAATGCGCGGGTGCACCATCGAGCTGGAACCACATACGCCGACGGTATGATAGAGGTAGGTCCATGAGGCTGTCCGCAAACTGTGTCTGTAAGAATTCTAAAAATCTAGCGCCGTTTAATGTAGGTGGCAATTCCAATGGCCCTATCAGCCTATCGTTGATTATGCCGGCCCACACATTTACTGAGAATTCATGTTGAAATGAGCTTGGGCGCACCGCCCTTGGATTTGCGGAGCACCAGAGATGGTCGTTTCTGTGGTTTGTAATCCCAGCTCTTGTAAATTTGGCTTCATCAGTCCACAGTATTCTTTGTAAAAAATTACGGTTCTGTCTCAAATTTCTATTTATCCACGAACAAAACACAGATCTCGCAGCAAAATCTGGTTCGATCACGTCTTGAACCCGTCGAAAATGATAAGGGTGTAACCCTTCTCTTTTCAAAATTCTCCATACATGCCACTTAGACATTCGAAGTTGCACTGAAATCCGTCTAACGCTTAGTCTAGGATCATTGGTTATTAGTCTAAGCACTTCTTCTTCATCTTCGGGCGATACCAAGCGATTGCGTTCATTAACAGCTCTTTGAATACCTCTTTCCGCTAATCTCGAATGCACGTCGATAAAAGTTTGGCGACTCGGTGTAGGCCTGTTAGGGTACCTTCGTCGATATTCTTGTACAGCCAAATTTGCACTTCCATTGCAAAAGCCATACACAAAGTGTATGTCAGCAATATGTTGCGATGAATATTGACGCTGTGCCATACTTTATCACACTTTTAAATACAAAACACTAACGCAGCACGTAAACAGCACGGACGGTAAGTGAAAGTAGCGATAGCGATCACAACGCAGGGCGAGGGACAACTAAACTAACCCAACTAATAATTTGTCCTTAAAACTGATTTTGTTTCAGGTAGTGGACTAATACGTTCTATCTCGCTTACTCACGGTAGTAACGAACAGTATTTCTCGCCTGCTCTCAGATGGAATACAGTGAATGCCATAAATGACACTCTGGCGGTTAACAAAGACGTTTTGTGCTTGCGCATACGCTATGTTCAAACAACAATAACTCTTAAAGTATTAAACATACAGTTGTGAATTTTATGTTGCATTGTAGCGTAGCTCAAAAACTGTCGATCTAGTATAAAAAATAAAAAAGTTCTCGGGGTTGTTTTTGTAGTAATTAACCATTATTGGTTGAATTGCATAATTTTTTGATTTTTTTTTCGACTTTCACATTTTTTTTCAAAAGTTATGGAATTGTGAACACATTGCTTTGTAATGCAGACGGTAGACAATATTATTGCCTTCCGAATAAGCCTATTTTTATCTCAGTATGACTAAAACTTTGAGATATATGATTTTTTTTGTACTCGCATAGAGCATATTTCAACAAAAAAAACAAAATGGCTGCCACATAGCGGGGAAGTGTATTGGACCCAAGCCTATAGTGTAATAGTACTTTAAAATAGCTTATATTTAAGTATTTAGAATATCGCTAGTCCATGTCCGGACACACTGTATATTAATATTGTATAGATTTAATAAATATTGGAATGCATATAATGCTTCACATATTTCTAAATACCTTCTGGTATTTATTGCTGTATTTTCATTTTTTTTTTTTTTTTGATATCTTTCTTATAAACACCTTTTAAATAATATCTTATTTGTTACAGTGGCAACCTAACAGTTCGCATCGTGTGGTCGTTAGTCATAGAAGTGTTTATATTCGTCTGTAACATCATCCTGGCTATGCTCGACACCTCCGAGTGGCCCGGAGGCTTCTTTTGGCTCACCATGATATCTGTTTTCTTCCTGAACGGTAAGTTTTAACATGTTTATTTTGTGTATTTCCCGTAATAGGGTCCTTTTGCTAACCGATTGTAAAAGTTTGATACTGGTACTTTAAAAATATTCTGGGGCAATTTTACCTGTCAATTCTTAAACCATAGTGCTAACCTGTAGTTACGATTGTTAGTCAAAACGAACAATCTTTTTTTTGTATTTTGCGTGGATATGAATTGAAGTTATTTATTTATTTCGTTGCTATTCCCACTACGCAACAGAGGAAGCATTAGATATGTTTCTTACTTTTTTAAGTGGGTAAATTAACGCTTTACTCATGATATGCATATTTATTTAAAGTAAATTATTGTGCATTTAAGTTTTGCTACATTCTTATTATTTACTAGGCAGGCCTGTTGGTCTAGTGGTCAGTGGCCCTGACTACTATACGCAAGGTCGTGGCTTCGATTCCCACCCAGGACAAATGTTTGTGTGATAAGCACGATCATTTGTTCTGTGTCTAGGTGTAGTTTATCTATAATATGTGTGTATTTACAAATGTATATGTATGTTTATCAGTTGTCTAGTACTCATAGCACAAGCTCTGCTTGGTTTGGGACTAGATGGCGTTGTGTGAAAGTTGTGGAATATATTATTATTACTTACATATAACGCTCTGAAACATTGTAGATTTCCATTAGTAAAGAATTTTCGAAATCGGGTCAGCAGTTCCGCAGTTTACGCCCTACATACAAACTCACAATTGTTACCTCTTTATAATATTAGTATACATTAGCTGCGCCCTGCGATTTTGCCCGCATAAGTCTCGATCCCGATATCCAAAAGAACATGACCATGGGTAGGCCATGACCTGGATTAGGATCCGGGTTATGGTCTAACCATGTGCCAAATTTTATCCAAATCCGTTCAGCCGTTTTAGTTTGAAAGCGTAAGAAACAAACATACAAAAAATCAAATCTTTTCTCATTATAATATTAGTTTAGATGATCTTACATAATTGTTACGTCTGATTTAGATTCCACGAAGAGCTTTTATTTTTTGATGATAAGCAGTGATCGGAGTAGGTAGATTGAAATGGGGTCATTGATCCGAAACGTATATATTAATATGGACTTTCCTCCGTAATTTCGGAATTGGTTGATTATTAACAAAAAAAAAACCGGAACTTAGGTAGGAATTGTGTTAAAATGAGCAATATTATTATTCTTTATATAATTTTTTTTTAACGGCACAGTCACGATTTGACACAACCCAGCGACCAATCAGAACAAAGGATCATGGGTGGTGCACTAACCGGTTATCAAAACAATGCGTACGCCCACCGACGACATGCCAGGTAGCTCACTCATTTACTTGGGTTCGTAGAGTGCGCTTCTTTGTTTGTTACTGTGTTGTTAAAACGTTACTTGACCCTCGCTTGTGTACATACTGACTTCTGGAATCTGCTCAAAAATTGTTTTTATTATTCAAATAAATAATAAATGAATTTAGTTTTGATACCTACCTTTAAATTTTGAATTGAGTAGTAATAATATCACTACCAACATTAACAATATTTACTCTGATCCGGAAATACCGGAATTGCTTTCCGGCAAAATAGCTTATTCATGTTATTCTTTCTGTGGGCATTTATGATACAAGTACCAAAAATCAATCTACCTACTCCGATCACTGACTGACAAGCTTAAAAGTGCCCAAAATTAGTTTCCAAATCTCAACATGCACCAATAATCCTCAATAGTCCTAAACTTATCGCTCAGTAGGGTCATTGACTGAAGTTTAATCATGTCCCTATAGAGACCTCAAAGGAGGATGGCGAGATTGCATGTACAATGGGACCCACTGTTAGGAGTATCGTGCAGTACGGAAACTTATACCTAGTTGTAGAACTATATAAAACTAGCAAAAAAGCAAATGGGCAGTAAGTCGTAGAGGCTGGGAGAAAGAAGATATGCAATGTAAAAGATTATAACCTAAAACGAATGTAATAGTGCTTATTTAATAATATAATACAATATCTTGTTTATGTATTATGTAGTTTCAAAAAGGTGATCAAACAGAATAGAAATATTTACCAACACTACCATCGTGTTTCTGTATCAGTCTCTCTGGCAAAATATAGGTACTTACATACCTACTCAACATAAAAAATACGTCTGGAAGCTATGAACTAGAAAATAGTGACATGGTCAAAACGAGATATGAAAATGAAGTTAATACTGTAAGCATAGACTGGATTGATTGATATAGGATGAAACTACTCGTAATCTCGTATAATCACCGACTTCTACTCCTAATACGAAACACGGTGCGTTTAATTACTGCATGATGACTTATTTTTATGTAAATAAAAATCTTTTCTAACTTTTAATTCCCATCATCTAGTGACTCAATATTTTTTATATAATCCTCTTACAAACTCTTAATTATAGTAAATATGAACTTGCAAGTGAACGTCACTTGGTTAATTTATAAATAATGTGGGTCCAAACTCGCCATCCTCCTTTCCATGATTAACTCTGACAGCTAAATTGGAACGACAAACAAGCATTCCTTGTGTGTTTCAATTGTGATTGATATCAGATACCCAATGTGATTTACATTGGGCATCATTAGACGAGTTCTACATAGAGTATGACTGTTGGCATACCTACTTGAAGCCACGTGCTACAGTCCTTACATATTCCTTTTGCTACACGGAGACAAAATTCTTAGAAAAATTACCGTGCTCGTCACTATAAAGTGATTGCAAGTGACATCTACACAAAATTTTCTAAGGGAGATTGGGAAAAATTCACTATTAGTGCAATAAATTTTACTGTGCCGCATAGAAATTTTTACCGTGCTAGCATGATAATTTTTCCATTACCACTCAAATGCACTCAGATTATGAGACAGCACAGTAATTTTTCTAAGATTTTTCTCGCCGTGTACGCCGTGATTACTCATTTTAATTTTATAATTGCAGACTAGCCCCTTTATTTATAAATGTTGCTTAAAGTACTGATTAGCGACTGCTAACCATACATTTTTGACGTTGAAACTTCAAAAATGTATGGTAAGAAGTAATATAATAGTTGTGGAATATTATTATATTATTAACTTAGGGCTAGTCTCTCGAATGTAAACTAGCTCCAGCCAGCGGCTCTGTCCACATGTATGTCGGAAATGGTTGCTTAAGCTTCAATTCTCTAGAAGTAAGACGGTCCCGCGATCAGATGACTGTAATATTTAAAATTCTTAGGTGGACTATTGCTGTTTCTGATCTGCATAATGAAATCTGCAATCTATTTGTCCCAGACAATAACTGTCGTAGCAGAAAACACCGCTTATTGGCTGTTCCAACTTGTCATACTATTGTACACTCTCAAGTCACCTATTCCTCGGACATTAGCCGCTATTAACGCTCTCCTGAACTCAAACACAGATCTTGATATGTTTGCGAATTAATGGAAGATGATACTGTCAGAATGTTTGATTTTTGTGAGAAGAATGCATGACTGTGTTAAATAAATTATATGTTTAAATAGTGTAATTGGCTTCGGCCGTTCCATTTAAGATAAATAAATAAATACAAAATAAATGGTGTTAATCCAGGTTATAAACTGTATGTGGAAAACATTTAATCCAAAACCGTTCATCCGTTTTTTCGTGATTGAGTAACAAACATCCAAACATCGAAATGTTCACATTTATAATATTAGTACAGACGCCAGCACATCAAGCTACTACAATCTGTCAGATTTCTTTAATAGATTTTCAACTTTATCGCTACAGCATAAGGTTCAAAGTTGATTGGGAAAATCTGACAGTTTCGGGTAGCTTGATGTGCTGGCGTCTGTACATACCTACATACATCCAATGTGACAAATAGTCAAGCACGCGTAAACGGCTATGATTGGTTGAATGACTTATCCACACCCAGTTTACAGCAGTTAACGCACGCTTGACAATTTGTCACATTAATATTGCGTTAATTTTCGGCCCCTACTGAAAAATTATCCCAGAGAGCTATCTCTGGGCATACGGCTTTGGCCCAGTTTAATTTGTCCCCTAGACCACTGTATTCATATTTTTATTAGCTGTACAATTAATAATAAATATTTTTTTTATATAAAGTGCGAAACTTTTCGTCAACAAAAAAAAAAGAATTATCAAAATCTGACTACTCTGTAAAAAGTTATGCGTGGTCATACATAAAATAAAATATAAATACACGCGTCGACTTGAGAACCTCCTCTTTTTTTCGTCGGTTAAAAATAAATTTTAACCTAGAAATAGTGGATATTTCTAAAACAATGAATAACAAAAAAAAAAAAACTACTTCCCATCAAATCATTCTTGTTTAAATTCTAAGCTAAAATCCATTAAAATCATTAGCAAACTCATATCAGACATTACAGCCACATCTAATTTATATTGTTTAAATATTTCTGCTCAACTATTTACAGAACAATTGACACAGATTCTTTTGGCATGTGTTTAGGTCAAAACAATTTCGATGGGCTATTTCAGTTTTAGTTGGAAGAAACCTTAAATTTATTTACACAGTTCCATGTATTGTGGTTATCTCGTAAATATATAGGTACCGACGTTTTTAATGGGAGTTCTTGGTTTTGGGTTTATTACAGTAATTCTTAAGTGTTTCCTTTATAACTGCAGTTGGTTAATTTCTGGATCACCACATATATAATATTTGTTTTAGTATATGCGAAACCCGAAACACGTGTCTAGTATTTTTATGTACAGAATTTATGTACAAAATTTCAAAACTGTATCATGAAAAATCCCAGTTATGAGCTTGTTATTTTACCTGATTGTCCGTACAAAAACATGGTTACTACTTTCCACGCGCCACCGGCCGACCGGCCGTGACCTGTGTTGTGCGCATATGATTGCGGATCTTAGTGTCGCTCGGTGTCCAACTTGTAACCTTTATGAAATATTTTTGGGACAAAATATAATTCTAAACTAATTACATAATCAGCCTATAATGTTCCCACTGCTGGGACACAGGCTTCCTCTCGGTGAGGGGGTGTGGGCCGTAATCCACCACGTGGGCCCAGTGCGGGTTGGTAGACGTCACCATGTCTTTGATTTTTTAAATGAAAGAATAATAATGATTTATTTTTAGTTAATCTCATTACAAATACTAATGCTGTAAATGCGAAAGTAACTCTGTTTGTCTGTTACGTTTTCACGCCTTAACGGCTGAACGAATTTCGATGTTTGACACACGGATAGCCCATGACCTGGGTTAGGACATATGATACTCTTTTGGCCCGGTAACAGTGAGAGACAGGACTAAACTAATATTTATCTTCTGTCCTTTTCATAATGAAATAGAAAGAAAAAGATGCACTGAACTTAAATGTAGTTTAGTTTGTGAACACGGGAATTGGCGCTAATGCCCCACTTCTGGGCAAAGGCGTCCCTACTATCTTCCTTTCTCTCTCTCTTTCTCTTTCTTTTATTCTTCGAATAACTTTCTTCTGGTCGGCCGAAACCGTCGCTTCACATATAATTATGTTTTTCATAAAATATTAAGACCATTCTGACTACACAAAAACATTTACTTAACCCTCTTACCTTATTTTTCAGGTTTCAACGCGATCTTCCAAAACTCAGTGTTTGGCGTAGCTGCCTGTCTACCTCCCAGTTATACGGGCGCTGTAGTCCTAGGCAGTAACCTGTGCGGCCTTCTGATCGTGGGCCTGAACTGGCTGTCGGTGTTCTTTGACAACCCGCGCACGGCCGCCATCTACTACTTCATAGGCGGCATGTTCGTGCTGCTCGTCTGTATTGACACCTACTTCGCGCTGCCGTTGAATGTAAGTATCATCTTAGTATTTAATATAATCGTTCCTAGCAAGCCCTAAGAACTGCGACGCAGTGTTATGTCCTGCACTTATACCTTTCGAAGATCATTACGCTGTTTTGTATTTAGAAGGAAATTGGAAACAGAAAGCGATCGTCTTAAGTCAATTTACTACATGCTGTGTGTGTCGCCATCGCGTCACTACTGGTGACGTGAAATCGCATCACTACTGCTGGCATCAAATCGCGTCACTACTTCTGACGTCAAATCGCGTTACTACTTCTGACGTCAAAAAGCGTCACTATTGCTGACGTCAAATCGCGTCACTACTTCTGACGTCAAATCGCATCGCTACTGCTGACGTCAAATCGCGTAACTACTCCTGCCGTCAAATCGCGTCACTACTGCTGACGTCGAATCGCGTCAGCCAAGTTTCATTTATGCTGATGTGACAGACACTTTCATTAGTTTAGGTGGAGGGTATCGTTTCTCCGCCTTCCAACTAATGATCCCGAAGTATTCCTCAATCCAAATAAACACATGAATAGGTTATAAACATGCATATTATGTTCTGTTCCCTAGTGTCGTGATCGGTGCGAGGCGGGGTCAAAAGGCTAAGGATATGTAAAAAATAATTATTCGTTAAAAATTATACTCAATGAAATAAAGAAAATATGAATTATATGATATTTTTTTTATTCCCACTACGCAACAGAGGAATCATTATAGTTATGTTTCTTACTTTTTTAAGTGGGTACAATAACGCATTACTAACTAACATGCATATTTTGAAGTAAATATGTGTGCATGATGTTTTGCTACATTCTTACTATTATTATACAACGTGTAAGTGTAACGTTAAATGCGCAAAACCTCAGACATCCAAACTGATTTTTAATTCAATTGACCTATTTCAGATAGAAAATAAGTCATTAAAAAAAATATAAAGATTTTATCTGCTGTTTTAGTTTTACTGGCCATTCCGATCGTTTCTTGCGTCTGCGACGACGCTTTATCGAGAGAGGAGTCGTCACCGGGCCGCTGCGCTGCGCTGACATTGGGTTGCTTGAGCTATTAATAAAGAGACACGGCAACGTTTTTAATGAAGATTTTTTGAAAAATGTGGCCTATGTTAAAAAGTGGTTCAATTAATTCTGCTCGTTATTCTGATCAAACTACATATTTTCAGGTTTTGCGCATTTAACGTTACACGTTGTATAATTCTCTAACTTGTAAGTATTTATGTAACTGCCCAGCTCCCCAATTGCGTAACACATTTTCAATCACAATGTGAATCATTTTGAAGTAATATACTGCTAAATGCCCGTGGCTAAATAATAACAGCCGCACAGGTCGATCGATCAAGTTAAGCTACGCTTGCCGCGGTTGGTCTGTGGATGGGTGACCATCTTTACATACCGAGACCCCTCCGTGCCTCGGAAAGCACGTTAAGCCGTTGGTCCCGGCTGTCATTCGTAGATCTTTGACAGTCGTTACGGGTAGTCAGAAGCCCGAAGATCTGACAACCAGTATTACCTAGAGGTATCGTATTACCCACCTGGGTTGTGGAGGTCAGATAGGCAGTCGCTCCATGTGAAGTACTGGTATTCAGCTGCATCCGGTTAGACTGGAAGCCGACCCCAACATAGTTGGGAAAAGGCAGGCAGATGATGATACTGCTAATTAATCCATTGCTTCATATTTTCGAAAAAGTTGTTTGCCCAACAACGTAAATAACGCAATGATTGTTGCACTGTCAAGATGCTACTGTCACACTGTTACGCAAATACCAATCAAATAGTTTTATTTAGTATGCGAATAAAATAGGTTTTATGTTAACGTTTTGTTTCTGCTAAGAAACACGTCGGTGCCTCGTCTCATGGTTGTAATTGCGATTGCTATGCGTCGCCCTGTGTATTATTGTAGGTTGTATCCTTATAAATTCAACATGTCTTCTGTCTGTTGGTCTGTCCTTCTATAGGTATACCATCCACCATCCATCAACTGAACCTTGTTCTTTTGAGTGAAAAATATTCCTTAGACCTATATTGCTTTTGTTTTACAGAAATTCTACCGCTACCACGACCAGATAAACCAGCAGCGTAACGCAGACCGGGGCAGCTCCAAGGCCGTCAACGTACAACACACATCCCGCATCACGCTGTTCAAGCAAGCGTTTGTGCAACTGTACAACGTGTTCATCATCTTCTTCGTCACGCTCGCCGTGTTCCCCTCCGTTATATCAGGTGCGTACAACACCATAATAGCCGGCCAGCCTAGCAAGACTGTGGCGGCATCTACATTGAAACATGCAAACTACGCATCACATTGACTTCATGCCAAATCTTGCTTCGCGCAAGCTAATTTTCACAGGATCTTCTACCCATGAATATGAACAACTTTCTCTATGGAACCAACTGAGATCACGAAATAAAAATCAGCTCTTTTATACATTTTGGTTAAGTAGGTATTGAACTTTTTTATTAAACAGCTGATTTTGTTTTCGTGATTTCAGAGTTGGTCCCATAGTGAAGGTTGTTTAAAAAATTTGGTGCCTATAAAAAAATCATCCAGTATATACTTTATTGTACAACACGAAAATACATAACACAAAAAAAAAACATCAAGCACTACAAAACACACACGCGCACTACGCGGTCAAGATGAATGGAACAGCAAATTTTTTTTTTGGGGCATGTTAATGCACGGTATCAGGTTGCGTATCGATGTCCTGCCATCCTGTGTACAACGTTCCAACATCAACCGTCGGGCAGTACCCAGTCGGGCAGCCCACCAGACACAACACCCGTCTGGTCGGACCCAGTCTTATAGTCTTTGTCTCCTTATAATAAGTACAACACGACGAGGTTCTACCGAAGCGTTGTATTCGTGATCTTCCATAGTTATGTTTATAATAGTTGCAGGAACTCGCTAACTATAATTTTATTAATTTCCAGACGTGGCACCGAACACTGCAGGGTTCTTGGGCAATAACTTCGTGCGCATCACTTGCTTCTTGACATTCAACCTCACTGCTACGATTGGCAACATTACAGCCAGCACGTGGCAATTCGTAAGTAGCTTTTTATATTCATTCGATTTAGAAACAAAGAATAACGGTTATTTGGACGGAGTTCGTGAAACACAAAATGCAAATATATTAAATTTAGATTGAATAAATAATAAAAAAAGCAAGAATGGTTTATTGTTTTAGAACAATCACAAGATTTTGATACACAGATACAGTATTTATTTATGTGCTGTTTTTCTTAGCGAAAGCCAAAAACGCGGGTAATTATATTTTTGACATTATTACACGATAAGTTTCGATTCACATATCTGGCAGTTAATTTCATATAAAAACTCAATATTTTCTCTGGTGTAAAAATAAAACGTTTGTAGTCGGGGGACCCCCGTCAGGAACTCGTTCCTTACGTATAGAAATAGATAGAGAGTGAACTCCGTTCCAAAAATACCTTTTTGGTTCCCACTACGCAACAGAGGAAACATCGAAGTTTGTTTCTTACTTTTTTAAGTGGGTAGAATAATGCTTTGATAAAGTTATTCAAGTTTCAGTCTGTGAACTTGCGTATAATTATTATTAAAGCAACAAAAATATGTACCATGAACCATAAAAGATAATACATATTTCAAGTTCCAATGCAGAAAAATCTTCTATTTATTGACAAAACTAGCACATACTTGACAAAAACTATGTTGACTGGTAGAAAATGACTATAGCACTAAGTCAAGAAAAAAAAAACATTTTGAAATGAACAATTTACATTGATAAATGATTTTATTTCTGTAACAGGCGGTATGGTGTTAATTTTTAATTTTGTAGTATTTTTTGTTTATTTTATTGTATGGAGAACCCACGCGTAACATAAGTTTATAGGCCGACCGCTTAGCGGCGACGTCTGAGGTAGCTGCGCGGTGCGGGAGGGGTGATAGTTGTCACAAGTTGACGGATCACTGAGCTCTCGCATCACGTCACCACGCCCCTCCCGCACCGCGCTGCTACCTCAGACAACATCTCAGTTAAGTGTTTGCCATATAATAAAAAAAAACATTTGTTTCCCTTCAGCCCGGTCCCCGCTGGTTGGTATTATTCACGACAGCGCGTCTGCTCTTCATCCCGTTCTTCCTGATGTGTAACTACAAACCGCTCGTCCGCACGTTACCTGTGTTCGTGACCAACGACTGGGTATTCTGGATCGCGTCAGCACTGCTTGGGTGGAGCTCAGGACACGGCAGCTCGCTCGCCATGATGTATATCGGAGGGTGAGTAGCTACCTAAAGGCTTGTAGCGACATCTACACCGCCACATGCGTACTACGCATTATACTAACGTCACGCAAAATCCTGCATCGCGCAAGCAGAGTTTACCGCGCAACTAGTATATGTATATACCACGTCCCGACATCTATCATGGGCAGTAGCTCACCAGACACAACACCCGTCTGGTCGAAGAATCCTTCTTTTTCTATAGATGATGAGTGAACTTTACACCTTGTTCTTCATAACTCTATAGGCTCATTAACATACATGAGGATTTCTTGCTCGTCGCAAAGCGAGACGCCAATAAAGGAACAAAAACTCCTTAGGGCCTTATTACAAAACAAGGCCTATCTTCAAACCATCGAGTAATTTTTAATTTTCGAACTCTATTCCGACTATTTCCGACTAAGGGCTGATTTTTCAATCGACAGATAATGTTCCGTGGAATAAAATTGACGTCTGACAGTTTTTGTATGGAAGAATTGTCAAAAATTCAAAATTATTCCTTGGATAAAATTATCTGACGTGGGAAAAATCAGCCCTAACTTAAAATTCTTTTTACATAAAATGATGTCAAACCCGAGTCTAAGTTGTCAATTTTGTATTAAAAACTTTAATGTGCCCTCGTCTGTTAGGCAAGTTTATGTAACAATAAGATCGGTAACAATAGAAAAAGTAATTGTGTCTCATTAGTGACAGTTGAGATCTTATGGTCTCTGAATAAAGTTCAAAATGCAATAACTGGCTCGAAAATTTGAGCTTGCACTATAAAAGTTAGAAAGAACTCGTTTTTTAATAAAACGGTTAGTGTTTATGTCATTCAAAATTTGTGATTTCAACTTAAAACTTGAAATAATTTTTTCTTGACATGGATGCCACTAAGACTGAAAACTAATACTAAATGTAATTGTTCTATTCCCACTTCGCAACAACAACAGGATACATTTTAGTTATGTTTCTTACTTTTTTTAAGTGGGTACAATAATGCTTTACTTACAAACATACATAATTTATGGTAAATTTGTATACACATAAGTTGTGCTACATTCTTATTATTATAAAACTAATATTGAGCAGAACTTTCATGATGGCCCGTTGGTTAAGGTCTTGACTCGCAAGTACGAGGCTGTGGGTTCAAAAACCGGACAAGTACGAACATGACTTTCAATTCATACGTACTTTCTAAGTTTATCTTGGACTTTACTGACCGTGGTGAAGGAGAACATCGTGAGGACACCAGGACTTAATATAAGTCTGAAATTGGGAACCCGTCTTGAGCAAGCGTGGTGATCAACGATCATCATGCCTTATCTGTATGAGAAGAGGCCTTTGTCCTGCAGTGAAATAATAGGCTGGTTTTATTACTGTCGTAAAAAAACTTGCCAAAATATTTGTCTGATATTTTTTTTTAAAACTAGTAGTTTTTATTGTTCACAGTATTTATATAATTAATTAAAAAGCTAACAGACTTAAAATAATAATAATATGAACAAGTATATAAAACGGAGGGCAAATAATCAAAGGGCATAATAAAATTCGTCCGTATCGCTGTCAATAGGAAACGTGCCCAAAAGGCTGGCAGCATTACCACGTTGTATGGCAATGCTGATTCTTTGGCCCAAAAATAGGCCAGACGGTAAAAAAAAAATTAAAACACAATTACTAACTTACCTATTCCCTATTTCCAGCACGGTAGCTCCTGAGAACGCAAGCCCGGCCGGTATGTTAGGCGGTGCCGTACTAGTGACGGGCCTCGTCGTCGGCATCACCTTCACGCGGCTCTGCCCTATCATCGTCACGGCTGACTTTTGGCGGACAGCCTAGCGATCACTTCACTACGTCTCTTCGGCGTGGGACGTATTTACACGACGTTTGGGACAGTGAACTACCCGAAAGTGATGTGTTTTTGATAGAAACTGAGGTGACGTTGTGTAGGAGAACGAAAAGCTTAGCGCACACCAAACGGGCCGGGTTGGGACACATCGCAGCGCTAAAAAATCCGCCATGCGAATAAAATGAGCAAAAAGATGGGCCAGTCTGGCCCGTCTCTGGTTGCTTAAGTGTTAAGTGACAAGATAATCATAGAAAAAAGAGATAATACCATGGAATGAATGTGACTTAATAGTTGGCAGTCCAATGCGAGTACTAAGTAAGGTGCCTGGATTACAGTGATAAAAGAATTGTGACATTCAACAAAATGTGTTCTATACCTATATATATAATATTATATGCAAGTTATATCATTTTTATGTTGTGTCGTAGGTTGTTGATTCAATAGGTAAGGATATATGAGATAGTTTGCCAAAAACGAATAGTTTTATCGGTTTTTCAGTTTTGTGCCTTTCATTTATTTGTTTGCACTGTGCCGTAAGGTTGATTATGCCTTGCCATTGTGTGGTATTGCTATAAAGCTACAGTTCTTAAGATAAAATGCATTTACTACTGTTCCCATCTCGGTAAAGTTACCAACTTAAGTTGAAACCAAATATTAAATTGTCTCGAAGTACTCTGTCCTTTAACATATCAAGTATAGAGTTTATTTCAAAATATCAAATATTATGAATTACATTATAATATGTTATTATGGTGCTTATTAATAGTAATACCTATTCATTGTTTGGTCTTATAGTATTACAGTTTCACAGAAGATTATTGACATGTATAGGGGCTAATATGGTATTAGATATTATCTTATATATTAAGACTATTTGTTACTATCTCTTCGCCTTGAGGCTATTTTAATGACAAGTCATAATGTAAACGAAACTCAACCTTATGACAAGTAGTCAAAATACATTTCTGGCCACTGAAATTGTATAAATACAAGTTAACATAAAGACAGAATGAAAAATATATAATATATGTAAAGTTAAAGTTTGTAAGTGCATAAAATATATTTAATAGGTAGTACAATGCCGTTGGGATGTATCGAGTTATATTTGTTAGCATTACTATTATAATTATTGTATTATTATTATTGCCCTGTTAGTAATGTCATGTATTTCTTACCTTGAATATTGTGTCCTATAAATGGCGAGGGACTTGCCCCTATTGCATAAGAAGTAATGGGTAAATTGTGTTTAAATTTAAGGGGGGTGCGCCAACGTGCCACGTGAAATTCAAATTGTCTTACGCGGCCGTAACAAATATGACTGCATAATTATAATCATTAGAAGCAGCAATACAACTCCTTGAGTTAGAATTGGCCTCGAACGTCATGATTTCATGAGTCATTCGATAGGGTAATATGATTTTTATGATTCATCATCTGCCTAGTCTTTTCCCAACTATGTTGGGGTCGGCTTCCAGTCTAACCGGATGCAGCTGAATACCAGTATTTTACATGGAGCGACTGCCTATCTGATCTCCACAACCCAGTTACTGGATAGTACCGTACCTCTTGGTAAGACTGGTTGTCAGACTTTCGTGCTCCTGACTACTCGTAACGACTGTCAAAGATCCACGAATGACAGCCGGGACCAACGGCTTAACGTGCTTTTGGGTCTCGGTATGTAAAGATGGTCAGCCATCCACAGACCAACCGCGGCAAGCGTAGCTTAACCTGATCGATCGACCTGTGCGGCTGTTATTATTTAGCCACGGACCCCTCCTGGTTTTTATGATTATAATTCTTTAAATAAAATAAATACAACGTGATATTGAGCTCCAAAAAACGTAAGAAAATTTGAATTTCGCGGGCTCGCCTGACGCTTTCGCCTTAACCCCTCTTTAACCCTCCTGGGGGTCAAGGGTAAAAAAGTTATGTGTTCTTTTACTTTACGTGACTAAATACTAATCCAAAGTGCTTGAAAAATTGACTAAAATTAAGTTAAGTAGTGATTTGTTCCAACACTGAAGTTTTTTGTCTATGCACAAAATGTCTAAAAAAGACGCCGTGGATAACTTGTGTATAATAATGAAATAGTTGGTTGTTGTTCCTTGTGCCTGTAATTATTATAAAAATAGATCAAACGTCATTTTTATACCTTTTTTTTTTGGAAGTGTGTGTAATGTGTTATTGTAGATTTTCTGCTAAAAGTTCCTCATTTGAGAGAATAATCGTAAATGTGGTTATTTTTGCAAAATGTCATTCAAATATTTATTGTAGGTAAATTCTAACATTATTATTATGTATGTTTTACAGACTGAAACACTAACAATCATTTGATTTTAGATAATTATAAGACTCCTAGCTAATCGTGTTTTTTCAACAATGCTAGGTTCTTATGTACGTGTGAGGCATTCGACAAGTTGATAAGTTATTTGTACTGCGTAAAATAGTAACGATAAGTATATTTTACGCGATAAATATGACTAGGAGTTGTAGTAGTGACTAGGAAACTTTTAAAGACTCGACTCTGATATTATTTTTAACTTTTTGTGTTCATTATTGCAAGCCAAATAATTAATCGCCTAAAAGTAGAACAAAACAATTCTAGCCAAACTTTATGGTCGCTTAGAACTTAAGGGTTAGCTTATCTTACACAGTAGCCAATCAGAACCGAGTGATATGGCTGAAGTCTTAGCTCATACGGCCTCAAGATCGGTCCTACGCCGGCCGGAACGATTACTCCTCGAAGCAAATTGTTGAAACTTAACAGTGTCACATACAGCATTCAGTCAGATCGAAAATACACAGGTTAGTACTGACTAGCCTGTTTTTTTTTTTTTGCACTGTCAAATTCGGCTGTCCCCATGTATGAACGAAAGGAAGCGGTTATATCCAGAGCGTCCATAAAAATCGGCTAGAGTTATACCTGGTTTTTTGTTTTCAATCCCTAGCATGACAGTGTTAGTCCTATTTATTTGAAAGTAAAATGTTATTTTTTAAATTTTACGTTTTTTTATTTTTATTTTCACCTCCTCATCCCTTTTACATAGTAAAAGTATATAAAATACTCAACATAATATCGTAAAGTAGAAGTAGTAATTAATGGATATATGGAGGATTTGTCGAATAACATTGGTAAGCTGTGTATCGAATGACGAATATTTTATTTACAAAATGTATCTGCATTTATCAAAATCAATATAAAAAGATTAATAAAAAAATTGGTGCGGTAATTATAAAAAAAAGTATAAATTCATGCGTCCATTTTAGAAAGGATAAATGTGTCAATAATCCACAGCAATAATCTGATTTCCATTTCTGACGTGTTTGATACACAGATTACTAAGTTCACCTATAGTAAGTACAAATAAAGGAATATTAATTATTTATTTATTAGTTTAAAAACCAAAAAAGGAGAACGTCATTTTTGGTTCAGATACGGCTCTTCGTACACAAGGCGATGCAAGTCTCCGTAACTACGATTATTTTATGTGTCTTAGCGACAATTTCAGTATTTATTCTAACAATACGACTGTTTTCATTTTCATACACGCGCTTACAATTGCCAAGCTTACAATTCCATAAAAAAAAAAAATGGTTATCCTCGATGCGGTTAACCGTATGCGGTCAAAAGATTTGCCACATAAATCCTGAATGATTTTGTACTGTTGTTTCGTTTTTAAAAGGTTCTGTGCAGATTGAGAGCATGGGATTTCTTATGATTTTGAATAAACAAACTTATCATCAGTGTCATAAAGTGCAAAGTTGAAAAAACTTCGACAGCTTTTGGTTTGTTCAAAGCCAGTCGTCGAGTCATGCAGATTGCATAGCATTGTGTATGATGAAGTAACGCTTAGATTGGTGTTGTGTACCCTGGTGCCTTATACATCTTCCATTGGTTTCGAACACCGCGTAGAATAAGTGGAGATTATTAATTTGCCTACAAAAGCAGGAATATTTATTTATGAAACAAGGAATTGTATTGTTAGTGAGCTAAAGTCCGGTATATCATACCTATGTATCATGAAAACGCTATTGTGATAATGCTGTCACCAGTCCGTTGTGATGTAACTTCAGACAGCTGGAATTGATTTAGGGCCGATTTTTCAACCTTCAGATAACTGGAATAAATATTGTGATTTGACAGCTTTTATAACATACCACCATATTTATGCTTATCTAATCCCACTGCTGGGACACAGGCCTCTTCTCTTCGAGAGGAAGTGAGCTGTAATCTAACACGCGGGCCCAGTGCCACATGTCTCCTAATTTTTGGTTCTAGGACATGCCGGTTTACTCACGATGTTATCCTTCACAGTTTTGAGAGCATTGGTGATGAAATAATCTGCTCTAAGTAAAGCGCCTGTCAGGCTTCGAACGTACGACCTACAATTCGTAAGCTGCAGCCGCCATTGGGCCACCAACTAGTGCTGAAAAGTTCTCTTCTTCTTCTTCTTCCTGCCCTTGTCCCATTTTATTTGGGGTCGGCGCAACACGTTTTCTTTTTCCATTCTTCCCTGTTAGACGTCATGGCATCATTTACTCCTTTGTCTTTCATATCATTCCTCACACCGTCCATCCATCTTTTCTTTGGCCTTCCTCTCCCTCTCCATCCATCTACATTCATATTCATTACTCTTTTCGTTACATGCGTTTCTGAAAAGTTATCTGATGATTGAAAATCGGCCCTTAAAATATTAATTTCACGGAGTTACTGTAAAACCAAAAGGAAATCAGTGTTGTTTTATGTTTCAAAAATGTATTGCTGGTGATTCGACAGCGTTATTACTCTAAGTACCTATTGTTTCAAAATAATCTGATGACAATAAAAGGGATTATTGAAAATTGCCATAATATAGAGTTAGGAAAAAGTTACCAGAGAAATATTTAATAGTACTAAAAGACATACATATACATACATTATACCTAATAATAAACGTTAGAGCTGATTTCATCACTTCTGTGTAGGCAGAAGAGTATGTTTTAGTAAATATATAACACAAGAGATAGGTACAGTCAACCGCGCATCTTGAAGGCTCATCATCTGCCTAGCCTTTTCCCTACTATGTTGGGGTCGGCTTCCAGTCTAACCGGATGCAGCTGAATACCAGTATTTTACATGGAGCGACTGCCTATCTGACCTCCACAACCCAGTTACTGGGTAATACGATACCCCTTGGTAAGACTGGTTGTCAGACTTTCGGGCTCCTGACTACCCGTAACGACTGTGAAAGATCCACAAATGACAGCTGGGACCAACGGCTTAACGTGCTTTCCGAGGCACGGAGGGGTCTTGGTATGTGTAGATGGTAACCCATCCATGGGCCAACCGCAGCAAGCGTAGCATAACCTGATCGATCGACCCGTGCGGCTGTTATTACTTAGCCACAAGCCCCTCGTCTCGGCGACAATGAATGTGAAAAATGTAGGGAAATTAAGAGGTATTTTTGACAGATCAGACTGAACGACACAATTTGACATTGACAGAGGCTTTTATGTCTTAGCAGTAAGGTCGATTTTCGCAGTAGAGAAGTATGGAAGAAAAAGACATATTGCGCGGACCCCAAGTAAATTGTGATAAGGGCCGTGGAATGACGATGATGAAGTTGTAGTAGATGTTCAGACGCCAGTACATAAAGCTAACCGAAACTGTAAAATTTTCCCAATTTTGAACCTAATGCTTTAACGATAAAGTTGAAAATCTATTAAAGACATTTTATAGATTGTAGTAGCTTGATGTGCTGGCGTCTGTACGGTGGACTGTACCTAGTGAAAAAATATCTCTTTTGCCTATATTGATAAATTTAATATAACACCGAGGTGGTGAATTGAATTTAAAATTGCTATAAATCTTGCACTTGTAGTACTTCTACTATCACTTAAATCCATCTTCAAGAACACCTCTTCTTATCGCTAATCTACAGGTTCCCATTAAAATAGATGGACAAATTTTAACACAGTGCTCCGTACGTCAAACCAAAGATAACCAAGCAAAAAAAATACTGGTTAAAGTGATTTTATTTTGACCTAAAATTAATAAATTGCCTGTCATTAGCTGATTATTTTTCTTTTAAGTATCTAACGCATTTTTTTTTTATTATATTTTTTTACCATTATACTAATTTTGGTGGTCTGAATGTTCTCTAAAAATTTGTCCATCTATTTTAATGTGATCTTATACAGGGTGAAATTGAAAACATGCGACAAATCGAAATGGGAGATTGTACTCATCATTATGAGCAACTTTTACCATGGGACCAAACCTGAAATTGAAAAAAAAAAATCAGCTGTTCCCTACATTTTGACGAGTTATGCGAACATAAATGTAGGGCAAACAGCTGATTTTTTTTCGCGATTTCAGGTTTTATCTCATAGTAAAAGTTGTTCACAATGATGTGTACAATCTCTCATTTCGATTTGTCGCATGTTTTCAATTTCAACCTGTATATATAGATACTTGTTTAGAAACTTTTACATCCGACTTTACTTATGCAAGATAGCTCGTTTCTCAATATACCTCTAAACTCTACTTATAAACTACTTATTTAAGTTATACTTATCTATGTAAGTACATTTAAAATTTATACTCGATTTTTTATTTATTTAAGTAACCCCGTATAAACGACAAAATTGACACATTTTCACGACAGGTGCTGTTTAAATGAAGCAAAAGATGTTTGAAAGAAACTTGTAAAGATGTCAGATTGATAGGCTGTCACCTGTTGGTTTTATTAAATGGCTCCAAAAGTAAAAAATCGATCGATGCTACAGTCCTTCTACAATTATTTAACCTCTGAGAGCAGCAACCCAACATCTGCCTTAGCGCAACGTCAGTAAAGATCACTGATTTTGACAGTTATGCAAAATGAAGATCACTGATTTTGACAGTGATGCAAAATAAAGATCACTGATTTTGACAGTGATGCAAAATCAGAGGTAAAAAAATGTGAAAGGACTGTACCGGGAGAGATGTCAGGAGAAATTGAACCAATGAGATAAGTACCACCTGAGTGACCTGACTGATACAAGTCAGGAGGTCAGTTAGGAATTACCTTCAAAACCCTTGGAGTGTGATTGAAACTGTGTTACGCAATTATGGTGCAGGTGGTGGACATCAAATTGGGAAGTTGTCGGTTCGACCTGAGTATCTTGACGCTCCTTGATCAGCTTAGCCAATCTATGTCAAAGCTTATTCCTAGTAGATACATAAATAAATGATTTATTAATTTAAATAAATCATATTATGAACTTGTCTTTTTTATATCAAGCATAGTGGATACTGTTGAATTTAAAGTTGAAGATATGAAGACGCACAATCAAGCGCACAATATGTTGATGTTTTATCTTTGTTTTATCATTGGATACTATTCGTTGTTCATATATACATATATTTATGTGTATGTCAAAATAAACTTCGTACCTATGTAACTAAGTATTAAATTTTACTTGTTATTTTGCGGACTTTAAAGCTACAGACGCTATAGCCATAAAAAAAAAAGTTTTTTATGTAACCCAAATGCCGCAAAATACGAAGTAAAATGACTTATAAAAAATATAAATAATACTCGCGTAAATACAGAGTGGCGATGAGGTAATCAGGTAATCACGTTTACCCTAGAGCATTGATTCCCAAAGTGGCCCAGGTGGACCCTCAGGGATCCACGGAAGACTCGACGGGGTTCGGGGGTCGTAAGATCTAACCTTCACATTTTTTGTCGAGTTTGGGAAATATGGTAGAAATGTAGCTGCAGGGGGTCCACCGGATTCAGCAAAATTTTTAGAGTGGTCAATGAGAAAAAAAGTTTGGGAACCTCTGCCCTAGAGCTCTAATCATCGCCTGGGGGGGGGGGGATGGCCGCCAACAGTCGGTTTTTGGTTAATTTGAAAAATGTAGGGACTAATTCTTAGATAAACTTAAAAGCGGGGATGTACTCATGATTCTTTACGTCTGATGGGATGGGGTGACGGGGATGAGTGCTGTCGAGATTCCGAGTGACGGCGCGGACGTACCTACACACGGCGAATAAACCGTAGTTTGTTACGGCAGTAAAAACGTGTGTAAAAAGTGCCTTAGGGACTCCCTGGTGCTGCAAGGGACAGGCTAGATCGCGTCGAAGCACCGCACAACTTACCGTCTCAAAACTATAGGAGTTACGACTGGAAACTCTCCGTCACACACCATACTCATCAGATCTTGCTCCAACTAATTTCCAAAAAATATATTAATTTTTGCCATGTAAAACGGCAATTTCATAGGTACTAACCTAACACCTGCAGGGTAGTTGCGTAACACACTATCAGTAGCAATGGGTTTCATTTTGACAGTTCAACAACATTCATTGCGTTATTTACGTTGTTGAGCAGACACTTTTGTCGAACATATGGAGCAATGAATTAGCAATTTGCTTCTGAATGATTCAAATTGAGAGTAATAGTGTGTTCCGCAATTAGGGTGCCGTATACATTTTAATAGACATATGTATATGAACTTGTAGTAGCCGCTTTATTTATTGTGAGAACCTCGTCGCCATTCGGTATATATATGTATAAATACTACCTATATACCTATTCAAATCTTCTCTCCTATGGCTGTTCACTTTATAAAGAGTACCTTATGAAGCACTCCTTAGTCGAAGGCTGTGAAATAATAGCTTTAACCTACCCATTGTAGATATCACAACCACTTCTGCCGGTCTGCAGGGTAGTTGCGTAACGCACTATCAGTATCCATGGGTTTCATTTTGACAGTTCGACAACATTCATTGCGTTATTTACGTTGTTGAGCAGACACATTTTTCGAACATATGAAGCAATGGATTAGCGATATCCTTCAAAATGATTCAGATTGAGACTGCTAGTGTGTCACGCAATTAGGATGCAGGTCTGTAAAAATCTAACCGTGAAAATTTAGGCGCAGTGAGCTGTCAATAAACTGTCAATCTCTATGACAGTTCACTTCAAGCTCACTTCAGCTAAGTTTTCACAGTGAGACTTTTACAGAATAGATCAGCAGTTCTGTTCAGATGAAAAAATTAAGCCCTCGAAACATCGGCATTTTTTTAGCGCGCACTGGAGTTTCAACTCGCGGTGTTGAGCCGAGCATTGAGAATTTAACAGGGTGCATGACAAAAAAAAAAAAAAACTGATGGATTTTCAACTGTCGGCGGTGCGTTGAAAAACCAGTGCGAGATATAAAATAGCCCGTGTGTACGAGGACTTATGTAGATGTATATTTCCTGTTGTTTTAGTATTTGTTAATTAAACAGTCAACGAACGAGGTAAGTGTAAACAGAAGGCGTAAAAAATACAATTAACATTGCATTTGCATTTTTGACTGTACATTTTAATAAAAATGACACCAAGTCCTTATGTAGGGTAGGAAGGATGTAAAGTATAAATAATGCCTTCATATTTGTTTTGTTTTAATTTTTCATCTGAACAGTTAATTTTGTTATCTTCATCTTTCACCTGTTTTATGAGTACAAAAATATTTAATTTTTTATTTATTCGATTAGATAGTACTTTTTACCCTTCAAATAAGGTAAATTTCTTATTTACCTATTTTATATAGCGTCCTTGTATATATCGAGTGCATTTGTACTGTGTTTATATACCCACTGTAGTATATGCACAACCATTTCTTCAACTTTCGTACTTACTTGTGAGCGCCATTTCTAGTGGAAAACTTAAGGGCGAATTTTACAACACATGACTAAACCGCGTTCAAGAGCTGTCAGTGTCAATTTTCATCAACAATTAATGACACTTACAGCTCTTGATCGCAGTTTAGATGTGCGGATCGCGTTCAGTTTCATTGGTGAAGTTCGCCCTAATTTTCTTGCAAGTTAGAGTGTAGTAAATGCTTACTTGTTTTTCGGGAACCTTGGTAAGCTTATTGGTGACACGAAGGCGAAAAAAGTATTTATTATACTCAAACTTAATAGGTATGTATAGACAGGGAAATTGATTGTTTATCAAATCGACACACGTGACACAACTTCAATTTGCCTTGATAAAGCCATTTTATACAGGATGGTAGGGAACATCGACGCGCAAACTAACCATTTATTCAGCACATGTTTCTAAACTGCGCTGCATTAAATTGTTTCGGCGGTTATTAAAAAAAAAATTGCTCTGTCGTAAAAAAGTACAATACCTACGCGGTCAAAATTTATGAAACAGCTAATTTCTGTCAAAGAATGATAGTTGTGATTTGAATTGAATAAAGGTACGGGCAATTTAAGCTGGTTGTCACTTTGCTAAACAATTCATTTCTCTGACTTTATGTTACTATACCCATTTTCTATTTAGGAAAAAAAAAATTGTCACACCTAATACAAAAAAAAAAAACTACTCATTTCAGAATCTAATCTTTTATATCAATTTAATATTTAGATTCCCTAAAGAAAAAAAGAATGAATTTATCGTAAGTTCTAGTAACTGATACCATACCTTTGTGACAATAATAACGAACTTATTAACTTCTTTATAACCATACCTACCTATTTTTCCACTTTTCCACACATTTGTGTACTGACATTAGTACTGAAATTATATGAAACCCTTTCACTTCCAGTCTTCACCTGATATTGTGCTAATCGAGTTAAAATGAATAAAATAAAGAAAAATGATTATTGACTACGCCTTTCATTAATTAGACATCCCGCTTTTCTATTTTGAAGATGAATTTTATTTTTGGGACTTAAACCCTTGTAAAAAATCACCTTATAAATTAAAACTATAACTTCTCAAGCAATAGGATTTCGAAATTATCACCGGGCTTGCGATTTTGTTAGGAGTGCCCCAAGGAACTGTCTTAGGTGCCTTACAAATTCAGTAACTAAAAAATTGTAAGGGTTAAATTTTTGTCATATGGCTACGAAAACCCTAATAAGTAAGAGTACATGCCCGTCTAAGATATTGAAGAATAATAATGAAAAGAGATACAGCATTTCACCCCGTAAGCAAGCCTTTATATAAAATATTCTCGCTTTAAGTTGCGTATAGCACAACAGGGGATATAAATCTGTTTGCAGCCCGATAATGTATCCTAGCTCTTTACATAAGCGAAAGTTCTAGCTGTTAAGTACGGCTAAGGCGTTGACTTGCAATCAATCCGATCATCCTGTTCGACTGTGGTGAACTCACTACAACGTAGTATGCAGAAGGCGTAGTAAGTAAAACTACAGTCCGGCCGTCGAGTGAATCGTATCTGTGTGACAATTCTAGTAGCTTATAAAGATCAAATTCGTATTCGTTTGTCTGAAACTGACAGGTGTCAAGTCTCTCGTCGGCCTCACTATAAGTTAGAAAGGTACCGTGTTCAAACACTCGCGTTTGACGATTTTCACATTGGATGTTACGCATCGCTCGACAATAGTGCACACACACATTGTCTAGCAGAATGAAGTGACCTATACACTCGAGACTAGAGGATTCCCGTAAATGTCAATAAAATTATGATAGATATTTAAGATACTAGCGAAGTTGATTAGGCAACGAGACTTCTTTCCCAAATGTTTGACCTGCGGTGTAAATGCGTATTATACAAAGAGTAGGAGTGACTTTCATTTTGACAGTTCAACAACATTCATTGCGTTATTTACGTCGCTGAACAGACAAATTTTTCGAACATATGAAGCAATGGATTAGCAAGATCCTTCAAAGTGATTCAGATTGTTATTATATAGTATGTTATTACGCAATTATATTCTTGGGGCTAAGCAAAAGGTACCATTCCATCAAGTTGTTCAATTATCTTGGTCGGCTATTACTCACTTTGATGACTTCTAAGTTTTCTTTTATAGGGTCTATAAAACACATACCTACCTATTTGGCCAAATATGTTAGCTGTTCCAAATACGGTGTTCGATTGACCTGCCCATCATAAGCATGTCAGGAAAAGCAGGACAACAATATTGTATTGTTTATTTTAATGGCTTGTGGTGAAAGTTTATAGGAATGCAGTTCACATTCTTATAAGTACATGGGGCTAATGCTATTAAAGCCCTAGGGAATTTTTATGGACCAGTGTGCTTGTTTTCTCTAGCCTTTTTTGAAAATATGATCCGGAAATTGGGACTTCCCTTCTAAGATTATGAATGTTTTAGGCTTTGTTCTTTGTAGGTAATAAAGTAGGGGGTTGTAAAATAATTAACCATTACTAAAACGACAGTTTCTTTATTGTTTCTCAATAAATAATAATAAATTAATCTCGTCATAAATAACTCTTCTAGACCCTAGCCGTTTCATTGGTGCGTGCGTTAAAACACTATGTACATTGCGTTTCCCGTGCTTATTTACATGAGGTAGTAATCGTTTAGTGGTCGGCTGAAGATGATGACGCTGATGAAGAGACTGAGGACACGCTGGAGTAGCTCGGAGACTGGTTTGAGGCAGCTGACGGGCTGGAGTCACCAGGGTAGTATGAGCTGTAGGCGAGCTGCGAAGGGTCCCATACTCTGGCGTAAGGACCACCGCTAGCTGGCTCCCAAGCAGGGCTGTACGAGTCCTGGGGCGCGGAAGGTCCAGGGGTAGAAGGAGGTCCGTACTGATTGGCCGGGGGACCGTATTGGGGTGCGGGCGGGGCGGCTTCTGTGGGCGGCATCATCATCATGGGCATGGCTGGCAACAAAAAGAAAAAAAAAATGTTAGTTGTATTCGAAATTCAAATACTGGTGTAAGATAAGGATATCATCATTTGATATCTAACCTCCTTTCTTCATGATCAAGTTGTAGATCAGGAATCCGAGGACAAGAGTGATGGCTAATTTGCTGAGGATCAGTGCCTTCATGGACTTGATGCCGATGATGGCTACGAGGATGGGCATCAGAGCTTTCATCTTTAGCTTCAGCAGCAGCAGGACGGGGAGCAGGAGCTTCTTCTTCAAGATTCCACGAGCTGAAAGAAAAAGTGTATTAAGTTCGACGTCTAATCTTCGTCTAATCTCTTTTTGTGTTGGTTGATTTCGTTACCTTCGCCGTTTTCACTGTCAGACTCCGGGAATTCCACATCCAAACCCCTGTCAGCTCTGTAAGACACCTCAGCACTGTCAAAGAGGAACTCAGGCAGCTGAAACCTGACTTCATTATTGCTCAGGTACCGACCAACGCGATCGAAGATCACTTTGTCGATGTTCTTTTCTTCGAAAGCCCTCGCAGATTCGGAGCTCACTCCAAGTTTGGTGTCCAAGAACGAGAGAACTTTCACTTTGAGACAAGACATCGGGGCTTCAGCTTCGAAACAATCACTGATAACACTCTGGATCAACTCATCACTTGATCCTAACCGTGCCGTTTGAATCTCATTGTCCTTGATGCTGTAACCGCGAACGATGGCGACGGAAGCCAGGAATAAACACAAACACTTCATTTTGAATTATTTTTATCACTTTGTCATTAGTTTTGATTAATTAGACGTTCTGCCCGTTCGGTTAATGGAGCAACAATGATTTAATTTTTCAATGGGCTTGGTTTTTATACCGTGATCCTTTGAGCGGCAAGGCACGCGGTCTTCGCGCGTGCCCTGAATGTCAATCGCTATCATACTTGGCAAACTATTTATTTTCATTTAAAGAAAGTCCTGGGTGGTGAGAGTGATGTATTTTGGTGATGATATTATAAATATTAATAAATATATTTCTTGGAAGCTATATGGTTACATTCGGCAATTTCAGTAACTTTTCAGGAGGTGGTTTGTAACGTTTCATAAGATCAATAAATTGCGGTAATTTTAATAAGTTTTAATTGTTTTTAAACAGGGTGGCAGGTACATCGAACTGCAAACTACAACCATGAATTCAGCACATAATTCTCGACCCCCTAGCGTAAAAATATTTCGTTGGTTACCAAAATAAATACAGCTGTTTCATAGAAAAGTGCAATACCTACGCGGTCAAAATGTACGGAACAGCATTTTTTTAAAATAACCGAAAATAAATTTCAGCTCAGGGGGTTCCGCAGGGTAATTGCGTAACACACTATCAGTAGCAATCTAGCAATGGGTTTCATTTTGACAGTTCAACAACATTCATTGCGTTATTTACGTTGCTGAGTAGATACATTTTTCGAACATATGTAGCAATGGACTAGCAATATGCTTCATAATGATTCATATTGAGAGTAACAGTCTGTTACGCAATTAGGATCCAGAATCATGTATTGAATCCATCGTAACAGGAATCCAGGTAACATGGTATTTTGGGTTTATTATGCATTCACATTTTTCCTAGCAATCATTACTAGTTTTGCTGCGCTTAAAATACCAAGCTATCCGAAACTGTACAATTTTCCCAATCAACTTTGAACCTTATGCTTAAGCGCTAAAGTTGAAAATCGATTAAAGAAATTTGACAGATTGTAGTAGCTTGATGTGCTGGCGTCTGTACCTTAGCACGTACACATTTCGCCAGTTATGTTAAAGTCCCATTAATATCGGGCGTGCCTATTGCCCGGCTGATGCACAAATCCAGACTCCGCGCTGCTACCTACTGAGAATTTCAATAATGCTTAGAAAATACCAATCCATTGTTCCTTTATCCCTGTTATGCCTTAGAAAAGACAGATGTTCGGTAATAAATAACTCATTTTAAAACTGAATCACCATCTTTTCTGTCTTGTTCTAGATTTCCGCTTCAAAAGTAAGTGTAAACAAACATGATGCTTACTACACTTTACTATGGATATAACCTTTCTAGTCACGTCCACTTTACTACACATTTTTATGTAATGTGAGGGAATACTATACTGGCCTGCTGCAGGTTTGTATTGTGGTTTGTAAATCGTCAGAGTCATATTCATTTGATATTTTGTGCTACATTTTGAGTGATAGTAGTTCCAGAAACCATCAGAGACAAGTGGCAATCACATTCAAAGCGTTTCGTATTCTTCTACAAAGAGTAGATATTAACAGGACTGACATAATGTACACTTATTGTTGGAATGTGCCAGATTTCAGTCGGACCGAGTAAAATTATTTAAGGATTTAAACTTAAATATGTATGATGTAGGTGTATTTCATCATCTTTTATCGACACCTAATTCGGAGGCTGCCTCCAAAGTATTTATGTTCGCTAGGTTACGTTTAGTTAGATAATGTATTAATATAAGGTATGATGGGACTGGCATACACGTCCGTGTAAAAGTCCCTAATAATAAATAAAGAGAAAAAAAAAAAGGACTGACATAAGGTTTTCGTTAGCGTAGTAGCTCAACTGTCATTAATGAGACAATTACTTTTTCTATTTATTTATTTTATTTATTTATTTAATAGGTCAGCCTACAATTGTTTGCACATTTCATTTCTTAAAATTACGCGATATACATTTGTAAGTGCAACAATCACTTACAGGCTAACACCACATGCACTATATATTTAGAGTATACGTTTTACTAAGCATGCATCTAGCAATTTAAAATACACAAAGACTAGAATTAAATTAATTAAAAAATAAAGAATATTACATTGATTGGGAATTGAATGACAAATAAATTAAATTAAACTAAGATTAAATATTTGGTTTACAGTTGATAATAATTTAGAGTTAATAAATTAAATAAATTATCAATTAAAAATTAAATAATGTTAAAAACTATATAAATTAACAAACAAATTTGCAATACAGATTATACCTTAGCTGTGCGAATAGTATTTAATAATTAATTTGCAAAATTTCCCTTTGCTATCGTGGTGTACGTCAATCAGGTCACTACAGCTGTTAAGGATTTTGCACATTCTCGGTATCGGTGAGTTAGCACCTAGGACAGTTCTACGCAGGGGCGGGTGGAACGGAGTGATGGGTTGTCGGGGATAGCGGGTTGGGGCACGAAACTTGATGAGGCTTAGTAACTGTGGACAGTCTATTTGCTTTCTGAGGAGTTTGTACAGAAACATTGCATCCATAACTTCTCTTCGGGTCGATAGCGAGAGCATCTTGAAAGTTTGCAGACGGGACACATAGGAGGGCAGCTGCTTGCTTTCCCCTTTGGAAAAAGCAAGGTGCCATAGAAATCGTTTCTGGACCCTTTCTAGGAGAAGCTTATGAGTGGCGTAATGAGGTCTCCATACAACGCTACAGTACTCTAGTATGCTCTGTACAAGGCTATTATATAGCAATTTTTTAGTGCTGACCTGTTTGAAACCCTTGGTATTGCGTAGCACAAATCCTAACATTTTGGAGGCTTTTTTAATAGTGTTTTCGATGTGGGGGATAAAAGTAACTTTTTTATCAAATAAGACTCCTAGATCCCGTATAGTCTCTACTTCATGAATTTTATGATTGTCTATAAAGTAGCTCGAATGGGTGGGGTGAACCTTTCTAGAAAATGACAGGTGGCTGCATTTATTGAAGTTCAATTCCATTTGGTTATTCTTGCACCATTCATTTACTCTGTTCAAATCATCCTGCAAAAGCTCAACGTCATTTGATGATTCGATTTTCCTTGCAATCTTTAAATCATCCGCGTACAAAAAACACTCTGAAAATTGAAGGCAGTTAGGAAGATCATTTATAAAAATGATAAATAAAATGGGAGCCAAGTGGGAACCCTGTGGGGCACCGGAAGTCATGGGATAGTTGTTGGTAGAGCGAAAACCATTTACCACTACATAAAATTCACGGTTAGCGAGGTATGATTCCAACCATTTCAGTAAGGGTCCCGTGATACCATATGTAGCCAGTTTTTTTATCAATATGGAATGGGACAGTTTATCAAACGCCTTACTGAAATCGGTGTATATCACATCAAACTGCTTATTTGAGTCAATAGTTTCTATCAAGGACTCTGTAAAAGACATTAAGTTTGTGGCAGTAGACCTTGACGCTACAAAACCATGCTGGTGATTGCTAAGATAAAGCCTGAAATGGTGTTGGATATGGGGACAGATCATTGACTCGAATACCTTGGCGAAAGTGGAAAGAATGGCAATGGGCCGATAGTTGCAGATGGTCTCTTTTTTGTCCGACTTGTGTACCGGAAAGATTTTGGCTTTTTTCCACTCGGATGGAAAAGATCCGGTGGCTAGTGACATTTTATATATATTTAGTAGCGGGGAGACCAGTACCTGCGCACAGGTAGAAATAAACAACGGTGGGATTCCGTCAGGTCCAGCTCCTTTTCCGATGTTCAAAGATTGCAGTTTTCTGAGTAAAGTATCCATGTCCAAGTCTGGAGTTGTAAGGCACTGGCTATTAGTTTCCAGCGAATTAAGATAGCTTGAGTTATTCTTAGGTTCTGTGTTATTTTTAGGGGAGTAAACCGATGAGAAATAATTACCAAAAAGGTCACAAACAGTTGAGCCATTAGACGTTGTAGTCTGTCCGTCAGTCATTGTCAGTGGATAGACACTAGATCCTCCGCGCTTAGCCTTAACGTGTGTCCAGAATAGTTTGGGATTATCTTTGATTCCTGATTCTAGGTTGTTCATATAAAAGCTGTATAAATTTTTAGATAAATTTTGACAACGTTTTGCAATTAATTTGAGTTCTATTTCATCTCGCTTCATATTATTACCGATCTCTAGGAAATTTCTTGACAGTTGTGTCAATCCAATACATCTTCGACGTTTCCAATATCGCTATCGCTGATAGAATGTCACTTGTCACACTTTGTCTATTCTTTGTCTAGGACTTCTGATCCAAGACCCCCCCCTACTCCCCCCCTATCTGCCCATAATGTTGGGGTCGGGCAGAAAATATTTCTTTACTTATATATTGATAATAGGTCTTTACCTATGAAATTGCCGTTTTGTATGAAAATATTTAAACGAATTTTTTTCATGAATTTTTTATTTGTATTAATCGAAGTAATCACCCATGCAATCAATGCATCTTTGCCAACGCAGTGGCAGTTTATTAATGCCCTTCTTAAAGAAATCAGCTGGACGGGAGGTGACAAATTTTTCAAAGGCATTTTGTACTGCCTCTCGGATATTGATTTTTTATCCGGCCAAGAAGTTATCCAAATTCTGGAAAATGTAGTAGTCTGTAGGCGCAAGGTCTGGTGAGCAGGGCGGATTACGGAGAGCTTCCAACCCCAGTTCTTGCAACTTGGAGACCGTCTGCAGTGCAGTATGAGGTCGCGCGTTGTCGTGCAGGAGCAGCGGAGACGAGCGATTGACCAATGCTGGTTGGAGATGTGCCAGCTTCTCCATCATTGTGTTCAGTTCTTCAAAGTACACATCTGCAGTAATGCTCACCCCGTTTGGTAAGAAGCTGTGATGAATCACACCGGCGCTAGACCACCAAACAGTGACCATCACTTTTCTAGGGGTAAGTTTTCGTTTAGGGCATTGTTTAGGTGCTGAACCAGGATCCAACCAACTTGTTGAGCGCTTGCGGTTATCAAACAGAATCCATTTTTCATCGCAGGTAACAATCCGGTTGAAAATTCCTTCATGTGTGTGTTGAGCAGTGCAAGGCACATCTCGATGCGTACTTCGCGCTGGCGATCATTGAGTTCGTGGGGCACCCATTTGTCAAGCTTTTTTACCTTGCCAATTTGACGCAAATGGACCAATATTGTTTTGACGCTAACGTCGAAAGCTGCTGCTAATTCAATTCAATCCAATTCTCAATTCTTTATTGCGTACCATAATGTTTATACATAGTTAGTAGTAGATCAGCCGTAGATTGTGTATCATCGGCTTCCACAATCGCCTTTAATTCGTCACTGTCGACCAAAGTCTTCGGACGACCGTGAGGTTCATTTTTCAGGTCGAAATTTCCAGAACAGAAGTGAGCAAATCGATACCAGGTGGTGCGTTGCTTTGTAGTGTTAGCTCCGTAAACGTCGTGTTGCGTGCCGCTTGTGCCGCGTTGCTGCCACGACGGTACTCATATTCCAAAATTACTCGAATTTTTAACGTATCCATGACGACGAAAAATATTGAAATGAGATGAAAATGTAACACTAATCAATAAACAAACGACAACTTTTGGTAACAAAATGCCATGTTTTTAAAATAAAATTAATTTGAAATTAGAATTCTTAACCAAACAAAAATTATTTTGATTTGAAATGGCCAGTACTGCAGAACGGCAATTTCATAGGTAAAGACCTAATATAAGTACCTAGAGGAATCTTTTTTTTTGTCTCAGGAGTAGTAGATCAGTGTAATTCGAAATGGGTTTATATTAAATGTTGTCGACAATTTCCGACTGAATTGAGAAACCAAAAGAATATCTTCAAAACGATGGTCAGCAGTCGTTGTATGATCCTGAGATCACATTATTACTAAAGCTCAGAAGCTAGATACAATATAGCTAAGTGCTGTAAAAAAACAATTCAAGGACTTATAACATTTAGGTACCTATTCCCAAATTATGAATCTACTTTATTGGACGTCATCATTTCTGTAACCGTTTAGTAATAAACTCCTTATAAAGGACTTCATCTCAGTCGATAACATAGTCAACTTTCTGGTTGGTTCCAAGATTTTTTACGTCCTCCTGAGCACTTGTATTGTATGTATTGACACATTTCATAAACGCAACCTCGGTGGACTTGTCGAGGATGGTTGATATTTCGAATTCCTGAGATATCGGACATTTAGGAAAAAGTCCGGATAATTGATATTTCTATACAACTTGACCATATTAATAATATAAGTTTTATTATTTGTTTTTTCAAAAATTATAAAACTTCTTTTATTTTCTACAAAAACAACCTTTAATCGAAAAGTCCGTACAAAGGACAAGGCCCGAAAAAGTTCAAACGGGGACCAAAAAGGTGGACATGTCCGGACAAATCCTTACGGATGGTAGCCCTACGTGTAAGGTTAAAGCCACATAGAATCATTAATTTGGATAGGAGATTGTGTTGAGTTCCTCATCAGCTAAAACGCAATTTTGATACTTTAATTATTTCCACTAGACATTGCTTTTACACCTACAGTTATGCGGAAACAATACCAATCAGTGTCCGAAAACAATCGAATATGTAAAACGGAATTCATTCTTCAACACTTCACGAAGATATACGTAACATCGTCGAAACATGTTCGAAGTCTTTGACCTTCTTGTCGAATTGTTGGACATAGGTAGTGTCTGTTTAAACGTACCACAGCACTGTGTAGTGCTGTGGTACGAGTATACGGGGTGTCCAGAAAGTCATGGATTGCGTTTTACCTGCTAATGGGCCACATTGGGATCTACCAATAAAAAAAAATGATCATGGTAAAAGTCTTATGGTTTCCAAGTTTTTTGATGTTTAATGAAATTTTGGAAAATCTCTACCTCTCATCAGTTTTTTCCATGCTATTTCTACGAATGAAAACTTTTTCGAGTACAGGTTTTTTTTATTTTCATCTTGAATCATCCTACTATCGATTGAATACAAGAAAGTTACAGATATCATCTTTTAAATACCTAAAATTTAGGTTGAAACTTAAAATTTTCACCAAAAAATTTTACCTTATTTTTGATCGGCCCTGGCAAAAAAAAAAAAATTAATGGTAAGTCATTTTTTTTATTGGTAGATCTTAATGTGGACCATCAGCAGGTGAAAGGTAATCCATGACTTTTAGGACACCCAGTATACGTGTATGCGTAGTGGTTAAGCGTTAAAATCACACCGATATTATAAAGGCGAAAGTTTGTGAGTGTGTGTGTGTGTGTGTATGTGTGTGTATGTTTGTTACTTTTTCACACTCAAACGGCTGGACCAATTTTGATGAAATTTGGCACACAGATAGTTTATAACCGATTAACACATATAATACTTTTTATCCCGATATTCCTACGGGATTGAGACGTATGCGGGTGAAATCGCGCGGCGCAGCTAGTGTCAAATATAGCATAAGCATAGCATAATCACAATCAGCCTACAATGTTCCCACTGCTGGGACAGAGTCCTCTTCTATGAGAGAGGGAGTGAGCCATAATCCACCACGCGGACCCAGTGCGGGTTGGTAGATGTCACGTGTCCTCGAATGTTTAATTCTAGGACATGCCGGTTTCATCACGATGTTTTTCTTCACCGTTTTGAGAGCAGTGGTGATGAAATAATTTACACAAAGTAAAGCGCTTGTCTGGGTTCGAACCTACGACCTATAACTCGTAAGTCGCGGCTGTTACCACTGGGCCACCACTGCTAAGCCTCGCAGTTGTTAGTGTGAAACTGTAAACGGTTCAATTGATTGCAGCTCTGCTAAGAGTTACATGTCATAATCAATCACAGCCCGAGTTCTCCCAATCCTGGGACTCTTTTTGCAAACACAAACTCAAAACATTTAATCAAATAAGCTAATATTACAGGTACTTTTTGTCAAGGGGCCGGTCAGTCAGAAAGATGAAGATAGTTGCACATTCCTAAGCGTAGTAGGTTCCTATGGAGAAGAACGAGCAAGACACTCTACGGACACTCTACTTACGTCAATCTTCAAAGCCGCGCTCCTATGCCAGTCTCATAGCTAGGTTCTGGTTTTGGCAAATCAAATTAAAAGTCATTTATTCAAACTAGGCTGAGAATCAGCACTTTTCGAACGTCAAAATAACAAAAGACAGTCCCCCAAAACGCAGCAGCAGCAACGCAAATATGGCGAGGGGGGTAATGGCTGACCTTTGCGTTATGCTCGTGAACGGGTGCTGCTTGTGGTGACTGGTCGTCTTGCTGACCATGGTTTTATCATTGTTATCATTATTAATAACTTGTTTATTTAGTTTCCTTATGGTCCTAGTTTATCATTTGTGACTTCAAGCGACAGCTATGTAAACTGAACCCAGCATTGCATAAATATGTTAGCGGTCACGCCCTTTATACCTGGAGGCTTTTATTTAATTTCCATTTATTAATTTTTGCTTGAGTACGTATAGTTTTTTATTGTATTTCTTGGTATATTGGCGTTGCTAGCTGACATATGGCAAATAATTTAATTTAGCGTTCTGTGTCTTGTAATGTTAATTGCTTTGCATACCTTGTATTGTATTCAGTCAAGTATATTTTCTAACTGAACAGACAGCTGTGCTGCTGGGGAGTTTGTTGCGCCACTTCTTCTTCCCAGCGAAAGCACTAGGAAGTGGTGAAGGGCGGGCGTTTTGGGGGACTGTCTTTTGTAATGTTGACGTTCGAAAAGTGCTGATTCTCAGCCTAGTTTGAATAAATGACTTTTGATTTTGATTTTTGCAGCCGTCGTGTGGCCGCGTTACTATGAGTTTACTTATCTAGGATCTCCAACAAAAGATACATTGCGTGTGAGTGACATTAATTGTTGCCTTAGTGATGTGATGTCGTCGCGACAGAACGCGACAGACGCGACAGAACGCGTTGAGTATTTTTAATGTTATTTAACAGTGACCTATATTGTACATCTGTAACACCAGAGGTTTCACAAATGCGTTGCCATCCCGGACACGAAGCTGAAATGTCTTATGCCTATAACAAACTTCCCCGGATGAGCTTCTCCAGAAAGTGCTCTACAAAGTACTTCCTCATCATGTGATTGCATTACACTTCTTTCTTCATACAATTTGAATCCCGCCATATTTTTGCCACTGCCGTGTGGTCCGTCTGCACAGACCATAGTCAATCAGCTTGTTTATCATGCAGTGTCGGACTATGCTCTCACCACCGACGTGTACATACCAATCAAGCGATGTGTCGCTTTTGTAATGTCATTCATTTGTTTTATGCAGCGCTGTCAGACTCAACGGCATGATCGGGGAGGTTTTGATTCGTGTGTCTGGTTTATGATTTTCTATGTCTATGGGTTATACTCGTAAAAGGCTTCTTATTTTTAAAGTAATCGTAACTTGATTATCTTCTGTTTTTAAGTGTATGTTAGGACCATAGATACTAAGGTCACTATGTTACGTTGTCGTGAAAAATTATGCTTTTCATAAGAAAAGCATAATTTTTCACGACAACGTAAACAACAACAACTCCCAAAATGTATGGTGAGGTTATCCTCACCATACATTTTGGGAGTTGAAGCTTTATCTACTCTTGATAGAATTGGCGCATGACAAAATATATTTACGTTATGTCTGACGAATGTAAATTAAATTAGGTCAAATGCAGTTGCGTTGAATACAAAACGGAAATTATAGAAATATTCCACCATCAAGCTATACTCATTCATGTTCATATTTCAAATGAAATAATTTTTCAGTGACAAAAATTGCTTTTGTTTGTTGCAACTTTGTCTCGTGAGTAAAGTTAGTATGAAATTGAGGGTATCATCGTGAGGAAGCCGTCATGTCCTAGAACCAAAAATTCGAAGACATGCGACATCTACCAACCCGCACCGGGCCCGCGTGGTCTATTAAGGCCCACTCCCTCTCACCGTGAGGAGTCCTGTGTCCCAACAGTGGGAAGATTATAGGCTGATTATGCTTATAGGGTAGGACAAATGTTCAATTAATTAATATTTGAAATTAACACCACCTCATAAGCTTACAATTTCCAATCACAAACTCTATTTAGACCAATGTACACCATCTTACAATAGGTTACATAAAAAGCTCATACATAGTTTTACTAACAAAAGTGAAACTGCTCCGATTTAGCAAAATGTTCGCGCACATCTTCATTATGCAATAAGGGTTGGACATCGCGAATGCAACTCGTGCGCGCATTAGCATAGCCTGCCATGTCCGGATTGTGAAATTGCTGTTTCACTTCCGTTCTTATAGTGTTCGGCTATAAATCTGTGGATTTGTGGCGTTTTATTGACAGTTTTATAGAGGTTGTTGCTGTGTGGTATAATGGGTCAATACGAGTATAAGCTAATACTGAGTCATCATAATCCTTGTGTTGGACTTATACCAATTTATTTCAGGTCGACGAAGCAGGTCTTCTTTTCCATACCTACACTCATAATTTCAGTATTCAACCCTTTCTAGCCATATTATCTTTTACACAGTCCCTCCTTCGTTTCTTTGGTCTTCTCCAAATCTTATAGCTATCCACATTCATACTCAAAACTTCATATTTTTTTTTCTATAACCTTATAAAGTTAACTTCTAAATCCACTACTTATTTAAAAACCTAATTAAAAACACGGTTTAGATACTTTAATAAACGGTTATTTTCTCACTTACACTTCTTTAATTTGCAATAAGAAAGTAAGTAAATAATTTATTCCATCCGTATTAGGTAACAGTCATACACATAACACTATTCACTTACAAACATTGCGTTCGTGACAGACATACAAACAGGGCCGAAACCCCATCATCTACTTCTACATACAAATATACAAATTAATCTTTGCCATCGTAGAAACTATAGCCACGCCATTTTTAACCTTATTCCGTTGATATATTGAAAATATTGATCCTTTTCCGAGAATTTGGGTTTGTCAGTAGCGTTCGGTAAGGTGTGCATGCTATAAGGACCTCAAAATAGTTGAATTATGGTTCTGAATCCGTGCTAATGTGTGCCCAGTAGGTCAGCAGGGTAAAGCAGGTATGCTAGGCGATGGCTTGCCGCATCCTGCGTGAGGGCGGCGCATTATAATGAGGACTGCCGCAGGGCTCCCGTCTGGGCCTCCCTAATTATGTCGGTGATTTCGTTCAAGTTGGTTATATCATTTTGATATTTTGATTGATCTAACTGGATTTTTTGTATGATCCGCATAGTTTGGCTTAAAAAATGTGTCATTGGCAAAGTCGTAGAGATTATTTCTTCAAAAATGATTATGACCAAGCCTAAAATACTGCTTAATATTTTTCGGTTTGATTTTTGGGTAATCCTTAAGTAAACAGTTTAAAGTTATCAGTGTACTAGGTTAAAATTCAAGTTCTATCTTTAAGTGAGATGGGTTCTAGGTGGCATTGTCGTCATCAGCGCAGTCTGTCGTCATAGCCCAGAATAGTAACTAATCAGCTGCGTTGATTAGGCACTACTTTGCATGAGTGATAGTTTTGTAGTCATTGAAATAAGGATACATGCAACATTTTTTCTGTTAGTTGCAAACTTCTTTACTACTCAGCTGAAGGTTTTAAGAACAGGGTCAGCTTGTTCAAGCAGCTCTTTTCGTAAACACATTTCTTCATTAGGTAAATGACGAACGACCAAGTTCCCACTTATCCCTAGACAAAGCGATATTCTATCAGCGATAACGATGATGGAAATTTCAAAATTGTCCGTTAAATGTCGTTGTACAAATACAAAAACTTTTTAAAAACGATTGTCACTTGTCTAGACCTTCTTATGACATACATTTATGTAATATAGCAGTATATTCTACTCGTATGATCCCGATACCACCAAATCATTCAACGCAGTACCTAGACTGCAATTTGCATTTAATAAATAAAACGAATTGCCTCATTTCGCAGTCTTAAAGCGGATTTCACCAATCAAACTGAATACGATCATTAGGTACATATAACCCGCGTTCAAGAGATGTCTGTGCCGTCATTGTTGTGGAATCTTGACAGTGAGATGTGCTGATCGTGTTCAGTTTCATTGGTGTAATTCGTCCTTATTTTAAATCCCTAAAAGGTCTTTCCTATGCTCTTAGTTTACAGATTTGATCTGAAAGACCGACATTTTAGATTTACACGATTATCAAAACATGTCAAATAGGTATGTAGGCTGACTGTCAATACTAACTAAATATTATAAATCGCATAATGAGTTGATTGACATGATAATTTTCAGCAAAAATAGAGCAAATCTACAAGCCTTTTCTTTGGCAAAAAATGTATTGGTTCATGTCAAAAAAAATTACTCCCGAGTACAATAAATCAATACAAATCAAACGATCAGCTGGATGAAAGCCTATCATTGGATCAAAGTAAAATGTTGCACGTGACATTGATGGTATCTCCTACGTGATCATCATGGCAGATGAGGCCAAGTGTCGTAGAAAGCGATTGGCACTTGAACGGAAACTTAATGTGTTGCAAATGCCACCTCGTATCGAATTTTCCTCCCTTTAGAGAAAGTATTTTATAACGTCCTGCTTTTGTTCAACCACATAGTTTGGATTTTTCTTGCCTTTCATTTTTATGTGTGTGGGTTCATTACATGGATTGTGTAGGTGGCTGTTTTATTCTTTGATAGTATCTTATTGACCTATATTTTATTTTCTAACATTGTAATTCATGACTTTATTGGATTACATTTTTTCATGTGTGTAGGTAACCATTTTGTGAAACAAATACTTCTTGGTTCCTGACGACTTGTTGATGAACTCAATGAATTATAAGTTGGCACATGACACCTTACATTCATAAGTTTTAATTGATGATGAAAGTAGTGAATTACTTCCGGTAAAAGCTAATTGGCATATTAATTTCAACAATAAAATTAAATGTGTTGATTTATCTATTGATGATTAGAAATTATGTACTGTCTGAGGCTTGTATTAACTGTTTGCTTATGTGAATTAGATGCTAACTTCATTATGACTTTTCAATGAAAACAATTCACTAATATTTCACAATATCTTTATTGCAAGTTAAGTGGAGTAGGAAACACCAAATAAAATAGTAGTAGTAATTCTTCAAACATTTATTATTAATATAAATAAATAACATCAGTCATACATCACAATCACACGCTCTCCGGCACAATATTTTAATAAATAAGTTGCATTACATAGTATTTACACGGTCTCGATTTCTCGACGAAATCATTTATTTGGTCTATGTTATCTGTGTCCGTTAACCAGCTGTCAAAAAACGGCGGGAAAAACGGAGTTCGGATACAAGTCGTTGTGTTGGGGTGGCGTTCGGATAGTTTAGTGGTAAGCGTTGTAGGCGAGTTCTTGGGCCAGCTCTTGGGGCTCGGCGTCTCTCCTGCGGCGGGTGGCTGCGTACGCGGCGTCCCAGGGACCGTGCGCGGAGATCTGGGGATGCGAGTTGTCCGCCGCAATCTGGGTAAACTACAATGTTAGGCTTATGGATAGTAGAGTTGTGAAAGAAGGTTAGTACACAATAAAAACACTTCGTTTATTGGGTGTTAAACTCAGTGTCGGATTAAAACGTAAAGTTAATTGTGCAAATCAAGTTCAAACGGTGCCAATAGATCGTAAAAGTAGTGTCAAAGGTGCAAATAGTTTTTGGGAAAGTGATGTGCGTTTCAAAATAAGTCAGTGCTACTTTAAAGATTTTGCATTTTTTCTACTGAGAGGACTACATTGTTAATGACAAAGTAAAAGCTTAACTCACCTTTTTGCAAAGCTGGAAGATGGCCAGAGCGACGGAAACCACGAAGGAGAAGAAAGACAGCTGCAGCGCGTTCCAGGCCTTCAGACCGAGGACACCGATGGCCAGGGGGATGAGGGTCATAGCCTTGAGGAGCACGAACACCAGGATGGGGACGATGATCTTCTTTAGCTTGGCCTTGCGGGCCTCACCGACGGAGCGGGCACCCTCCTTGTTGAACTTCACGTTCAGGGACAGCTCATCATTGTCAAGGTTCCTCGGGCTGACAGTGATCTTGGTGTCGGCGATGGGCAGCATGAAGGTCACATCATGGGACTGGATGAAGTTCTCAATGCTGTCGAAGAAATCGCCAGTAGAGCGGCCAGTGACATCGTTGGCAGCACCATTCTTCGTCACTTCAACGGCGTCGGAGATCTGGGGAGAAAGCAATTAATTGTTAAACTTTCGATTATTTGGAAAGTGGAAATCAAAACTGTCGCGGAATGGAAAGTCGGATACCTGGAAGGTGTCCTTCTTGAAAATGGAGTCCAATAACGACATGACCTTGTACTTGATGCAGGCGGTGGGGTCTGATCCTTCGGCACAGCCTGATCTCATCTCCTCCACCATGCCGTCCATGGGTGTTCCCTTCCAGAAGGCTTCCTTCGCAGGCTGGGCAGCCGCGCTCCCAAAGAGGGCCAGAGCCATCAAGCACACTACTTTACTGGACACCATTTTGCTTAGCTCCTCGTGGTGTTCACTGACTGAAGGTTGGATTGTTTGTGATAGTTTCGACAAGGACCCCGCGGTTTTTATACAGCTATTTCAAATTCAGCACGTAGTGTGCAGTTCCGGTACGCATTGTCTTTCAACGTACGAGTGGAACGTGCGCTTGCGACCTTCTGGCACGGAGGGGACCCAAGTGTAAGGGAAAGCTATCTGATACGAATCCTCGTGGAGATATGGAATACAAAACGTCCTAAGTTCTAACATTGTCAGTCGCTTATCGTACTTTTTTGAATAGTTATTCGTTTGTATCAAGCGCCTTTTCTGTTGTTTGTGACACCGTTCCCTGGTTCGGAGACCCATGATCCAGTTCATGTGTTTCTTTTTGCCTTATGGGTAGAGGGGAAGGTGTGAGCGAGAGGTGCGGCTGGTCAAGTAGTGAGGTGTTTGATATGGAGGAGCAGATGCGCGCACGCGCGTCTTTGCATACGTAATGGTGTTTAAGTTGATATCATTGAACTTGTGCGTCTAAGAGATAATGACATTCTTGATCGAATGATCATGGGTTTGTTCGTGAACTTCAGAGAGGTTTATGACCTAAAACATCTTAACTAGAGCATCTGCAAGCAAGCTGTTTTACATATCATTCGTTTTAAATAAAGTTGGCGAAAACAAATTGAAAGTGAAAATGTATAAAAAGTGAAAAGCTTTCTTGAAAAGTGGTTCAAGACTTTTACTACAAGGATATTTATGTGAACAACGGGCATTTCTTTTCTGTTTGTTAGTGGTAAAGAGATCAGGTAAAGATGATTATGGGCAGTTTCATCCCTTCAACAGGTAAACTACTTAGGTGACGATTGTAATGTAGTAGATAGCTATTTTATGTCTTCTGACACAAGCAAAGAGAGCCTGTGTTTGTAGGTGAGGAAAAAGGAAAAGGAGTTGTAGATGATCCTATGTCCCTTTTAACTATTAATTTGTTGAAAATGGCCATTTTGGTTAACAGGAAGATGCATCTATTATCGAGATGGATAATATTGGCAAAATGTTGAGATTTTTCCGGAGCTTTCCTCGTCGACCATTGCAAAATATAGAAATCATTTGATGGACAGGAATGGATGAGTCAAACATTTAACCATGTCTTATACAACGTGTAACATTAAATGCGCAAAACCTCAGACACCCCAACTGATTTTTAATTCAATTGACCTATTTCAGAGAGAAAATAAGTCATTAAAAAATTGTAAAGGTTTTATGTGCTATTTTAGGTTTTGCGCATTTAACGTTACACGTTGTATATTTGATCAGCAGCATGTGCGGTCGTGGCCCAGTGGTATCGGCCCAGACTTACGAGTGGTCGTGAGTTAGAACCCAGGAAGCCACTTTGAGTATTTAATTTAATTAACACTTGACTGCTCTCAAAATAGTGAAGGAAAGTACGTGAGGAAACTGGCATGTCCTAGAACCTAAAAATTCGAAGACATGTGACATCCACCAACCCGCACTGGGCCCATGTGGTGGATTATGGCTCACTCCCTCTCACAGAGAGGAGGCCTGTGTCCCAGCAGTGGGAAAATTATAGGCTGATTATGCTACGGTTTTGATGGGTTAGCGTTTCACCACTATCTGACCGAATTAACTGGTCAATGTAGAACAAAATGTCTTAAAGTATGCCTTATTCAGATACACATTCCATACCGTCATCATCTGCCTAGCCTTTTCCCAACTATGTTGGGGTTGGCTTCCAGTCTAACCGGATGCAGCTGAATACCAGTATTTTTACATGGAGCGACCTCCACAACCCAGTTACTGGGTCATACGATACCCCTTGGTAAGACTGGTTCTCAGACTTTCCGGCCCGTAACGACTGTCAAAGATTCACGAATGACAGCCGGGACCAACGGCTTAACGTGATTTCCGAGGCACGGAGGAGTCCCGGTATGTAAAGATGGACCTGATCGATCGTCCTGTGCGGCTGTAATTATTTAGCCACGGGCCCCCCTCACACATTCCATACCGTATCTACTTAAAATAGGGCACAAAAAATCCTGCAGTGTAACCTTGGCTTGGATTATTCAAATCTGTTTGATACAAACAGTGAGTCAGGTAGGTGGATACACAGTAGTGTTTGCACTTTAACAGACGACGCGACATGCAGACATTTTTATATACTCACACAATGTAATCTGCCCTAAAGCCCGAAGGTCTGACAACCAGTCTTACCAAGGGGTATCGTGCTATCCAGTAACATATGTCCATAAACCCAGTTGTCCCAACATGGAGCGACTGCATATTTGACCTCCAGGTCAGATAGGCGCTCCATGTAAAATGCTCCTGATAAAATGATCCTGCATCCGATTAGACGAGAAGCCGACCCTAACATAGATGGGGAAAGGCTCGGCAGATGAAGTCATAAGTCATTTATTTCATAACAAAATACATTGTGTTGAAAATATTACAGAGATCATCATCATCTGCCTAGCCTTTTCCCAACTATGTTGGGGTCGGCTTCCAGTCTAACCGGATGCAGCTGAATACCAGTATTTTACATGGAGCGCCTGCCTATCTGACCTCCACAACCCAGTTACTGGGTAATATGATACCCCTTGGTAAGACTGGTTGTCAGACTTTGGGGCTCCTGACTAACGACTGTCAAAGATCCACGAATGATAGCCGGGAACAACGGCTTAATGTGCTTTCCGATGCTCGGAGAAATCCCGGTACCTATGTAAAGATGATCACCCATCCACAGGCCAACCGCGGCAAGCGTAGCTTAACCTGATCGATCGACCTGTGCGGCTGTTATTATTTAGCCACGGACCCCTCATTACAGAGATCATAAATAAAATAAAAATCGTATGAACACAAATAATAATTCACAAATACTTTAATTGTGGTTGTCGTTTGTCATCTATGAACTCATCGATACTGTAATCCCTTCCTCAATAAATATGTCTTTAATTTGTTTTTAATGGTTTTTAAATAAGTTAATGCTGTTTATACTTTTGAATTCTATTGGCAACTTGTTCAATAAAAAGACAGATTGAATTCTGAGACTAAGATGAACCACGTTCAATTTCGGTTGGATTGTGGAAGGTAAGTCTTTCCTACGAGTAGTATTTATAGCTTTTCTTTCCTTATTGTATCGATAGATAAAGTTGAGTAACTAATACTACGAGTACTACTAAGTACCTCGTGAAATTAGCCTGAGTATACAATTTTCTCGTTGCAGGTAATGAGAGTCGTGCCATGAGTCGATGATGATTGCTGATGGGTTTGCATTGATCTGACAGTCATTCAAAATCAGAGAAAAGTTCTTGGAAAACACTTCCGATTGATACAACCTATTACAAGTAGGTATGTTGGTAGGTAGTGTCCACAGGCCGCAGGATCCTTTTATACATATTTCAAAGGGATAATTGTGGCATCTTTTCATTATGGGAATAATTATTATTCCGCGCAAAGAACATAGGTAGAAATATAAAAAAAAAATTTGGCCCTCCCTTACAAAACTGACTACCAGCTGATTGATTTACTATGGGAGGGCCAAATTTTTTTTTCATATTTCGACCTATGTTCTTTGGGGAAAGTTGTTGAGTTTCATGAGCACATTCACCTCCTTCAGGGTTGATACCCCCCTTCCGTTACACGCTGTATATATGTATTTTTAAATTTATATAATTTAAGCGATTATTGGAGACTATTTTGGTTACTTCTCCGTCATTTTCATGTAGTATTTATATACTACATGAAAATGATGTAGAAGTTCGGAGATATTCAGACTTGTTTCCAGTAGAAAACTGAATTAGGTCCAGTCGTTTTTTTAAATAATTTATAAGGCACATATCAAAAATGTATTCTACTATTATAAAAGTTACGGGTAGTCAGAAGCCCGAAAGTCTGACAACCAGTCTTACCTAGGGGTATTGTATTACCCAGTAACTGGGTTGTGGAGGTCAGATAGGCAGTCCTAGTCGCTCCATATAAAATACTGGTATTCAGCTGCATCCGGTTAGACTAGAAGCTAGGCAGATGATGAAATATACAGCGTGTAACGGAAGGGGGGTATCAACCCTGAAGGAGGTGAATGTGCTCATGAAACTCAACAACTTTTCCCAAAGAACATAGGTCGAAATATAAAAAAAAAATTTGGCCCTCCCATAGTAAATCAATCAGCTGGTAGTCAGTTTTGTAAGGGAGGGCCAATTTTTTTTTTCATATTTCGGCCTATGTTCTTTGGGGAAAGTTGTTGAGTTTCATGAGCACATTCACCTCCTTCAGGGTTGATACCCCCCTTCCGGTACACGCTGTATAAACAGACAAGAAAAAAAACAGAACAGAAAAATGGATAAAAATAGGTAATAGAACTTTTTTGACGGTGAAAGCATAAGAAGTGTTTCTTTTCTCGTTCGTCCTCTGGAAGAAAATAATGCCATTGAATAGAAAAAGGATCACAAAACTGACTCCAATCCTAACTTCGAAAGTAAGTTTGTTTGTTACGCTTTCACTCGAAAACAGCTGAACGGATTTGGATGAAATTTGGCACCCATATAGACCAAGACCTGAGTAAGGACATAGGCTACGTTTTATGCTGGATCCCAGACGAAGTCACGGGCAACAACTAGTCAACCAATAATTTATAAAAAGTAATCCAATAACTGACACAAATACTTTGCCACAAGTTAACGGGTGATATCCAATTATTATTGATCCGGCGTGGTGTGGCAACACTGAATACTAATGGGTTACCATTTGTGTCCCATAGTTCCGCGACGGAGAAAGTGATATACCGGCGAACTATTAATTATATTAATGAGTTACGAATTTTCACAGTTGCGGAAGTATTTGTAATTCGGGTTTAAAAAGGCATGGTTTAAAAAGAGGTTGTTAGTTTGGGTGGTGACGTGGTGGGGACAACTACTGATGTAGATTTTGTAGAAATTGGACCGCCTTGGGTTTGGTACTCTTCGAGACTTATTATAAAAAGATTTAATTGAGGGAAGGGTCATCATCTGCCTAGCCTTTTCCCAACAATGTTGGGGTCGGCTTCCAGTCTAACCGGATGCAGCTGAATACCAGTATTTTACGTGGAGCGACTGCCTATCTGACCTCCACAACCCAGTTACTGGGTAATACGATACCCCTTGGTAAGACTGGTTGTCAGACGTTCGGGCTTCTGACTACCCGCAACGACTGTCAAAGATCCACAAATGACAGCCGGGACCAACGGCTTAACGTGCTTTCCGAGGCACGGAAATTGAGGGAAGGGTGTGAATCGTAAAAATATTAGTTCCGTGGGAGACTCGATATTACCAGACGTTACATATCCAGCCAAGCATGACCATACAGCAGTAGGTATCGCTTCCTAAGCAAGCACTATTAATATCTAGGATTCAAATCTAATATTTATAATCTTAGAATTTGCTTCAAAACCTAAGAATAACCATAGAACCTAAGAATCTACTCTAGAACCTATAAATCACTTACTTCAGAATTAGAATAAAAACCGTTCAAGTTCGAGTCGGACTCGCGCGCCGAGGGTTCCGTACAAATGTAGGTACATGGTATGGTATGGTAGGTATAACTACAAATTTACGGTATTCGGACTTTTTCCTTTATTTGTGCTACATGACATTGCTTCTTCCAAAATTTCATGGTTCTACGTCAAAGGGAAGTACCTACTCTATAGGTTTTGGTTCCCTTGCAGGTGTCAAAATATGCGGCATAAACGGAACGCAGAAGTTTGATTTTTCACTGCTCAAGGGATTGGAGCCTTGAGTATTAAATATTAATTTCAATTTGGTGACTCCACGGGTTCCTGAGAAAAAACCGGTGAAAATATTCTGGTGAAATTGCATAAGACTTTTTAACAAATTAGTCTGGAGTTGTCACAGAGCCACTGTGTTAAAAAATCGGCATTGTGGTTCTATACACACTAGTTCCTATACACAGCTCTCTATCAATGTTAGCATAATCAGCCAATACTGTTCCCACTGCAGCTGCACCTGCCTCATCTCTGAGAGAGGGAGTGGGCCATAAACCACCACACGGGTCCAGTGCGGGTTGGTGGAAGTCACATATCTTGAAACTTTTGGTTCTAGGACAAGCCGTTTTTCTCACCATGTTTTTCTCCACTGTTTTGAGAGCAGTGGAGATGAAAAGTGCCTATTTGGGATCGACCCCTGAAAAACACCGAAAACAGCTGATTTCGGTGTTTTTTTTACCTACCTCGGCCTGTTTTCGGCGTATTTTCGGCCCGTATTTTTTACCAGGGACTCCAAAAACACGCCGAAATGAGGCCAAAATCACACAGAAAATCATTTTTACGCGGGACCCTACAACTCTGCTCTCAGCAATGTTAAGTGGACTCGATTATAGCAAGCCTCCATAGTAAATTCTCATCACACATTACTTAGTACCATCGTTCTATAAATACACAGTCTTGAAACTCGTAACTCCTATATTCCTCACACGAATGTGATAACATCTAATGTAGGTGATGCATTGCGAATGACGACAGATAGCGTCACACCGGTCGATCATGTGCAAATAGCCTTATGTAGTGCGCGTTTTGATGTTCATTCATATGTCAGTGTATTGTGAATCAAGCTGTCGTAAGTGCAGCTCTATTGAAGCGTGCCTCCCTTGCTTATATTGTTCAGGGCGGCCAGTGCCTTTTTTTTTAAGAAAAGTCAAAACTGCTTGGCTAAAGTAAGTAAAGGTAAAGGGATGGAAAAGAAGGGGGGGGGGAAGGGGGGGTAGTAAAGGGGTTGGTCAGACTCACCGACTAAATTTAAATGGCGTTCCCCTTACTTTGGCCGGATGCCGGGAGACTTTCGCTCAATTAATTCCTTACTCCTGCACGGAGACAAAAATCTTAGAAAAATTATTGTGCTGTCTCATAATCTGAGTGCATTAAACATTCTTATTCTGTATAGTAAAATTTATTGGACAAATAGTGATTTTTTCCCAATCGCACTCAGAAAATTTTCTGTAGATGTCACTTGCACTCACTTTACAGTGACGAGCACAGTAATTTTTCAAAGAATTTTCTCTCCGTGTAGTAGAAGAAGGAGCAGTGCCTACCTCGACTTTACTAGCTTTAGTATAAGTGTCCTTAAAAACGTGTTAATAACCTCCGTTATTATGCTTTGCTTCGTTCAAGATAATTAATTCAGTGTACTTGGTTAGATCGGACTATTGACATTCACAAATACCGCTCATGACATAATTGGAATATTCCAATATTTGTTTAAGTTCTAATCTAGTGTGGGTTTAAAAGCTAAATTCCTACATTTTCTAATTTCAACTTTTTATTTGTGGTTGTAATAGCAATCATGTCATTTCGTATAAATAGGTTTTTATATTTGAATTATTCATCTTTGAGAATGTATACCTGTATACTCTTAGATTATTTTATATTTTGTGTATTTGAGAACCTTTTAGGCCTTAAAGACTGCAGATTTGCTCCCTATTTTCTATTTTATTAAGTACCTGCCGGTCGATTCGGTAAAAATCTCACCGTGAAAACTTGCGTGGAGTGAGCTGTCAGTGTCAACCCACTGATGCTAGGGATTGACCAAGCAAATATTAACAATCATAATCGACATTTTAATAATATTTTTATGCTAATTCTATTAATAATTTTATATAATTTTAAAACTAATATATTAGTTTTCAAAACATTACTTGACATGCTGTCACGTCCAAAAAACGAACTCCGTTTGAAAAGCACATTAAGAAAAGTAATTATTTGGAAAATCAGGTTAAAACTTAGAGGAGATTATCGCAGCAATATGTACCTATATTGTTACGTCATCGGGAAACTAAGTACGCACTTCTATGAAAGATGTTGAAAATCATGAAAACTGCAGCGGATCCTTGGGATATTCGGAAACGGTTCTTCTTTACGTATCAGTATTCCGGAAATTGAATAATTAAAAAAAAATAAGAGCAGCCATGAGGGTGTGAGAAAGCTTCCGTTAAGGCATTCTTACAGAGTTCGATCTAAATTAGAAACGAAATGTCGAAAAAGACTCTTATATTTTATGAATAAACTCAAAACTAAACTAATCATAACCACATTTAACTTTATCTCAAATATTTGCTAAAACGTAGTAATGTCAACATTAAAATGCAAACTGCATAAGACCCACGCCAGCCAATCAATACTGCTTTAAATAATAAATTCATTGCCACGCCTAGGAAGCGCTGACAAACCAAAACTAAGGAGCGAAACCCACACTTGGAGCGGTGAGGCCAACCGTTCAACATTTCATATGACCGCTCGCTTAGTGCCATGGTCGTCATCGTAGTGGACACAAGCGTTAGTGAAAAATTCAGTTCAGTGATATGAATTTTCATCGCCATATTTAAACACGCACCTTATATAGACATACCTAGACATGTCTAAGCTGACAGTGACGAGTTTCGCCAAGAGAACTGGAAGTCCCTTCCAGAAAGGCAAAGAGACTCAAGAGGAAATTAAAATCGTGCATGAAGAAGTAATCGAGAAGAGCACTTTTGAAAAACAGAAGGAGAAGCAAAGTGAATTGATTCAGAAGGTGAGCAAAAAGGCAGCGGAGTATCAGTCGAATAAACCCAGTTCTGGTGTGTTTACCGAGGTGGTGTCTCATGGTGCTTTTACATCGAAGAAAGGGAATACAAAAAGTACAAGCAATATTAATCCTCCAAAAGTAGAAAGTCCGACTCCACCGAAGTCTAATGGATCGAATGGCTCCAAATCCTTGCTCGGGTTCCCATCATCAGCGAACGATCTGGCTCTCGATGCAAAAACAGACCTAGAATCAGATGCAAACATATCAAAAGCGGTTAAAGATAAAGTAATTGAGAAACTGTTTGCTCTAGTCTCGATGGTACAACACACGTACGAGTCGAAAGTGAGAATAATGACGGAGTTCGAGAAATATAAGGATACACACATGAAGAATGAAATGAGAAGAGAAAAGGAACATTCAGAACAATTATACAAGCTTAATATGAATTTCCAAAATGAAGTAGTTCAAGCAATACAGAGGTTAAAAAGTGAGTTAGATATTTCAAGAAATGTTAGTAAGAATGTTGAAGAAAGTAACAGCAGTGGCAGTTTAAAAGATACTTCAATAGATTTTAATACTTTCGACGAAGTAAAACATTCTGATTTAAATGAAAAAGGTGACGATACCGTTGATGAAACATCAGCTACTACTGGACGATTTGAAGATGAGAATTTAAATAGTGATGTAATTATGGATGAGTAATTTTGTAACTTACGTATAAGGATTAATTTATATACCATTAGTCAGTAATAAACATATAACGTAGTTATTCTTTGGTGTTTTATTTTGATGATGACATTAAAGGAATGTCAAGAATCTACTGCGTTTATACGACTACGTAGGTGGTTGATAAATTAAGCATAGTGAATGATATCTAAGTAATTATCTTGAGGGCATCGGACTTTTGGCAAAAAACCAAAGGGAAACAGTATCCGATCATACTTAGTTACTTGAAACATTCGTGTACATATTTGAACAAAAATATCACAAGATATCAGTACATATTATAGGTAATAGATTTAATAGGTCAAGGTTGCATAGTGGTAATGAGTTTTTGAGGAGTGGGCGTGAGTGGGAAGAGCGTACTTAACGCTTTGGAATTTTACACACTGTGATGAAGTTAAGCGTTGTTGATTAATTCGTTAATAGATCTGTGAATTAACGCCATCTAGCGAATTAATGATGAACTATGTATTGTATTGTGTCAGAAAAGTCAAGACGTAATGGATCGATGCTTTCGTCAAGTTTGAAGTGTCTGGTTTCTTCGTTACTGAAGATTTTGTTTGTGACATTGAAGGATACACTGTGAAGATTTATCCCTTGCGCCTTCAACAATATCTCGAACACCATCTTCATTACCCTTGTGATGCTCTCACTGCAAAATCGCTAAACATGGAATTGCATTGTTTTTCCCTGATCATTACATACACAAGCTCTTCAAAAAATAGCTATTTCTTCAAGCAATATGTTTTAGATATTATATTGATAAAACTGGTTGTCAGATTTTTGGGCTTCACACTACCCGTAAGGACTGTCAAAGGTCTACGAATGACAGCCGAAACCAATGGCATAACGTGATATTTTCAAGACACACGAAGGGGTCTTGATATGTAAAGGATGGTCACCCATCCACGAAGCGACCGCGGCAAGCGACTGGTGTGGCTGTTATCATTTAGCCATGAGCCCGAAAATAATTATAGATACTTAACGATGTTATATTAGAAATAGAATTAAGCGTTAAATATAAAGCGAAAAAAAGTATGTTAAAAAAATTAAAATTGAGACTTGTTATTAAATGCCATGATCTAGATAATTATCCCATAATTTACTAATTGACTTACAAGATAGAACTTTCTAATACCCATGAAGTTATTCGCAAAATGCACGAATGCAGTTCGATAGCTATTGGAATCTCCTGCTAAATGAATGAATGGAACTGGGAAAACCCAAAGAACAAGAAATATCAAGAGGTACAGACGCCAGCACATCAAGCTACCCGAAACTGTCAAATTTTCCCAATCAAGTTTGAATGTTATGCTTTAGCGATAAAGTTGAAAATCTATTAAAGAATTTTGACAGATTGTATTTACTTGATGTGCTGGCGTCTGTACATGACACTAACTTCATTAAACACACAAAGACCGGCTTTGCTACACGCGAGTCGCTCCTAAACATATTATCATATTGTTTGTGAATAATTTTGACCATATGTTTGAGACGTATGTTGATATGTAAATGTATATTGTGTACAATGTGTTGATAACCTTAGTGTCAAGTGAATCGTAAGGAACTTGTGATATTGGTGGTGAGGTTGAAGATTCGGGGAATTTTTGAGGTAAATTGTGATGTTTTTTTTTATATTACTGCTTTATTTTAGTCTGTATAGTTGTAAGAAATAAGTGAATAATAGAAAGAAGGAAAATACAAAGTACATAATGTGTGTGAGCAGGTGTTTTGTCTAGTATAGGTAAGTTGTTTTTGTCTGGTCTGTTAGATGGCGTTGAACTAAAGTTTACCATACGAAAACAACGTTAGAGCTTTATCAAGACATATTTTATGAAAACAACATTATAAAGAATGTTTGAAAACGGTTTAGGTACACGATTACTAACAAATGCTTTCACTGACTCGTCTGGTCCACTTAAGTCCTCATAATACCATTTCTGACACTACATGTTCCTAACATGATCTGACCAAAATGATGTCTGGACTATAAAAGAGACTGATCCCTGTGTTTGTTTCGCCATTTTTTCTCAGGAAAATTTTCTCATATAGGAAATGTCGACTCCATCTAATTTTTTTATGTGACATGTAAAAGTGATTGAGTACGATATCCTATTTACAGAATAAACAATTTCATTTCATAACAAACAGCAGACATAAACTACCACTGACTTATATTGATGAAAAATAAACCACCATATTGTACAAAGTTACAGACACAGATAATGTAATGTTTCATTTTCTGATTCCAGATATGGCTGCAATTAGAAATACTCTAGCTGCTCTACTAACAATACTAGCCATAATTGAAGCGAAGCCAAAATGCAAAACTTCTAACGCAAAAGAAGTCGTTTGCACTCCAGGAAAGTCAGATTACCAACTTGTGAGAGGTCTAGTATCAGATAATAATAAAACTACAAGGGTTACATTGAGAGCATGTAGGTTATCTGGCGTTGACTTTGAATCATTCAATGATCTCACTTCACTAACCTACCTTGATATGTCCCTTAACAAGATACAAACACTCAGACTTGGTGTTATAGATGAACCAAAAAAACTGACCCATCTAAATCTCTCATACAATCAACTCACAGACTTTCCTTTGGGATTATTTGATCAGCTTACCAATCTAGAGCTCTTAGATTTAAGAGGGAACAGAATAAACAATCTGGAACTGGGAATATTTGACACACTGCCCAAGTTAAACTACGTAGACTTATCAAGCAATGCTCTTGTAGGGAAAGATCTAAGTCCTTACATATTTGATCAGAGTCCAAGCATTACATTTATGGATTTCTCTAGAAACAATATGGAAGATTCTTCCGACATTTTATTGAGTGCTTTTCAAAAGTTAGAAATCCTTAATCTGGATAGATGTTTTTTAACCGAAGTTCCTGTATTCGTAACGAAACCTAATTTGGTAACCATGAAACAATTGATTTTGTCTACAAATCAAATATCGACTCTAGACAATCCTGCCACTTTTGTTAATCTGGATAGTTTAGAACAACTGGATTTAACAGCTAATGTTATTGAGAGTATTAATGATAGTATTTTTTCGCCGTTAAAGAATCTTTTAAAGGTTGACTTGAAGCATAACAAGATCAAAATCATACCCGATAACCTATTTAAAAATATGCCGAAACTGATAACAATAGATTTGTATGGTAATCAAATTGAAGATGTACCATTAAATGCTTTCAGAGGAAGTCCCTTGAAGAATTTGAATCTATCCAGCAATAAAATAACATATTTACCAGATAACTTTTGTCTCGAACTTAGAAACTCTGGAGGAAAAATAAAGAAATTGTTGATGGACCCAAATCCATGGCAGTGCGCATGTCTCAATGACTTGCTCAAAGAACTGAAGAAATTCGGGATCGAATACAACAGTAACAAATACGATGGAAGTCGGCCAGTCTGCGTAACAACGAGTGAATTCAATTGCAAAAGACAGAAGGACTTTAATGAATTGTATATTGACATGTTTAATGAAGTTAAGAAAGTCCATTTCAGAAATGCAAGAGCAGCGTAACGCCATCTGTTGACTACCCTTAGAACTATAATGCAATATGGCTACCGAGGAAAAGTAGCGCCACCTATCGTGATCTCTATGAATAATGGACGACTAGTTCTCGGCTTAACTGTAAGATGTCTCTGATTAAAGACTGAGTTTTTATGTTTTCTTTTGTTCATTTTCCTAAAATGTAGTTTAGGGCCTCTAAGCACCACCATCATCGTCCTAGTGTTTTCCCAACTATGTTCGGGTCGGCTTCCAGTCTAACTGGATGCAGTTGAGTACCAGCATTTTACATGGAGCGACTGCCTATCTGACCACCACCCAGTTACTGGGTAACATGATACCACTTGGTAAGACTGCTTGGCAGACTTTCGGGCTTCTGAAGACCCGTATCGACTGGTAAGCACTACTGCGATAATGAATAAAACTGCAGGCAAACCCAGCAATTTATGATAGGTGCCAAACTGATAATGGCGCCGATTCTCTTCTTCACAAACTAAACTAAATTTAAGTTCAGTGAATTTTTTTTCTTTCTATTTCATTAAGAAAAGGACAGGAGATAAATGTTAGTTCTCGACAAACATGTCAAATTAAGAGACTATAGACAAGTTTAGACGTTGAGGGGCCCGTGGCTAAATAATAACAGCCGCACAGGTCGATCGATCATGTTAAGCTACGCTTGCTGCGGTTGGCCTGTGGATGGGTGACCATCTTTACATACCGAGACCCCTCTGTGCCTCGGAAAGCACGTTAAGCCGTTGGTCCCGGCTGTCATTCGTAGATCTCTGACTGTCGTTACGGGTAGTCAGAAGCCCGAAAATCTGACAACCAGTCTTACCTAGGGGTACCGTATTACGCAGTACTAACTGGTTTGTGGAGGTCAGATAGGCAGTCGCTCCATGTAAAATACTGGTATTCAGCTGCATCCGGTTAGACTGGAAGCCGACCTCAACATAGTTGGGAAAAGGCTCGGCAGATGATGATGAGACAAGTTTAGACGTTATTAAATAATTGGCAACTAAAAATACGTCAATTTACGTCAGGCGCTGAGTAATTTGACAGGACTAAACTAATATTTCTCTTCTGTCCTTTTCTTAATGAAATAGAACGAAAAAGATGCACTGAACTTAAATTTAGTTTACTTTGTGAACAAGGAAATCGGTGCCAATGTTTTTATCAGACACGTTATCAGAGCACTTCTCGGGAGAGGTAGACAAGGCTTCTATATGTATGTATATCTATCTAAGTTAAAGTTGTTTCGTGTCTGCCTGTGTGATCGCGTTGTTCTAAACTTCGCAACGGATTTTATTTATTTATTTATTTAATACTTCAAGCACATAAATGTACAGAGGCGCACTTCACGCGCGCGAAGCAGTTTTGATGCAGTTTTCACCATAATTTAGAGAGAAATAAAATTCTCGGCCCAGAAAACGGTGACGAGATGAACTGAAGGCCAATTCCCGCAATTAAAAACCTAAAAATCTAGTCGCAATTTCATCTCAGCGACAATCAATGTCAAAAACTCGTACAAAATGTAGGAATTTTTTATTTATTTTTTTATATTTTTGACAGGCTGAAAACAGACTGTGAACGTTATTAAAATTACGAGAATTGCCCTCCTGCCGGTCGATTCTGTAAAAATCTCACCGTAAAATCATAAGTGAAGTGAGCAGTGTCAATAGTGTTAATCCCTAATGACAGCTCACTCCACGCTCACTTCACCCAAGTTTTCACGGTGAGATGGTTACCGACGGGGAGAGTCATTTGAATGACTTGGGGAGGCCTTTGCCCAACAGTGGGAATGTATAGGCTAAACAAAAAAATCTGTTCAACATTTTATAAATTAGTGCAAAACTAAATTATAGCTCCTCGATAATATTTCACTAATGGTCAAAACTAAAATTAATACGCGTAGGCACTTCATAGGTTTTACCGACGATGTTAAAATTACGACATTTTAAAACTCAATTTAGCAAATGAACTAATAATCGTAAACAATGTTTTGCCATCATTATTGTGGATCGTTTTCTATCCATTTATAATTAATAAGGCTATTTTTATATTTTTGGACGATTTCATAGGTTTGACGACCGCACACTTGAGTTCAGAAAAAAGTGTGCGAGACCGTTTGTATGTTTGGGTTCCGCCGATTTAGTTTTCGTTGATATTCACTCGTGTGCCGTAAATCGGCAATTGTTGTTGTTTGACGTTGTGTGAGCAGTTCGTTATTAGTTACTTATTATTTATTGACATTCAACTGTTTACTTTTAAATTAATACCGAAGCGAAGTCATCATAAGCTTTACGGCCTGTATGTTATGGTAGGTTATAGTATGTATGTAAACTATAACCATGAATTCTGGTCGTGATTCCATGTAGATCACACCTAAGATCCCTCCTTAAATCTCACCCTCATAAAACAAGCTACTATTCTTATTCCTTCTTTGTCTATGCTGTAAGATTGTGGAACTCACTTCCGCCTAGCATTCGTGATTTAAAAACTATTTCTCTATTTAAATGTCGATTGAAAGAGCATTACCTTTCCTCTATACAGTGAGTATTATGCATTTATTTAAGTATGCTTATGTTAATTTTCGCATTATATGTGTCGGTATATTATGTTAGTCTGTTGTTAGACTTCACACATTCATATTTTTCTCTTCATGTTCTCACACACTATTATCTACATTTCTTTTTACTTCTCCATTCGCAGGTCTGCTGGAAGAATTGTCTTAAGAAATAAGCAGTACTTTTGTACTTATGTCATATCCATATGTATTTTACTGTGTGTACAATAAAATAAATAAATAAGATCACACTTGGGGGTCAGAATCATGTACTGAATCCGCGGGGTAATTGCGTAACACGCTATCAGTAGCAATGGGTTTCATTTCGACAGTTCAACAACATTCATTGCGTTATTTACGTTGTTGAGCAGGCACATTTTTCGAATATATGGAGCAATGGATTAGCAATATGCTTCAAAATTAGAGGAATAGTTTGTTACGCAATTAGGGTGCTGTATATGTTGAAAGAAAATTATGCATAACACTGGGATTTTTGTGATATTAGTTATCATTTTCATATTTAGAGTTTTTTTGTTACAATATTAATACCTACATATTATTTTGTCTCTGTCATAAAGTTTATGATTTGGTAATTAAAATGAGAATGGTTACATCAACTTAATCACTAAATAACCCTGAAATATCAAAACACGTGCAAGAAATTTATAAAACCAACATCTGCGAAATCGTATTATTTTTTCTACAATTTCTTTCGAAGTTTCGATAAAAAACGCGGACTCCGCTGTTTTTTAGCGCTTACACATATCCGATAGATTCGGTGCACGTATGTGACGGGCCTGCGTATACGGTGTGATGCACTTTTGAAAAAATAATGCTCGTTTACGTTGTTATCGAGTTAGTATTTTTGCTTAACACGTGTAAGTTAATCTAAAGATAAGTCGGTATTTTAAAAGTATTCGTTTGTAGCTTTTTGCATTATTTAGTAGTTCCTGATTTCTTTTTGTTCTTTGTGTTTAATGTTGAAATTACTTAAAAAAAAAAAATACTTTGTGCTTTGTTTTTTACCGCCCGGTCTTTGGGGATAAAACCAGGGAGTGTGCGATTTTGAGCTCACTAAAACCACCCCCGCTTGGTGGTCACCATCTGCACATGGAAGGGGCATCGTTACCCCTCAAAAGACCAATCCGGAGCCCCCTTTGTGCAACGACTGTTAGAGCACATCTCTGGGGAGACTGTAAAAGGGTCTCCCTGAAACCTAAGTGTGGGGTACCTACAGATCACATGACCAGATTAAGAAATAAAGAGATAACGCATAATGTCATATAATATAATATAATATAACATAATATCACGCCAGTAAAAAAAAAAAAGAAAAATAGATAGAGTATTTTAAATTACATTTGCTTCATCAGAAAGACATTGAAAATATTAACATGGCTATGGTAGGTATTTAAGTCATGGTATCATTTTAAGTATGAAACGCGTATTATCTTCGTGTCTTTTTAGAGTTCCGTACCCAAAGGGTAAAAAGGAACTCTATTACTCCCGCTCCGCTGTCCGTCGTGATAGTTAGACAGCTGAAATTTTCACAGATGATGTATTTCTGTTGCCGCTATAACAACAAATACTAAATAACAGAATAAAATAAATATTTAAGGGGGCTCCCATATAACAGACATGACTTTTTTGTCGTTTTTATAGATAATGTTACGGAACCATTCGTGCGCGAATCCGACTCGCGCTTGGCCGGTTTTTTATAATAAATGTCCAGTCGATAGCTATCTAAGTTTCTGATGTTTTAGAGCAAAAAATACAACATATTCTTTATTTACTTCAATAAAATAGTATATATGTATTATATACTATTCACCGACTAAAAACGTAAACTTTATCACAATCGTAAAACTTAAAACAGCCACCTGTACCTACTCATAGAATTTAGATATCTCAGGTAAAAAACTTTTTTCGTAATAAATACCTCAAAAGCCTTAATTATCTAGCGCGAGATCGCACAGTTTTTTTTTTTTTTTTTTTACGACTTGATGCAGCGTTCCGCGCCATTTGGTTGCACATCACATTACCGCTATCAATTTAATCTGTTTTTATGAACACACATCAAAAGTGTCTAGGGATCAAGTACGTTTCAGAGTATCGCCGCAATTGAGGATTATTATTTTAACTTTTTGGGATCGTCCTTTATTCTTTTTAGTTAATTTCAGTATTTGAATAAAGAATTTTCTTTAAATTTTGAATGAAAATAGAAAATCAACGGTCAGTCAGGATTCCTATAAAAGTGTGTAATAGCGTTTTTACAAAATCATTACAATTTCTGCATCGGAACTGAAAAAAAATGCATTGATATGGAGCGACGACATCATCTGACACGAGAAGAGATGATGAGAGCCTTCGGAATGTTGCAAGCTGGTTCCAGGCAACGTACTGCGGCTGTCGCTCTTCGCACTACACAGAGCGTCATAAGCCGCCTCTGGACACGCTGTCGTATCACGGGCAGCGTGGCCGAGCGACACCGAGGACGATCTCGCATCACCACTGGCAGACAGGACCGGTACATCCAAAATACTGCTCGACGGAATCGTACCATGACCGCCATGATGTTGGCTATGAGGCTCCACAGCTCTTCCGGCTTGCTGATTAGCGACCAAACCATCCGAAATCATTTACGTGAAGTGGATTTAGTGGATGGGTATATCTCACGAACACAGAAATTGGATAGATTCGATCGATTGATCCGATCTGGAAACATTCCATGCAAAAAATTTGCCTTCATGGTGAAGAAAATCGATTCACCTAATTGTGAGGAATGTGGAGTTGTCGAAACCTACAACATTTATTGATGGAATGTGTCCAATATAAATCTAGTAGAAATAATTTAGTAAGGTCCCTGAAGTTGAACAGCCGTGCGATTCTGTAACCATCTCACCGTGAAAACTTGGGTGAAGTGAGCGTGGAGTGAGACGTCAATAGTGTCAATTCCTAGCATCAACATGGCTCACAGCTCACTCTAAGCTCACTTCACCTTAGTTATCACGGTGAGATTTTTCCAGAATCGACCGGCTGAACTGATGTAGGCATGTTTCATACAATTCTGTCCCAACAAAATGGCGACGACGCGAAGGGTTTGTTCAAATTCATGGCTCACGTCTTGTGAAAGCACAATTGTTTAGGATACGATGGGACTGACATACGCTATGCGTAAAAGCCCCTATAAATAGGTACATAAAGAGATAAAAAAAACATTTTTATAAAAAAAAAAACAACCGACTTCCAAGAAAACACTAGGTACAAAGTGAAAAAATAACTTTAATTTTGGAAGTCGGTTTCGTTGGTTCGGCATTGTTTTTTTTTTTTTTTAATAAAAAAGTTTTTACTTTTTAGTTATACCTACCCCACACAAATACACAAATTCATATAACACTACTTGCTATGTGGTAGGGTGTACGGTGGTATACTGAACACATTTGCGTACTGCATCTGCATTTATAGGGTAAAGACGTGATGTTATGTTGTGCGATTGCGTAAACAATGCATACATTATGCAATAGCAGCAATCGCGGTTGTTTTACTGGTATTTATTGAAGAGTTCCGTTGTCTGTCTCTGAAATTCATCACCAGATCTTTACGAAATTTAAATGAGACCATTTCGGGATAAACCTCTATCGAACAAAAAAAGAATTTTGCAAATCCGTCCATACATAACAGAGTTATGCCCGAACATACATAAAAAAAATTTATATACATATATAAACATCCGAATTGGTAACCAACTCCTTTTTGAAGTCGGTCATAAAAGGCTTACTGCGCACCCACCAACCCACATTAGACAAGTGTGGTGGAAATACTATGTATTTTCCTTCTCATGACAAATACAAGTAAAAACAGGCCCCCAAGTGCCCGGCAGCTCCAGTGGTACTCCTGACGACGACGGTAGCCAGGTACGTCTGGAGCAAGGGGTGCTAAGAATCCCCGGATGGGATCGCCATACTGTCAAACGAAAAAGGACAAAAAAAAAGAAAGAAGAAAAACGAACAAAGATAACGATTTGAACTATATGATCTATAATATATCATTATATAAAATAGTTAACATTGAAATCATTAGTCATTTTTAATTATGTCTGCAAAAAATACGTGGTCCATAAAGTTACTCATATTCATTTAAAACTGCCACTATTATTATTATTTTTTTTTTGTTTTTTTTTAATTTTACTTAATATTGCGTGAACTATAATTGTGTGAATTTGCAAATTAATTAATTAGATACTCATTTAATATTTCTACACCGGCGAAGGTAGTATATGTGATTCCGTCTAATATTAAGATCTTCATATACCATGTACTCAGAAATAAACGATTCTATTCTATTCTATTCTATTCTATAACGCACGCACTTTAAGGACAGAAGGACACCTAACAGACGGCGAGCAATGGGCAGTTCGCCGTCCGGTAAGGACCAGGCCCGGGTCGACGGCGCGTTGTGTTCCACGCGCGCCTCAAAGAGTTGTCAGCAATAACTGACGGGGCCCGCTGGGGCCGATGCTTGCCAGGGTCGCGGGTTGTTCGAAAGAGGTACCGTGGCCCTTGGCACAAGCAAGGGAGAAGTTATTTGATAATTTCCCACCCAAAAAAAAAGGACACCTAACAGAATTTGAAAACGCCATTGATGACGTCAAATGGGACATAATTGGCTTACCAGAAGTGGGTGAAGATACGATTGAACGCGAAAACAATATCTTTAACCACTTCGGACAAACTGCAGGTTTATACGGTGTCGGTTTCATAGTCGCAAAAAGATGGAAAGATGGTTAGAATTCATAGCTTACTCTGACAGAATAGCCCTGCTGAAATTTAGAGTTTCCGATACTAAAACCTTAACAGTCATCCAAGTTTATGCACCAACATCAGCATCTTTTTCTTTTTATTTCATTAAGAAAAGGACAGAAGATAAATATTAGCTTAGTCCTGTCAAATTAAGATACTCCATAGACAATTTTAGACGTGACTAATAATGAAATAAAAAGAAAAAGATGCACTGAACTTAAATTTAGTTTAGTTTTTGAACAATAGAATCGGCGCCAATGTCAACAGTATTAAAACAGCAAGTAGAAAAATCAAAATACAACCAAACAAAATTATCATCAAATACCATCCATCTTAGGTATAGATGAAAGACAGGCTCTATCTGCAGATAAAACATGCCCAGTATAAAAAAAAAAAAAAAATTAGTTCAAAAACTACCTAACCTAACCCGACTACTGAAAAATCACTCTAGAAAGTATGAAACAAGAAAACATTCTCATCTGAAATTTGTATGTACAAACTGTTCAATATTTATCGTCTACTAAATAAACAACTTACATGTAATACATATACAACGTGTAATGTTAAATGCGCAAAACCTGGAAATAGTTTGATCAGAATAACGAGCAGAATTTATTGAACCACTTTTTAATATAGGTCACATTTTTCAAAAAATCTTCATTAAAAACGTTGCCGTGTCTATTTATTAATAGGTCAAGCAAGCCAAGGTCAGCGCGGCGCAGCGGCCCGGTGACGACTCCTCCCTCGGTCAAGCGTCGTCGCAGACGCAAGAAAGGATCAGAATGACCAGTAAAAAAATGTAAATGTTTTATGTATACAATTTTTTTAATGACTTATTTTCTTTCTGAAATATGTCAACTGAATTAAATATCAGTTGGGGTGTCTGAGGTTTTGCGCATTTAACGTTACACGTTGTATACATATTCATAGTGATGTTCAGAGGATAACCGTGGTCGTATGCCACCTACTCTATAAAAACATTACATTATAACAGTAGTAAGCGATCATAAGCTTTGGGGCAAAGTGGCATACGACCACGGTTATCCTCTGAACATCACTCTTGAATTTAGACCAGCAGTGCTATTCTGTAAAAATCTCACCGTGAGAACTAAGTTGAAGTGAGCGTGGAGTGAGCTGTCATTAAGGATTAACACTATTAAGTGCTCACTTCACTTATGATTTCACGGTGAGATTTTTACAGAATCGACGGGCTGATATACATTTTGACCGATTGCACATTTCTATGAAACAGAAGATTTTTTTTTTATAACCGGCGAAAAATTATTTCGTTAGGGGGACTAAAATCATGTGCTGAATTCATGGTTGCAGTTTGCGCGTCGATGTCCCTGTCACCCTGTATGTGAGTATAATATTAGCGAGATTAGTTTAACTGAAACACAAAATTACGGGTCATATTTAGGTAAGTTTTGGTTTGGGAGCTCCTGGCTAAATAATAACAGCCTCACAGATAAATCGAAGGTTGAGCTACGCTTATTGCGGTCTGTTCGGGGATGGGTCCATTACATATCGAGATCCCTCCGTATCTCGGAAAGCAAGATAAGCCGTTGGTTCTGGCTCTCAATAGCAGCTGGATTTATCTTTTACAGTCGTTACGGGTGCCCAAATGTTTAACAAACGGTCTTACCATGAGGTATCGTGTAACCCAGTAACTGGGTTGCGTACAGAATAGATCAGCTGGTGGAAGACAGCTCACTTCAACTAGGTATTCACGGTGATTTTTAAACAATAGATTGTCTGCTCACAGAATATTCAACAAACTGCCCAATTCCTAATAACAGTTGTCATCAAGCACAGATGTTTATTAGATCTATAATGAACACTTTCCATGCGAAAACGTGGCGCGAAATCGTAAAGAAAGCAAGAGTATGTCGGAGCAGCTGACGTGGCACGAGCGCCATCCGACTTAATTGTTAGCTTGCTGATAAAAAAAAAACGCCAAAAAACTTTGATAAAAAGGTACAATTTGGCAAGGAAGTTAAAAAGACAGGAAGAGGCGGCCGTACTGCGGCTACTTCCGTGGTTTTGATGCGATGCTATCTTAGTGTGGATGCGACGTTCGTTTAATTTTGCTGTGGCTGCAAAAATGTTGATGGAGATAAATGTTTTACTGGTTTGCTTAGCCGCTTAAGGCAATTGAAATATTAGTCATGCTGCATGTAAGTAGTATATATAGCGAGAGAAAAAAGCAAAGTGCGAGTCGGACTCGCACACGAAGGGTTCCGTACCACCGTACAGTATTTAAAACTACATATTTAATAAAAAAAAAACAAGTTTCTTGTATGGACCCCCTTTAATTTTAAACTTTATGTTATTATTATTGTTGTTGTAACGGCAATAGGAATATACACTCTGTGAACATTTCGACGGGTCCTACGTATACTAGTACAAGTGCAAAAATACAACTATTCAAGAGAGCGGTTTATAGGTTCTCAAGCTTGTAATTTTGTCATAAATCAATGGAAACACTTGAAATTTTGGCATGTTATATTTTAATATCTAAGAAAAAAGACTGCATTATTGGTTTTTCTTATTTTTTTATACTTTGGAAAATAGCATCACTTGCATTGATGCAGCTTGTTTTCTTTACTATGGTAGAACCTGTAAACTGATACAAGTGGCCACTTATACCAGTATATAGTGTACTTGCTTATACTTATAATAAAGGAAAACTGAAGGATTTTACTCTTTTAACATGCTATTTCCGATTTATTGATCAATATGAGGTTATAATATTAACAATAACATCTTCTTTTATCGAATTTTAAACACTTACAACAGTTTACTCAGTACTGGAAAACTACTTGCAACAGTTTTCTGTATTGTTATTAACCTTAAATATTTAAATTCGTGTGGCAGGAAATTAAATAAAAACATTGAAAATACAAAATAACACTTTATTTCAAATAAATGACTTTTCCAGATCTATGCTTAATAGGTGTTTTTATTTTGATGTAAATATATTATAGCATTCTTAATAATGAAAAATAAAATCAATGGCCTTGCCATCTTAAAAATACTAAAAGTAAAAAATGTAATCTTCTTAACTTAAGTAGGAACTTTCGTTAATTATATTAATTGTTTATTTATATTTTCATTAGTACTTCCTAATCAGTCTTACGTAAGTACTACTTAATCAGTCTTTCAGACATTAACTTGACTTTGTTATTTTTTGTAACAATAATCACAGTAGATAATGGTATAGAAAATCCAATAAAAAAGAGAAACAACATGTTGGAAAAGACAACTAGGCTTTTTAAAAATATAACCTAGTCAGAGATATCTTCAGTGTTTTCGGTCCGTATCTTCAAATTATTGTAAAATGAATGGTACCGGAATCACATTGGACTTGCAAAGATCTTGAAGATCTTTAAATTTGTAACAAACCCTTGTACGCTACATCTAATCTGTAAAGTTTTTTTGAAATACTTTGTATACTGGCACGTGTATTACTTCTCAAACATTGAATAGTTTTGTAAGCCCCTTCTTCAAACGCATACTTATAATTAAGCATAAATAAATCTTTGGCTTGAACATTAACTTCGCAAACCTTACTCCACATAACAAGTTCCCCCATGGAATTATTTTTCCAGTTGTCAAAAAAGGGAAGGCAAGACTTAAAACCAAAAACGAAAGATTGAGTTACTTCTCGAACAATATACGGTTTTGCATTAGCTGTCGCCATTTTAAAAGCTAGGATCCACTGTTCTGGAGTATAAATTAAAATATTTCTGGTTTTTCTTTCAATTACTGAGTGAATGCTGTCACCCTCATTTTGAGTATGACCAACAACAATAAATCTATGGGTTATGTTCACGTTAAACTTCCAAGCGCAATACATATACATAAGGAATATGATCCTATTTCGATTTTGGCCTCCACAATTATCCGACCAGAATATAAAAGTTTTGACTCCTTGCTCCACTTTCATACCAATAAAATCCAAAATGCAGCTGGCTATTTCATTGGCACCTTTTTTAGCAGTCTGTTCGTCCCAACAATAACAATAACCCTGCAGATCAGCCATATCAAATGGAGTAAAATTATCACACTTGATTCAGAAATAGGATTTTGACATGGATGTAGAATTTGAGGCTCATCTTCTTTATAGTTGTTATGAAATCAAAATCAAAATCAAAAGTCATTTATTCAAACTAGGCTGAGAATCAGCACTTTTCGAACTTCAAAATTACAAAAGACAGTCCCCCAAAACGCCCGTCCTTCACCATTTCCTAGTGCTTTCCTTCCTAGTGCTTATGCACAATCACACTCACCTCCTGGACAGTATAGCACTCAGAGGACTTGGCAGAATCTGACGAAATGTTTGATAAATTTTGGTATAAATTTTCTACTGTAGGGGTTTCCTCGAACATGTCTTCTGGGTAGCTTAAGCTTACAACCTTATTGATGAATGACATCTCTTCAGCAAAAAAATCCGCACTTGGAGGTAAGGGGGAATCTAAAATTATATAATAAAATAATTATGCAGTGAATTGCTGCTAAAAATGTAGTAAAAATAGTATTGCTATTTATTTTATTAGTAAATAGATATTATTATTAAAATAATGTAACTTATATCAGGTAACAACATAACGAACACAAAAAAAAGTCACATGTGACTTTGTATACCGATATAAGTGCAAAATTTGTTGAAAAAAAAAACATGAATTATAAAATCACATTTCATTAATTTAGTTTGGTATGTTTACCTGGCTTTTCTATTAGACTTTCATTTGTAAAACTATTTTTTTCATTAAAATCGGTCGGTTCCATGGTCTCGTTGCACATTTTCATAGTTTGGTCTAATTCTTCACGTATCATAATACGTGAACATGATGGTACTGTCGGCCGATCTAAAATAAATCAAAATTAATGTGTTAATTCATTTTTAAATATATTTACAAATAATCGTTAAAATTTACTAAAACCACTATACAATGTACGCGAGTAACCACTATGAACCTTGTATACTGGTACAAGTGAAATAACAAATAAACAACACGTAATTTATTTATTTTTTAATTTTACATTTGTCAAACAATACAAAGTATATCATTATATTATTTAAAATGTCAATTAACACTTACCTTCGTAATTTTCTGGAGTGTTTATTTTACTATACTTATTTTCTAATAAATCTATCATTAATTGACCTCGTGAGCGCTTCATTGTTGTGACTTCTTACCGCTACTTACTCAAAACAAACAAAATCGGAATAGTTTTGAACAAATGAATACGTAAACTAAAACGCAGCGCAGTTATACCAGTGTTTAACGTGCTCCCGACTCCGTCGCCGCGCGCATACTGGAGTGAATGACACTTGTGCTGACGTGTCGCGGCGCACGTGACTACCTACACTGGTGCAAGTGACTTACATCAGTGTAGATGGTCGTGTGGCGGAAAATGATGTCACTTATATTAGTTTACAAGTTTGTATCTTTGAAATTACTTGATAATTTAATATAATTTTTACAGGATATAAAGTTAAGGTAATTTTAAGGCTTTTGGTGCAAAAAAACGTATTTCGCTGTTTTGCGGGTTACACCAGTATACGTAGGACCCGTCGATTTGAACTGTCTACCTATTACTGTTCATAAGATACAGCCCGCTCCGCTGTCCGTCCATCCTTCAGACTGACCGTTGACACAAAAATTAAAATGTACATATTAAAATACAAAAATTAAAATACAGTATCTAGCTTGATTATTTACGCCACTAAAACGAATGTAGGTACACAACAGGTTCCTCAGTAATACGGTGCCAGTCTTTGATCATTAGAAGACTTTCCTAACGACAAGTGCAATTCATGTCCAAGGGTTTTAAAGGAGAATGCCGTGGCCCCGTACCAACTTGCGAAGGAGCGTGCCACAACCAAATGTAGTTCATAAAATTACTCCAGCCGGTCGATTCTGTAAAAATCTCACCGTGAAATCATAAGTGAAGTGAGCACTTAATAGTGTTAATCCCTAGCGAATGACAGCTCACTCCACGCTCACTTCACCCAAGCTTTCACGGTGAGATGGTTACAGAATCGCACGGCTGTTTTTTTAAGTTAGATTAACGTTTTTGTTATGAAATAGATTCCCGGAATTCGGATTCCCCGATTTCCCGGATTTTGTACATATTTTATCTTATGTCACCGCCATCGCGCTTCATTTCTGAATGTTGCTACATAGTTGCTACATAGGTACCTGCCAACAAACATTTAAACGAAGAAGATAATTTGTAAGTATCTACCGACACCGATTTACTAGGTATAATATTAGGTATATTTTATGTGTGTCAAAAAATTTTAAGGTCACGCGTTGCGTCGTATTAATTCAAGTAATTGTTTTGGAATACATTTTAAGCATTTAATAAAAAGAGGACCGACCGCAAAAAAAAAAAAAAGAAATCGATTTATTGTGACGTACTGCATTTGGTCTGTTGCGCCGTCACGGATGACATTACTTTCAATATTGGTTTCATCTGAACTATTTAAATTAAAATCCTTATTTTAACGAAAACGTTCAAGTGTTTTTCCATAACGTAGTCTTAAAATCCTTATTTTAACGAAAACGTTCAAGTGTGTTTCCATAACGTAGTCTTTGTGTGATAATCCTTAGCAATGCTTCCAGTATTCATCGTCATCGTTAATTCGTCATTTTCTCGAACGTAACCTCATAATATTAAAAATGGTAAATAAATACGAATTGCCGAAATCCATGTAAAAATAGTTAGCAATATAGGAAGGGCATTAAATTCTCCTCCAAATACACTAGGTTTGGTTGTGACAGCAGACTTTTCGTTTGTTACTAGACGCCCTATATTTGACGGCATTCTCCTTTGTATTTAATATGTAACATCATTCACCTGTCATCTAATGATATCCGACTGCAAAAGTATAATGTTCTTCCTTCAGGCTATAAGTAAAGTGGTAAAACATTCTTAAATGCGTAGGTACACAGGGTGGCAGGGACAACGACGCGCAACATGGATTCAGCACATGATTCTGGACAGAGTTCCGGAAACTTTTTTGTCGGTTATTAAAAAAAAAAATGCTCTTTCATGCATTTTGACTGCGTAGGAGCTGCACTTTTCTAAAAAAAAACATAGCAGATTTTTTTTTAATCACCGACGATAAATTGCTGAATCATATTATGCTGAATTCATAGTTTCACTTTGAGCGTCGATGTCTCTGCCACCCTGTCTACATATGACGGCGAAGCAAGTGGCGCCATCTAGTCTTGTTACGAAGTCACCACACTCACTACCAAGGAACCACCGAAGAGTTCAGATAATAGTGACACTGGCTGGTGACAGTCACTCAGGGCGTCGCATCGATGGTTGCGTGGCGGTTGTCTTCTGATGACAGAGATGACCTTACTACGTCCACGTCCTTCTATATTTCGGCACAATCTTGATGATAGTCCAAGCTGTCCACTAATACAATGACCACTTCTGGTAAAGGCTACCCAGCGCTAAATATGTACATAATTTAAGATTTTTGTCACTTTAAAATTTTTACAGCTAAGTTTTTTTAGGTGGGTAATGTTTTCATTAATAAACGGTATTTATTAGAAAATGAGAGCAACTGTTAGTAAAATACATTGTTAAAATTTTACATATTAATTTAAAAAAGGCTGTTGTTTAAATTGCCGTTGTATAACTGATATTGATATCCTTCAGAATTATCATAAGTACATACTTTGTTATAGTTCTGTTTTATTAGGTGATTTTATCCAATTGACGTTATGACATCAGACTTATGAGTCTGTATTAAATTGTTGTTTTTGTTAGAAGAAAGACGTCTTTTTAAATGAGAATATATTGCAGTGCGTAGTAAGCAAATATGTTTTAAGATAATTTACTTATGTGAAAAGCGTTCCATTTTCTCTTTCTTTATCTTTAAAACATTATTTAATACACCTTTTTTATTTATTAAAGAACAATAAGCTACTAAGCTATATTTTTTGTTTTATAATATTGTACGAGCTACGCTGTCAAATTTCTTTAATAGATTTTCATCTTTATCGCTGAAGTATAAGGTTCAAAGTTGATTGGGAAAATTTGACAGTTTCGGGTAGCTTGATGTGCTGGCGTCTGTACATAACATTTTCACTGTTGAGTATTACACCCCAAGAAATATTAAATAACATTTTATATTGCAATAACTTTTTGATCGATCTACGAATCTACTTTGTTGCTGCGTTTTGCAAATACCACCGTATCCATGTTAAGTCTGTCGTACAGAAAGGGACCATAACTTTTTTTCTTAATTTGATCAACAATTGTTTAGATCATAATAACACACTCTAGAGAGGAGAAATTAAAAAAAAAACGTGGCTCGTGCTTATGCAACCTTTTTTTTTATTTTTTCGGGCACAGACTAATGCCATTCGCTTTTTTATTTCTTTGTGTTTTCGTGCAATGCAGTGAAATTAATTTTGGAAGCATGTGTTTATGACAAGACGAATAGTTCGACAGATGTAAAAGTAACATTTTTGGTCTGCCTAGTGCAGAAAAAAAAAAAACAAAAATTGAGAGCCTTTTTTATCTTAAATGATTTATGTTTTAAATTGGATGATTAGGAATACTTAAGATAGTATTTATTTGTCTGGTTTTAAAGAGTCTAATAAAATTAAATGTTTAAAACTACGCTAATGTTCTATTAAAGTTGATAACATTTAAATGCACTGCAAACAATTTACATTTTATAAAGGTACGAGACGATAATTAAGAGTTCATTATGCTAAGTCAGTAAGGAATAGAGCAGTAATTATTAAAATTATAATGGTTATATAAATCCAAACTGGTTATAATTAAGATATAAATAATAAATACCATGTTGTAAACCATACTTAAATTAAGTCGTAATAATACTTTTTTTTTTTTCCTTTGGCTTCGCACGGTTTGTGCATTCAGCCAGTGTCACGTTTAATAATACTTATCAGTCACTTCATTTCAATTTTAGAATATTTTTGCCATAGTTTTTCGGTCAAAAATCAAAATTTATCCGCCAACTGTCAAACACGCTGCTGCAGTTTATACGCAGTTTGTTCCTATTTAAAATTTATCAACGGTCAAGTCAAGAGTGTATGAAACAAACAATAAAACACAAAAAATATTCGATAAAGTGTGCATTATCGTTCAATATAAACAAATACCATTAAAAAATTAAGCATTACGCCGAACAGCGGAAGTGTGGCACATGCCGCGATCAAAAAACAGCATTGCCAACATAAAAACAGCTATAGTCTTATTTAAACTTTTTTTTTGTAAACCGCGCGCTTTTTAGCAAGTATTTTTTATCTGTGGGCACAAAATGTTTTTATATTGACCAGATGTTGTATGCAGATGACAATTTTTTATTTCTTGGTGCGATTTTTAGTGGTTTGTCGGTAGATCGGACTTTTTTGAAGGCAGATGGTTTGCATATTTATAGTTTTTTGTTTAATAGGCTGTATGGCTGAAAAAAAAACGCGCGTGCGCTATCAGCTGCCCGTTATGGAATTTGCATAGGTAATAATTTTAGTGTAGGTGATGAATAGCGAACGTGTAGGCTTTGGACAGAATTATTATTGAGGAGTAATTTTGATGTTCCCACTACTTACAGTGGCCTCCAAAAGTTAGTTAGTTGAGTGTTTCCACCAGCTGTTATTTGCCAACATAGCATGCCTTTTCCCAACATAGTTGGGAAAAGGCTAGGCAGATGATAAAGCCTGCTAACATGACATAATCGAACCTAACAACAGTGCAGCTGAATGCAAGATGAGACTTGTGATAAAATTATTAGAAAAATCTAAACAAGATGCAGTCGCGTGACACAAAGTTGTACAAGCACAAACCTCTTAGTTTATCATAATAACGCAATTATCTTATGAAAACGTTGCACGATGCTTAGCTTTTTGTTGCTAAGTTGCCAACCGAGACGAATTTCGCGGAAATTAGACATTAAGGGATCATGCGAGATACTTTTATAATAAAATAAAATATAATTGCTATTCAAAAACAAATAAGTCGTGTGCCTGCCTGCGGCATGGCCGACAATCAAAAGATTCTTGATTTGAATAAATCAATCCCTTATAGAAATGCATCGATATACAGGAGATGTCGGTTTGATGGGGACTCAAGGGCAGACTTGGGATTAAGGCTGGACAGATTCATTATAGTTTGTGATGCTTTTAAGAAAACAATAGTTTTCGTTAGATCGTCTTTGAAACAGGCGCTTTTTGAATGCAGAATAGTAAAAATTATAAGGATGCTAGAATAAAACAAAAAAAAGGTCGTTCCCAAATATGAAAGTGGCTGTTCCCGTGAACTAATTAAGTCCTAAGTCCTAATTTATTTGAATGTTCATTCGTTTGGATACTAACATAAACTAAGTATTTGATTTGAGCACTGAAGATGCTTTAAAGTTTGCCCTGGATTGCGTAAGTTGTATTAGTTTAAGGATATTAATATCTAACAGCGTGCACACGTCACTATAAATTAAAAAACTATTTAAACTCTTGTTGAAAGGCAATCCAGTACATGATGTATTAATTCATTCCTGATTTATGGTGCCTAATTGCTCTAACTAAACACTTCTCAGTAAAGGCCAAAACATATTCTTATTAGTGCAACTGATTCAAAATGAAACGTCGCGCAGCGCATAGACAAAATTCTCTCATTTTTTTTCTTTCGTTAAGTTTAAATTTTGTACGTCTACAAGTGTAAATAATCCTGAAGTGTCACACCCTGTATCCGAGCACTTTTTCCTAACGTTTAGAGGTCGCTTTTTGAAAGGTTTTTTCTCCATTTCGATGCCAATTATGCACATTTTTGCCGACGCGGTTCGTTTGGCGGACGATCGTTCGCCCTCTCATACTTGCCTCGACGGAATCCTTCAAATAAAAATCGGGTAGGGCCCTTTTTGTGATGGTTTTTGTCCGTATATTGATGAGTCTTCCAGATTTTGAAGGAATTCCTGAGAGGGCGTCGAGGACAGACGCTATTGTGTCGTAGAACCTGATTTCTGTAAGTTCTGGAGTCCTGTAACATACGTGCGTAAGGTAGGGAGGTATGCATAGTGGCAACGTGGGCTTTGTGAGGTTAGAAGTGCAGGTTTTGGCGGGTAAAGTCTTAATTTACTCAGCAAATACCAATAGACAGTCAATAGAAATCCATCAAAAGGAGAATGTTCGGATCGTAGCACGTGGCGTTCTGAAGACATTTGAAGAAGGCGTGAGTTTATGTATCTAGGTAAATACTTGTCGGCCAGTTTCTCGAACAAAAATGATCGCTAAATTAATGTGACAAATTTTCAACCGCGCGTAAAACTGCCTGCGGTTGGATGAATGATTTATCAACTGGCCCTATGTCTTTGTTTTACGAATAAAAAAATAAAAAAGAGGTTGTTGCAAAGTGGCGATTATGAATTGTACGAAGGTCAGGTCATGAATGTGTTCAGGTTCAACAAAGTAAAAAAGAGTTCATATGACAGAGATCGTTGTGACGCAAATCTGCCCGTTTAGCATTGGTGGTAATTGCTAGAGATATTTGTGATTTCTTGTTGTCTTTAGAACAAAATATCTACGTTAGTCAGTATTTCATATCGTGCGTGATATTTTTTATGGTATTATTCCTATACAGCCGGTCGATTCTGTAAAAACCTCACCGTGAAATCATAGGTGAAGTGAGCTTGAAGTGAGCAGTCAGTAGTGTTAATCCCTAGCATTAGTCTACTGAATCTCACTTCACGCTCACTTCACCTAAGTTCTCACGGTGAACTTTTTTAAACATAGAATAGCACTACAGCTAGTTTTCACTCAAGCAGTACTAATAATACTTATCAGCTAACTTGTATAGAAAAACTAGACGTGCTGACAGTCAGACCAATTTCCAGTAGCACTCACAGACACATTTTAGCTCCAATAAATTTGCTATTACTACCCATTAATTTACTGTTTTGCATAGAACGTGCCTGGTATAACCAACGTAAAAAAAAACATAACTTAAAGAGTACATAGGCAAAAAACTTCGCAGTTTCGTTGCACAGGTATGCACGCAGTAATCCTATGTGACAATGCCAGTCCACCTGTCAAAACAAGACTTGCCTGTACAGGTGGACTCACACCTGACAGGGGATGAAGTCAGGGGGGAGGGGGATGACCAGGTGACCAATACTATATTGAAATAATCCATTAATGGACCCTGCACGCGGGATGATCTATCATTTATAAGTCCTTATACATTTGTGCTCATTTCTTTAAATAGAATTTTCTCGGGTGACCCAGTGGGAAAATGGGATAGTGGGTATTAGGTCGAAGTGTTGCAATGTAATAAATGAGGTTTTACTTATTCATGTTTTAGTTTTTGCGGCTCGATATCGGTGTTAAGACTATGTATGGCGGAGTTGAATTTAAATTGAGGAGTATATATTTACTCGTGTTAAGGACTACAGCTTAACAAACTATAAAAACGTTTATTATTTGGCGTTGGCTTCGTTATGGGCAGTCTTCGTCATTGATATGTGAACACGTGTAGTTTTTTCTCTCATACCAAAAGGCTCTATGAATTGCTACAATTCTTTTACATAATAATATCTTGAACTTTTTTCTAACTCACACAAAGAGTTGAGCAGCAATAAAGAAAATTCATTGCAAATCTTCATAATCTATCAGCTTATAATGTTCCCACTGTTGGGAAACAGACCTCCTCTTTTCGAGAGAAAGAGGGCTGTAATCTACCACGCGGGTGGAGGACATCTATCATATGTCTTTGAATTTTTGGTTTTAGGACAAGCCAGTTTCCTCACGATGTATCCTCAAAATGGTGAAGGAAAACATCGTGAGGAAATCACGGTATTTCCCTTCACCATTTTGAGAGGCCACAAGTGTGACTTACTAACAGTCAATCAATCAATCTGCCTAGGCTTTTCGCAACCATGTTGGGGTCGGCTTCTTGTCTAACCTGATGCAGCTGAATACCAGTATTTTACATGGAGCGACTGCTTATCTGACCTCCACAACCCGGTAACTGCGTAAAACAATACCGTTGGTAAGACTGGCTTGACTTCTGACTTAAGTACCGTAATCCCCCCTATAACGCGGTACCCTTATAACGCGTTTTCATATTACGCGATTTCAATCCCCCGTATAACACGGGCGTTTCCTCATATAACGCGGGGATTTCCCACATACATATTTCTGTACGGTGAAATTTAAATATTCCATTTAAGACCCTGCAGCGAGAAAAGTTAAATGTGATGAATTATTTCTACGTAACGCGTTATACGAGGTCGTAAAAACGCGTTATACGGGAATACCCCTATAACGCGTTTTCCTATAACGTGGAACCAATCTACTGAACTTAGAAATACGCAATTTGATCAAAGAAGGAAAGACACTGTTGAGTAGAATAAAAATAAACGAATACGACATTGGTCCTTATGTTCAAGTTTTAGCGCAGCCTACACCTGAGATAGCAAACCTACTTGCTGATTTGTTTGTAAATTAATAATGTATATAATATTTGTAGAAGTAGTTTAGTTATGATGAGACCGACATGCCACTGTGGATAAAAGCCTCTAATAAAAATTAAGAAAAAAAAATACAGGGTCCCATTAACATAGATGGACAAATTTTAACACAGCGCTCGGTAGATCCAACCAAAGATATCCAAGCAAAAAAAAAATAAAAACACTGATTAAAGTAATTTTATTTTGACCCTTAAATAATAAATTGCCGGTACATTAGTGTATTTTTGTTAGCATAGAATTTTTCTTGTAAGCATCTAATGCGTTTTTCTTATACAACGTGTAACGTTAAATGCGCAAAACCTGAAAACAGTTTGATCAGAATAACGAGCAGAATTAATTGAACCACTTTTTAATATAGGTCACATTTTTCAAAAAATCTTCATTAAAAACGTTGCCGTGTCTATCTATTAATAGCTCAAGCAAGCCAATGTCAGCGCGGCGCAGCGGCCCGGTGACGACTCCTCCCTCGGTAAAGCGTCGTCGCAGCCGCAAGAAACGATCAGAATGGCCAGTTAAACTAAAACAGCACATAAAACCTTTAAAATTTTTTGAATGACTTATTTTCTCTCTGAAATAGGTCAATTGAATTAAAAATCAGTTGGGGTGTCTGAAGTTTTGCGCATTTAACGTTACACGTTGTATATTGTTTTACCATTGTCCTTATTTTGGTGGTATGAGTTATTTATAAAATTTTGTCCATCTATTTTAATGGGACCTTATATGTAATTTGATTGATGGTATGGATTCTTTTTTCTTGACAGGCCTGTTAGTCTAGTGGTCAGTGGCCCTGACTGCTATACACAAGGTCGTGGGTTCGATTCCCACCCAGGACAAATGTTTGTGTGATGAGCACGATCATTTGTTCTGTGTCTGGGTGTAATTTATCTATAATATGTATGTATTTAGAAATATATATGTATGTTTATCAGTTGTCTAGTACCCATAGCACAAGCTCTGCTTAGTTTGGGACTAGATGGCGTTGTGTGAAAGTTGTGGAATATTATTATTATTATTATTATTTTTAGAACAGTGGTGGCCTAGTGGAACTGGCCCCGACTTACAAACTGTAGGTCCAGGTTTCGAACTCATTCAGGCGCTTTACTTTGTGAAAATTGTCACCACTGTTCTCAAAACGGTGAAGGAAAACATCGTGGGGAAACCGGCATGTCCTAGAACCAAAAAATCCGAAGACGTGACATCTACCAACGCGCACGGGGTCCGCGTGGTAGAGGACAGACTGCCTAAATATATCTTTCGATTTTCTGTCAGTCAGGATGACACCTTAAAATTCTCCGTTTTTTCAATTATTCTAATGTATTTATTTTGGAAAATTCGTTGTGTTTCAAAAATTCGTAAAGAATGTGCGTAATATGGAAGGAGTGATGGGGCTATGGAGAAATTTCTTCGAGGATGCGTAAGCGTGCGTGATCCATCGCCGCCCGTTCGATGTCCACCGCGCACAGGATGGATGGAAACCAGCACATATGAAGTTTTTTTTTTTTGCTCCGCTGGTGTAATTGCTGAATGGCGTTCTAGTGTGAGGATAAATAAATAAATAAATAAATAAATTCTTAGAGGGTGTATCTAAGAAAATAAGGGCGGCGTCAGTTGAGTCTATTCATCTCCTTAATCTTATATTTTGTCATGTTTTTTTCATTGTTCTCACATATAGAAGCAACAAGAAAAAGTTACCCAGCATTTTGTAAAATCTCGATTTAAAAAGGTGTTCAGCCGTGCGATTCTGTAACCATCTCACCGTGAAAGCTTGGGTGAAGTGAGCGTGGAGTGAGCTGTTATTCGCTAGGGATTAACACTATTAAGTGCTCACTTCACTTATGATTTCACAGTGAGATTTTTATAGAATCGACTGGCTGGAATTTCTTTCCGGTTCTTCTCCATAGAGATCTGTGTACGTTTTGGAATGGGCAACTATCTTCTTCAACTCTCTGACTACCTGATTGACACTTGGACAGCTCAAAATTGCCTGTAAATGGTTTGATACAAATAAATGCTTAGTGTTTGAGTGGTTATCTTAGTAGTATTTTATATGGACATATCATTTTATATTTAACCGACACACTTCTTCCACTTTTGGTGATAACATTTGAGAGGCACCTGTTTGCCTATATTTATAGACATAAGACTACCTACCCTGAAGGGACAGATGTTTGGCGCGAGCTAAATGTAAATATTTTAGATAATAATTTTAACTACCTACGAATATTATTATAATATGGTTATTTTTGTAAAAAATAAGTATAACGTGCATGCAAAAGTGCATCGTAAACCACAACATTATGAACAGCTTATGAAGTTTCTTAGGGATGAAATCGTGTTGTTTTTTTCCTTAAAGATAATAGGTGGTACCTACTCATTACTGCCGTACGATTCTGTAACCATCTCACCGTGAAAACTTGGGTGAAGTGAGCGTGGAGTGAGTCATCAATAGTGTCAATCCCTAGTATGAGCATGGCTCACAGCTCACTTCACCTTAGTAATCACGGTGAGATTTTTCCAGAATCGACCGGCTGAACTCATTTGTACTTTTTTTTCACATTTAAGTAGCCCTAAGTATAAGTTTTCTTAACTACAAAAACAAGGTGTGAAAATGCTCTGAACACGTAAAATCACGCTATTTTCTCATTTGCACAAGCAAAAACAAGAGAACTCGATATACCTATCTACAAGGTGTAACTTAAATAACGCACAACCTCTTAAGGGGTCATTGTACTCATCATTATGAACAACTTTTACTATGGGACCAAACCTGAAATCGAGAAAAAAAAATCAGCTGTTCCCTACATTTATGTTCGCATAACTCGTCAAAATGTAGGGAACAGCTGATTTTTTTTTCGCGATTTCCGGTTTGGTCCCATAGTAAAAGTTGTTCATAATAATGAGTACAATGACCCCTTAAGAGGTTGTGCGTTATTTAAGTTACACCTTGTATAATACCTAATATCTTCCTATAAAATCGTTATTCTCCTACCCGTATATCAAATTATTTGGGGTCGGCGCAACATGTGTTTTTCTCCCATACTTCGCTATTGGTCCTCATCTCGGTAGACACCCCCTTTCTAGCCATATCATCTTTCACACAGTCTATCGAAATATCTTCCCATTTATTTTTATTTATTTATTTATATTTTAAGAAAAAAAAAAAAAACTTACAGCTAAACAGATAAGTAATAAAATTATACAAAAAAAAAATATATATGGCCAATTACAACATTAATACAAAATATTTCCAAAAATAGAATAACTTCAGCCGTGCGATTTTGTAACCATCTCACCGTGAAAGCTTGGGTGAAGTAAGCGTGGAGTGAGCTGTCATTCGCTTAAGTTCTCACTTCATTTATGATTTCACGATGAGATTTTTACAGAATCGACCGGCAGCTGTAGTAGAACTAAAAAAAATAAGTATTCGCGTTTGTTAAAAGGGTTAAAAATAAAACAAATAATGTACTGTTAATGTTGTGAGTACTTGTGAGCACATGGCACAATCCTTTTTGCAAACACATTTGATCGGATTGTTACAACCGTTGCAAATCAAATAAAAAATAACGTAGGTACAGACGCCAGCACATAAAGCAACTACAATCTTTCAATTTTATTTAATAGATTTTCAACTTTATCGCTAAAGCATTTGGTTCAAAGTTGTTTGGAAAAAAATGACAGTTTCGGGTAGCTTGATGTGCTGGCGTCTGTACATACCTAACCAAACCGGGTGCTGAAAACTGCGTGTAACAGAATAGAAAGGAAATACAAAAAGACTGGTTTTTTACATATGTATATATATATACCTACAATGTTGAAAAAAAGGAAGAAATAAACAAATATAGTTGTAATACCGCATGTCGAACGAGTCGTGGGCCAAATCTACCACCATGTGGATCTTACAAAACGTTCGGTGACATCGAGGCAGACCCAGGAGAAGAAGGCGGGACGAGCTTGACGCCTACAGACAGGATTGGACCACACTAGCTCAAGACAGAGAATAGTGGAATGGAGTAAGGGAGGCCTTTGCGCTGCAGTGTGACAAAATAGACTAAACATAAATAAATAAAATGTATTAGACTAATGATGACATATATATTAAAGAAAAGCGAAAGCACTGGGAAGTGGTGAAGGGCGGGCGTTTTGGGGGACTGTCTTTTGTAATTTTGACGTTCGAAAAGTGCTGATTCTCAGCCTAGTTTGAAGAAATGACTTTTGATTTTGAGTGTACAATATTTTTTGATTAATTAGGAAAATGTTCGAACAGCAAAAAATAATGAGGACAAACAAAGTTATGAGAAATTATGTAACTATAACGCGATCAATAGATATAATAATAATAATAATATTCCACAACTTTAACACAACGCCATCTAGTCCCAAACTAAGCAGAGCTTGTGCTATGAGTACTAGACAACTGATAAACATACATATTATATATTTCTAAATACATACATATTATAGATAAATTACACCCAGACAAAGAACAAATGATCGTGCTCATCACACAAACATTTGTCCTAGGTGGGAATCGAACCCACGACCTTGGGCATAGCAGTCAGGGCCACTGACCACTAGACCCACAGGCTTGTCATAGATGATAGCATACCTACGTTAAATAATCTTTTCGTACCACTTGCTCAAAAAAGTGATATTCTATGCCACAAAAAGCGAACATAACAATAGTCATTTTTAATCTGTTAAAAACAGGAAAAGAAAATTGTACTGAATTTCATTCATCCTCTAGGAGGAGAATGTGATTTAAATTTGGAATACTTACCGAAATTTATACTGAACTACATCTGTGTTTACACCAATGAGTTTGTATATAAAGCATTATACATCTTTTTGAAAAAGGAATACGCATTTATTATGCAGTTATGATTATTAATTAAAATTACGAAAACCGACGAGGCAGTATGAGCTTGATGCCTTTGCTTTTCCGACAAAAAAATATTAGTCTAGGAATTTGCCGCGTTTTTGTTTTCTTCAAATACATAAACGTTAAGTTTATTTTAATTTATTTTTAATTATCATTCTTTTTAATAAATGCTTATCTCGTATTATTATTATGTTAATTTTTTCGCAAATGGTACGAAAAGTAGAGTATTTTCCTCGGTGATAAAGCTGTCTTAGTCTTGGGTGAACTTAAATCCCTCGCTACACTCAGGACTCGTCTTAAATTCCTCGCTTCGCTCGTGATTTAAGTTTTTAACACCCTCGCTACGCTCGGGAGTAAACCTCAAGTCCTTCATTACGCTCGCTATTTAAATCGTCACCCGCGACAGAAGACACTGCTTCATCCCTTTTTTTTTTTTTTTTTTTTTTTTTTTGGGTGGGAAATTATCAAATAACTTCTCCCGTTCTGGGCGGAACGGGAGGGTGTGTCAGACTTTTACTGACTAAAACCCACCCGTTTTCCTTCAGTTGCCTGTGCCAAGGGCCACGGTAACTCTTTCGAACAACCCGCGACCCTGGCAAGCATCGGCCCCAGTGGGCCCCGTCACTGCTGACATCTCTTTGAGGCGCGCGTGGAACACAACGCGCCGTCGACCCGAGCCTGGTCCTTACCAGACGGCGAACTGCCCATTGCTCGCCGTCTGCAAGCCCGCGCCTACGGTGGCCGGGAGTCAGCTCTTGACTCCCGACGCCCAGGGCGTCTCCTGCGGCGATTAGGGGCGTGAGGGCGCAAAGATTGCTTCTCCCTCACGCGTTCCGCCTCCTCCTTCGCAAGCATTACTGCTTCGCAGAAGGAGGTGACGGCTTCCCATGCACTCTCGCTCCGTACCATAGCCTGGACCAGGGCCGGACGCGAGAGATCGCCGCCGCCGATCGCCGCCGTGAGGACGCGGCGGTGCTCTGCCCAAGCCGGGCAGACCTCCACTGTATGCTCCACCGTGTCCTCCGGGCGATCCACACAATGGTGACACCCGGGCGTTTCCTCCCGCCTTATACGAAACAGGAACCTCCCGAAGCAGCCGTGTCCGGAGAGGACCTGCGTCAGGCGGAAGGTGAGGACGCCGTGGCGCCTCTCTAGCCACTCCTCAAAGAGGGGACTTATCGCCGCAATTGTGGCGTGCCCAGCACTGGGTTGCGACAGACGCACTCTCCATGTCGCCATGAGATCCCGCCGGAGCTCTGTCCGCTGTGCCGCGATTTCTCGAGGCAGCGGAGTTACGCCCCGGCGTTTTGCCTCCTCGCGCCACTCCCATATTTGGGCGAGGACTTTTGCCTCCAGATCCCATGGCGGTAATCCGGCAAGGAGGCTCGCCGCCTCACCGGAGACCGTGCGGTATCCCCGGACCAGCCGGACTGCCATGACCCTCTGGGACGCGTTCAACCGGCGGGCTGGTCGCCGCCTTAAAGAACGCACCCACACCGGTGCCCCGTAAAGGGCCATGGACCGCACGACCCCTGCGTAGAGCCTCCGGCAGGAGGCGTTTGGACCCCCTAGATTGGGCAGGAGCCGCTTCAAGGCAGCCCCGGCCCGCTCCAGTCTGGGAGCCAAACGTCGGAAATGCTCCACGAAGTTCCACCGGCTGTCGAGGACGAGTCCCAGGTACTTCATCGTCGACTCGATGCCGATGTGAACCCCTCCCACCGCTATTTGGGAACCCGATGGTGGCGCGTACCAAGGACCATGAAAACACATGGCCTCGGACTTGTGCAGGGCCACCTCGAGTCCCAGTTGCCGGATCCTCTCAACGACTGTCGCAAACCCGCGTGTCATTAATTCCGCCGCCGCCTGGTGCGACCTCCCCTGCGCCAGGACAAGCGTGTCGTCAGCGTAGCAAACTACACTGACGCCGCTAGGGAGGTCGGCGCGCAGCACCCAGTCGTACCCGATGTCCCACAGATGTGGCCCCAGGACCGATCCCTGTGGGACACCGCACGACATCTCTCGCCGGTTCCACTCTCCCTGGTGACCGGGGTAAATGACGGCCCTATCCGTCAAATATGCCTCGACCACGCGACAGAGGTAGGTCGGCATCCGGTGATACCGGAGTGCCTCCCTGATGCAACTCCAGGGCAGGGTATTGAAGGCATTGGTGATGTCTAGAGACACCGCCAAGACGACCCCACCCCGGGCCACAGCATCTCCCGTCGTGAGGGCTCGCACGCGCATGATGGCGTCCACCGTGGAGCGCCCCCTGCGGAAACCATACTGGCTCTCCGCCAGATCCGGCCCCACCCGCACCAGCCGCCCGACGAGGCGGTCTGCAATGACTCTTTCAAAGAGCTTGCCCACCTCGTCGAGCAGCACGATGGGCCGGTAAGCGGACGGAGAGTCCGCAGGGCGCCCCGCTTTCTTAATGAGGACCAGTTTCCCCGTCTTCCAACGTAGTGGAAACTGGCCCCTCTCCAAGCATGCGCTTAGGAGCCCCCTTAGTCGAGGCCCGAGAGCCTCCAAGGCCAGAACCCAGGCTTTTCCAGGTAAGCCGTCGGGTCCTGGGGCGGCATTTTTGGCATTAAGCCTACGTACCGCCGCTCTCAGCTCTACCTCGGTCACCTCCGGAGCATCGTCGTCGTCGTCAGCAGTGTGGTCCGCATCGGGCACCGCAGAAGGCGGAGCCATGGGCGGGGAAGTGTGTTCCCCTCGCAAAGGAAACAGAGCGCTCACTATGTCCTCCACGAGCTGGGGCCGGAGACTCTGCGTCAGAGGGGGAGCCCATGGGCGGAGTTTCTCCCGCACCATTTTATAGGGTCGTCCCCATGGGTCCCTGTTCAAAGTCCCCAGCGACTCCTCACGAGCCAGTCCCCTGGCCCGCAGGATCTCCGCTCGGAGGGCGGTCTTCGCCGCTCTGTACCCCTCGTACAGCTCCGCCTGAATCGCTTCCGTATCCGGAGGGCGGATACGGAGCCTGCGGTGCCTGGTGTACCGGTGCCGCGCAGCAACGCACGCCTCGCGCAGAGTCGTTAGCTCCGGCGACCACCAGCACACCTGACGCCAGGCGCGTCCGGGCTGGACCCGGGGCATTGCCACGTCACATATTTCGGACATGGCCTCCCGGAACCACTGCGCCTCGTCGTTGATGTCAGCAGGCCTGTCCGGTGGTGACACCCAGGCCTGCACGATCGAAGCTTCCAGGAGGAGCTCCCGGTCCAGCTGCTTCAGCGCCCACCGCGGACCACTCGGGGCCTGTCGGACCAGCGCGCTCGAGGTCTGGGCGGAGACGTCAAACCGGATGTACCGGTGGTCGGAATAGGTCTCCACCTCCTCCATGACGCGCCAGTCGACGACATGCGGGGACAGAGCGGGGCTGGCGAACGAAATATCCACCACTGAATCTCCCCGCATCCGCACACACGTGGGGACCGAACCCCGGTTTAGGACGACTACGCCCGTCTCCAGAGCCCAGTCCTCCACCATCCTGCCCCGTGTATCCGTATACCGGGAACCCCAAGCCACATTCTTAGCATTGAAGTCCCCGAGGACGAGCACGGGGAGGGGACGGAACCCGACGACGACGACTCTCAACTCCGCAAGGGAGTTGTGGAACTCGGCGAGAGTTCGGCTCGGGGAGAAGTATACTCCTACCACGACAATCTCCCCGAACCGTGCTGCCACGCAACCCCGTCCCCTCTTGATAGCCTCGAGGGACGGCGTACCAGCGGCGGCCGATGAAATTAGGGTCACTGAGCCGCTGAGGTCCTCCACCCAGTAGTCACTGGGCGGGACAAAGTACGGCTCAGCGACCACGGCGATGTTAATCGACCACTGCGCCATGCTCTGGAGCAACAGGTCCTGAGCGGAGGCGCAGTGGTTGATGTTCGCCTGGAGGAGGCGTAATGGGGTCATTATTGACACTCCATTTCAGCCCCCTCCCGAACCCCTTGTGAGGGCCCTGCCGCTGTGGTTACGGCAGTGACGACGGTGGACGCGGCAGCGGCGGCGGTAGTGGCGGTGGCTGCAGCTGTGGCTGCGGTGGCAGAGGACTTACCCCTGCCCCTGGCTTTGGCAGGTGGGGCGCAGGCCTTGCTCCCAACCCGGTGATCGGCCGGCTTACCAGCTGCCGCACAAATAAAGCAGTGCGGCGTGGCATTACACGAGCCGGCCTTGTGACCGGGCTGACCACAGCGGAAGCAGAGGCTGCTGCGATCCACCTCCGAGGTGCATCTAGCTCCTACATGGTTGCCCACCTGGCAGCGGAAGCACCTCAGAGGTCTGGGTTCCAGCAGTTTCACCTGCGCGGAAACCCAGCCCACCAAGAGCCTTCGGCCTACACTGCTTCATCCCTTGGTTAATAATCTAAGATAATAAGATTATTACACTGCTTCATCCCTTGGTTAATAATCTACTATTATTCCAGTCTGGCTAACATTATAGTCTTATTTACCCACACAGAACTAGTTTTGAGCCCTGTCTATAATTGACCAACTGAGCCTAGAGAGCTTCAAATTAGTCTAATGCGTTACTTCCTCCTCACATGGTGCAGTTATTATCTAACCGCTTTATACACGATTTAACTTAATCTACAATAAACTGACTACTAGGGCTATTGTAAGGCTTTTTTCAATTTAATAAAGCTGTATTTTATATCAAAGAATGTCAATAAGATCTTCCTTACCTTTCTCGTTTTCGAGTAATCTTCCACCTGGCATACCTAAAACTTGCCATTACTACCAATTTTAAAAGAATAAAATTATGGAAACTGGCAACTATACTTTATTTTTTATCATCTGATAGCTTGTCTGCGTTTAATAATATATCCGCGAAAGGTGTTCGCTGAAATATTAATTGGATTTTTTTAATGATTCAATTCAAGGATAGGGAATTTATATAAAAAAGTTGTAAAACCCTTTTAACATCACAGCATGTGTTGAGTGCAGAATGGGAACGTAAGTGACGTCAACAATAGACTCGTGCCGTTTTTTTTTTCACGGAAGACGATAGGCGAAAGCAAACATTTGACAGCCACAAAAGACTGGCACACTCCACTCAAGATCGAGTTTCTTGAAAAAAAAAAAGCCAAAAAAGATAGCACATGCCGAAATCTGATTACACCACCATATTTGATCAAAGGGTTGCCGTTTTGCCAAACATTGTTGATCACAAAAACTATCGGAACGTAGGTACCTTTTTGCACCCGCTTGTTTTTTTGTGGAAAAAAATGCAAAATCGATTTCGGCAGATGTCCACAAATAGAAAGGGTTTTGATAGGTTTTTTTCACCAAAAAAAATGGCGGACGCATCGACGGTAGACAATGGATGGACCGTTATGGATCGACTGTCAAATTTTGCCATTATTAAAGCTAAAGAGTTATTTTGTTGCATCATTAAATTGATGTGTTAAATAGCTGTTTTATGTTCCATATTGGTTGATTACTTTTTTATATTAAACGGAAGAGGATGCATGGTTTTTACTTATTTTTTCTGCTTTCAGAAATCGTTTAGCATCGATTCAAATTATGTGTTCTCGCCATAAGCGATACGTTATTATGGATAGATAGTTGCTTTACTTCCTCCGACTTTCCATGTAGGTATATATTTTATAAGTGTAGGGGAAGACCAAGGAAACGATGGATGGATTGTGTGAAAGATTATGGCTAGAAAGGGGTACCGAGATGAGGAGTAATAAAGAGGTATGGAAGACAAAGGCATGTTGCGCCGATCTCAAATAAATTGGGATAAGAGCGGGAAAATGCTGATGAAATGTATAGCAGTGCGATTCTGTAACCATCTCACCGTGAAAACTTAGGTGAAGTGAGCGCAGAGTGAGATGTCAGTATCATCCCACCTGATACTAGGGATTGACCTAGCATCAGCACAATCATAATAGAGATTTTAATAATATTTTTTAGGCTAATTCTATTAATCATTTTATATAATTTCAAAGCTAGTATGTTAATAGTCAAAACATTACTTTTTTGTGGGGTTTTAATCTAGGAAAAAGGACTAGTCCTTATATAAGGACTAGTCCCCTTAAATAAGGACTAGTCTAGGAAAAAAAGAAAAAAAGAATATTGATATTCTGACTAAGTTTCTGTTTTGCTATTTTATTACAAAAAAGAAATGTTTTGACAACTAAAATACTAGTTTTTAAATAATATAAAATGATCAATATAGCATAATAGGATAAAAAAAATATTATTATAAAATCTCGATTATGATTGTAAATGTATGCTTGGTCAATTCCTAATATCAGTGGGATGACACTGACAGCTCACTCCACTCAAGTTTTCACGGCGAGATTTTTACAGAATTAATACAGGGACATCGACGTGCAACAATGGATTCAGTACATGATTCTGAACCCCCTGAGCTGAAAATTTTCGTCGGTTATTAAAAACAAAAACGCTGTTCCATACATTTTGAACCGCGTAGGTCACCCTGCATATTTTTTTAAGATTTTTTAAAGGCGTAGAAGGATGTGTACAATTTTTCCACTTTGTGCGATCTCGCTAGTTTAAAATATTAATTTTTTTATTAAGTATCGTTTATATTTTCGATACAAAGTTTTATGACAAATATAAAATTAAGCAAATTTATGCAGTTCTTGAGTAATTGTTCGTGTTTATGTCACTATATATTTCATCGAAACCTTCCATATTGGAGGAATGTTGTTATAATTGTACAAGGATAACTATTTTATTTACAACATGCATTTCTGATCTGGTTTTATTTTTATATTATTAAAAATTTTTACGTATCATTGGGTAGCATTCATTGAAAAATAAAATAAATTAATTATTATGCAATTTATAAGAGGAGTTACGTGCATTGTCGGCATAATTATTAGTTATTTTGTTACCTGGAGGTACTTATGTTAAAATACATAATAATTATCTACTTATAGCTTTTTCTTGTATTCGCGTTCGTTCGTTTTAAGTTATTTTTCTGATTATCTTCGGATACCTCGTTTTAATGAAACTAGAAGTAAATTTCTCTGTATAATTCCAAATAACATCCTAACTATTTGCAATAAACTATAGTTAGATTCAGAATACAGCCGCAGTTTTTCTGTGTCCAGTCTGCCTAAAAAGGTCTGACGCCGCACTTCATTGGGATTCAAACTAAGTAGTTTAGCTTAGACTTTGCACACCATGTTTATGGCTTTCTAACTCTTTAGCAATTACGATTAATATGTTGTTCGCAAAATTTACGTAATTCGTGCCTGATTCTTGAGTTTGGCCACGTCTGTCTAGTTTGTCTTCTATGGAAGAGCTTTTTTAGTTATTATTTTTATTCTCTACCTTATTGGTGATGGGGTTGTCAAATGTGCTCATAAATACAGGGTGGCAAATACAAGTACATCGACGCGCAAACACAACCATTAACTCAGCACAAGATTCTAGACTTCCTAGCGTAGAAATTTTTCGCCGGCTATCAGAAAAAAAATCTGCAGTTTCATAGAAAAGTGCAAGACTTACGCAGTCAAAATGTATGGAACAGCAAAAATTTTTTTTTAACAACCGGTGAAAAATTCCAACCCGGCGCTAAAATATTTGTTTATGGTTTAGAATCATGTTATGAATCCATGGTAGCAGCAGGCTAATTGCGTGACACACTATCAGTAGCAATGGGTTTTATTTTGACAGTTCAACAACATTCATTGCGTTATTTACGTTGTTGAGCAGACACGTTTTTCGAACATATGGAGTAATGGATTAGCAATATCCTTCAAAATTATTCAAAATGAGAGTAATAGTGTGTTACGCAACTAGGGTGCTGGTTACGCGTCAATGTCCCTGCCAGCCTGTATTTATTTTATACAAAATTATAAGACGATGGATGATAATACCAATGATAAAAAAAAAAAAAAAAATATTGAAAAATATTGAGATAAAGTTTTTTTTTATTGCTGAATGGGCCCGCTCTTGACCTCGATTACGCCTCATGATAAGCGATGGATGAGGTCTATGATGGAATGAGCGTGCCCAGAAGATGCCTAAGGCACTGGAACTCCTGCACATCAACGGAACACAGCAGGCTGCTTGACGCCGGACTCCAGTGGGGCGGCTGTCGCAAACCAAGCGGGCGTTACCACTGTAAGGGATGAATTGGCCAGACAAATAAAGTGTGGAGTGGGACTGTCCAGGATGCGCCGCGCGCTCGGTTCAGTTAAGTAACTGGCGGAACAAACTGCGCTACACGTGGAGGCTTCTTCATGCATCCCAAAAAAAAAAAGATTACTTTGAAAAGGCATTGAGATATTGAAAAGAAGTATTTTCTGTAATTTAAGAAACGATAATTCTATAAAGAAAAAAATCACATGGGAACAAGCCAAAATAAAATTGATTACCTAAATATATCCAGCAATTCAGTTCAACGATTAAGAGCGTTTACGCTGTACGACATTTCATACAAACTTTCAAGCCCTTGGTTTTCGAAATGAATGAACCGATTTTAATGAAACTTCGTACGCATAAGCAAACATACAAAGGTCTAAAAAGTTAGTAAAGAACATTTTCGAAATATCTTATTTAAAAAAAAAAATAACTGGAAATCTCTGTTTCTATGGTAAAAAAATCGGTCTAATTTGGCTGTAACACTATTTTTCGATTATTTATTTATGCTGTTTTTGTATTAGTGTTTCAGCAGCTTGAATATCATCAGGATCGTGCCGGAATATTGCAGTTCGTGGCGGACGTGGTACGATAGCTGCTCCCCTGACATCATCTACCATCAGACGACAGCCGCCGTGCAGCCATCGATGCGACGCTCTGTTAAAGTGAAAGTAATCAGCCAGTATCACTCTTATCCAACCTCTTCGGTGATTCCAGTACTTCGTAATAAAACTAGACGCCACTGGCTATGCCGTCCATATATGACAATCTAAAAAAATGGGTGTGTGAAATATGCAGTAGTCCTAGAGGCATACTATTTTCAAAAAAGATTCTTATAGGTAAATTATGCTTGTCAGTGAGCGTCAACATTTACTCAAGGCCCGTGACAATTCTAACATTGCCCTGTGACAGCTAGATTACGCTCAGTTGAGCCAAATTCAGACACGAAAATTATTCGTAAAGACGCCTCTAGACTTTCTAGTCGTGGTGATTTCATGCTCTATGTATTTTCGTAAAAAGAAAAATAGGGTTATTTGTTATAGAAACACGTGCATACAAAAAGATAATGAACTCTATTAATAAACAAAAAAACAGAATAGTTCTATAATTACGATAACAAGGTTTTATATTCAGTCAAAATGTGTGCCTAATGGTTGAGCAAAACTAGTCACTGGCAATAGTTGGTCCATCATTGTTCGTTTTATGACCTCGTATCATAACATTAATAGCTTTATACTTCGTTATACACTGTATACTGGCATAATTGACTTTGAAACAAACAGCCCTGTTATCGAGTTTAAGAAGAAAATATCCTCCTCACCACAAAAACTGATCAAAACCTTCGTACATTTGATCGGCAATCCGGACCAAAAATTTAAGACCTCTCTATACAAAGCACATGACAATTTTGGACTCTATTTTCAGTGCGACGAGGTTCATGGTAGTCAAAAAAAGTTCCCTGAGAGGCCAGGATGTCTGGTAATTCTTTACTATGGAACGCGACGTAAATTCTATCTTGAGGGTTACCTTGTATGGAGATGAAAGGGAAAGCCCTCGGCATCGAAATAAACGTATCGGCATTTTGGCCTCTGAAAAAAAAAGTTGCGACTTTGGATTTTTTTTGTATTTGGAATCTCTGTCACGGTGAAATTGCAGGAATTTTCCGACGTTGTGACAAGACTTTTCTGTGGAATGTAACATAAAATGTTCAGAGAGAAAAATAAGCAAAAAACTTGTTTGAACATTCCGTCAATCTTAGTCATCAAATGGCTTCCAAAGTTTCAACCAATCCAGAAAATACCTAATAAAACACAAAGTAAAACACAAAATAATAAAGAAATCCGGAATAAAATCGTCAATATACATTTCAAATCCTTATTGTATTTTAAGCGGTTCGTTTCAAAATAAAGGTATGTATCGGTGAGTCCTGCCGTCGTCGCCATGTCGTGCGTTCAAAAATGCATTGGCAGGATGTGTGGAATCTTTGCCTTACCCTTATATAGAGGAAGCTTAGACTAACAAGGCCGGGACCGAACGATGTGCAAAATCGATTAAGCATTCGAATTAATCGGTTAATTCGAATCGTTGCAGTTGGCTGGTTAGAATTATTTGAATTTAGAACGTAATCAACTTAATTGTCAATAATAGTCAATTGGTTTCGGTGTTTGTGATCGTGTTTTTGTATTGACTTTATCAAAGAATTTGGCTTATATATTTGAAAATGAAATAAAGTTAGCATACTTGTTATCTTTAATAGTCGTTAACGTGGTCAGAAGCCCGAAAGTCTGACAACCAGTCTTACCAAGGGGTATCGTATTACCCAGTAACTGGGTTGTGGAGGTGAGGTAGGCAGTCGCTCCATGTAAAATACTGGTAATCAGCTGCATCCGGTTAGACTGGGACCGACCCCAACATAGTTGGAAAAGGCTACGCAGATTAACTTGTTGCATAAAAGTAGGACTATCATTCTATCTTGAAATTAGAGTACCTACCTACCGTCACCACAGATTAGTAAATAGTTATGCCGTCACATTGTGAGAGAGTTATAAGTAGAGCTAAAAATAATATTATTAATACATACAATACTTATATAGAAAGAGGGGGAAAAATCACAGGGCAACAAAAACTTCGTCAGGAAAAGTGCCCAAAAGGCTGGCAGCACTGCTACGTTGTATGGCGATAATGATTTTTTGGCAAAAAATAAGCCAGCCCTCTGATCACGAAGAGTCAACCGCTTGGCGGTGTCTCGAAAAACCAAGTGGGCACTCGGACCATGGCCCTAGTATTTCTACCCGAAACGGCTCGAACATATAACTCCCAATAAGTAGAGCTCATCTTCCTGGCCTTTTCTCAACTATGTTGGGGTCGGCTTCCACTCTAACCGGATGCAGCTGAATACCAGTATTTTACATGGAGCGACTGCCTATCTGACCTCCGCAACCCAGTTACTGGGTAATACGATACCCCTTGGTTAGACTGGTTGTCAGACTTTCGGGCTTCTGACTACCCGTAACGACTGTCAAATATCCATGAATAACAGGCGGGACTAACTTCCAAGCTTTCCGAGGCACGGAAGATGCCTCCGTACCTCGGAAAGCTCAGAAGTTGGTCGGTATACAACGTGTAACATTAAATGCGCAAAACCTCACACACCCCAACTGATTTTTAATTCAATTGACCTATTTCAGAGAGAAAATAAGTCATTAAAAAAATTGCAAAGGTTTTATGTGCTGTTTTAGTTTTACTGGCCATTCTGATCGTTTCTTGCGTATGCGACGACGCTTTACTGAGGGAGGAGTCGTCACCAGGCCGCTGCGCCGCGCTCACATTGGCTTGCTTGACCTATTAATAAATAGACACGGCAACGTTTTTAATGAAGATTTTTTGAAAATTGTGACCTATATTAAAAAATGGTTCAATTAATTCTGCTCGTTATTCTGATCAAACTATTTTAAGGTTTTGCGCATTTAACGTTACACGTTGTATAAAGTTGGTCACCTATACGCAGATCAACGGCGGCAAGCGTAGTTTAACCTGATCGATCGACCTGTGCGGCTTTTATTATTTAGCCACGGGCCCCTCTCCCAATAAGTAGAGCTATTTTAATAAAATTATCTATGAAATTACTCATTGGTTTTAAATAACCTCATTTAAGAAAAAAAAAAAAAAAATACTTGCTCTCTGCAAGTATATTTTATGAACTTAAAATATATTCAACTCCATGTTACATTACTTAATTTATATTAGTCGATATTGTTATAAGGGCGTTACTTTTGGTTTTACGACGTTAAGCAGTGATTGCAAAATGGCTTCATTCGTTAACAAAGTACATATATTGAGTTTAGCATTGACTTGTCTTGATTTAAATTCGCGTTTCCTAGTACATTCGATGACAAATTGCTTTGGATAAATCATTATATTAAAAAAAAAAAACCTGTATAAGTCACCAATATTTAAAAGATAACTAGCTCTACTAGTTATCTTTTAAATATTGGTGACTTATACACTAAAATATATTATAATAATAGACTGTGATAAGCCATTTTTTAAAGATGGTGTAAACATGTCTTATCATATCAAATGTACAGACGCCAGCACATCAAGCTACTACAATCTGTCAGATTTCTTTAATAGATTTTCAACTTTATTGCTAAAGCATACGGTTCAAAGTTGATTGGGAATATCTGACAGTATCGGGTAGCTTGATGTGCTGGCGTCTGTACAAAAAGAAACGTTGTTGACTTTTGTACATGATAATAAGAAAAAAAAGTGGTTCAACATAATAAATCATCATCATAATCAGCCTATAATGATTCCACTGCTGGGACACAGGCCTCCTCTCTTCAAGAGGGAGTAGCCTCTACGCGGGCCCAGTGCGGGTTGGTAAATGTCGTCACTCTGTTTTCTTTCACCGTTTTGAGACCAGAACTTAATGTATATAATATTTATTTACTTAAAACAAAGTATTGTAATAAATGTTAATTATACAATTTTAACTTAAGTGCTAAGCCGTATAACAGTTCTTAAGACCAGCACATTAATGTATAGGACCCAATATAGTCCCTTGGGGAACACCGCGTGATATTGTCGGGCTTTGCACAAAATCATCATCGTAACTCTACCTTCTAGAATCCTATAACACGCTAGTCATGTGTTATAGGATTCTAGAAGTCGAAAGAGGGATTGTAAAATAATGGGACCACATTAGTTCCTTATCTTTTGCATGCGAGATTATGAATAACTTAATCAAATGCTTTAGACTGTTGTTTCCGAAGTTAAAGTCGTGAAAAAACTGCAAGTAATTTTTTTGTTGACTTTATAACGTGTCTTTTTATTGTAAAAGAAGCCTCATCATGTGTTTAAATTAATTACAAAGTAAAATGAGCCAAATGAAAAGTAAACAGAGAGAAAATTGTGTAAAGAGTAAAGACTGTTTAAAAAGAGTATTATAAATGTAATTCTTATTGATTGACCCAAAACTCTACTTTCAATATCTGACGCAATGTTTGAACTGGCATTTTGCTTAATTTTTAATTATTATTATCTTTTAAAGTTTGTCATTATGAAATTGATTCTTGGTATTATTTACTGGTTAAAAAATCCAGTTTGGCAAAAGTAAATGTTTGTGTTTTAAAGGGGCTAAGGCGAGGTATACTTAATATTTCTAATTTTGACAGTTTAATTTCAGGTATATAATCATTTAAGCCTAAAAACATAACATATAATTGAAAAATATTATAGCATTTAATTGAAAAATCATCGACGAACCTTGAGGTTATAAAATGAACCTTGATAGTCAAATGAAAAACTGAATTTTGTTTTTATTCTAATTTAGCGAATTTACTGAACATGTGGGAAATTAAAGTCATTTTATAATTATAAAGCAATGCTAAGTGGCACGTTAAAGTTGTTATCTCATGTGCTATGTAGTGTAAAGTTGAACAGCCCGTAATCTGTAGAAACCAGCGAATAAATCGTAAAAAAAAACTGTTTTAAATCGGTTCATTGACTTGTTACAATACGTTGTTAGAACTTGTTTGTTCCTTTTTGTTTCCTGATAATAATATATAGTCTGAAATAATATTCCTTTTACTAATAAGTGAAGTTTATGTAATCATCTCTGTGGAAATCTGGAGTTTTGACCCTTTTCAAAATGCACAAAACCATACAATTCATAAGGGGTAATATATTATGTCCCCTTCTTAAATCTGTGAGTTTAGTTCAATTTAACCGATATTATTTGGATTTAAGTAAAGTAAAAAACTGGAATTAATTGTACAAAAACCATACTTACGTGTGGAATTAAAATATATGTATAGTTCTGGAATTGTGTCATAAAGTTTTTGTGAAATTAAAGAACAGCTGTATGTTGTTTAATCTCAAGAACGTTTGTCAGTTCCTAAGGTTCGTGCTGTAATGAAAACAATTGATAACTTGACCTATCAAGTTGAAACAACGCGAATTTCCGCCAGTTGTGTTCCAGATAGCAATGTTGAATTTCCTCTAGAGCTAGACTAGATTACCCACGATAACCGGTTTTTTAAACATACTCCACTAAACTTCTTCAACGTTTTGGAGACTTAAACCGCAAATAAACATGACAAGCTTTCATGCCCTTGTGTTATAACTGACATGCGAGTGTGACCAGATTACGAGATGACCATAAACGAAGCAAAAGGAATGTTTCAAGATCGTAGCAGGTAGCGTTCTATGGTTTCAGCCTACAACCATGAGAAGATGGCGTGAGTTTATGGATTTATGTATCTTTAGATTAGTGAATTACTAAAGCATGCAAGATACTTGCAAAGTTTTGTGCTACCTACTACGTGCTTAAAAGGTGTGTAAAACTAGTCAATGGCAATACTTGATCCATCTGTGTTCGTTTTATGATCTCGTATCATATCATTAATAGCTTTAATTAATAGGACTTCGTTAACAAAATAATTGTATTTTTTTATTACCGAACCGCTGCTGTCTTCGAGATTACTATGAAATAAGGTTATGGATACATTTCGTCGCAAGTAGCTGACGCTGTGTTAACTGCATCGCAAATGTCATGGTCGACTTTATCACCGTATTATGAATATTACGATTACCTACTGAATGTTTATTCATTACCATGTACAAGTTATTATTTAAAAGTTGATCTGTAGGTTATGGTTTGAGGTGTCGAATGCTTTGACGGACTAGATATTTGGGATTATGGATTTTTGGAGTTGATTTTTATAATTTGTTGTTTTGGGTCAATCTACACTAATATTGGGTTGGCACAAAAGTATCTAATGAGACACTACAAAACTCTATACAGTTCCTTTTTCCAGTTAATTGTTTTCGATAATATTCTAGTATGTTGTAGAACATTCTAGGTACTTGTGATGTGGGGGTATATAAAACCGCCCTTGCGATCGCTTTAGTCAGTTTGCAGAAAAATGGACGAGCGACAAGTTCGAACACTATACTTATACGAGTACTTGTTAGGCCACAGTGCGCGGGCTGCGGCTGACAATATCAACATTGCATTGGGCGCTGGATGTACAAGCGATGCGAAAGTGTCCCGATGGTTTGACCGTTTTAAATCAGGAGACAGGAGCCTTGAAAGTCAGCCACGCTCAGGACGACCACCCGCAATGAATTATGACGATTTACGCCGCGAACTGCAGTCGTATCCGTATGCTACCACTCGTGAATTCTGCCACGCCGTGGAATACCATCTGCATGAGCTTGGGTATCGAAAAGTTTTGGCTCGGTGGGTACTGCACATCCTTACAGACGCCAGTCGTGCAGTCCGTGTCGCTATCTGTCAATCACTTTTGCTGCGACCCCGACGTAGAGTTTTTGTCTAATCTGGTTAACTGAAGATGAATCATGGATTCATTACGAGAACGATACACGTCATTCTTTTTGGCTGCCTCGAGAAGAAACGCGACCAACTCAACCGAAGCTGAGTCAAAAGAACCGCTTAAAAGTTCTACTTTGATGTGTCTGGGACGCGCAAGGCATGCTGTTTTATGAACTAGGTATTACACTATGAAACAATAAACGCTGACAAATATTCAACCCAGCTCACCAAACTATCTGTATAACTTAGAAAGTTAACGATCATATTATTTTCTGTATTGTTCTATTCTACACTTATTTTTAAACTAGCGGCCCACCCCAGCTTCGCACGGGTGCAATTTTTTTATCGAATTTCCGAAATTTTCTTTCATACAAACTTTGCCCAGGCAATACGGAGCATAACAAAAAAAAAAAAAAAGAATTATCCAATTTGGGGCAGCCATTCGGAAGTTATGCGCGTACAGACATCTGCGACTTTGTTTTATACTATGTAAGGGTGTCTTTCGAGCAAGTTAGCAAACACTTTATTCAAGGAATCATTCTCATTACCACAATTGGTTGGATATGCAAATGTAGTGCCTGCTATACTCTTAATAACACTAAGACATCATAAGACACAATATTCGAACATTAATTTGTACAGGTGATCTAGTATCCGGCTACTTTTAGTGGTAACAACTTTTCCACTACATAGGAGCACGCGAAAATCAACCTTATAGTAACGAAAGAAGGGTGAATACATGTGTATATTAGATGTGTGAATTGCAGGCATATGGCTAGTAGTTCTGCAATTAGAGAAGAACATATGCTTTAAGGCACGTGCCACTGGCAGAACAGGAATGGACATCAGGGGCGCCATTTTTTTTTTATTCCAAAAAAGTTTGCTTGTTTCGTCTTGAAGTTTTTAGCGCTGATAAAGAAATAATAATACGGAGTTAAATATTGTGATATTTGATATTTTCGCTCTATGGAGATATTAGTTATATTTTGAAGTAGGAATCATATTTTTGAGTTAAACAAGTACTACAGTGATCTCACAGGTTATTGACATCGAGATGACTTGTGTAGCTTAAAATACTACCAAGAGCTAGGATACAATATATAATTTGCTAGTGAGCCCCAAACTAACCCGTTAACCTTGGGGCTCGGTATAAATAATATCCTGAAAAATCTCTGCCCGGTATAAAAGTATTCAAAAAAAAGGTATTCTCTCTTTCTTTACAGTTATGTTTATATTAATTTTGCAAAAATATATTTTCTCTTTCTTTAGAGTTATGTTATATTAGTTTTGCAAAAAGATATTTTCTCTTTCTTTAGAGTTATGTTTATATTAGTTTTGCAAAAAGATATTTTCTCTTTCTTTAGAGTTATGTTTATATTAGTTTTGCAAAAAGATATTTTCTCTTACTTTAGAGTTATGTTTATATTAGTATTGCAAAAAGATATTTTCTCTTTCTTTAGAGTTATGTTTATATTAGTTTTGCAAAAAGATATTTTCTCTTTCTTTAGAGTTATGTTTATATTAGTTTTGCAAAAAGATATTTTCTCTTTCTTTAGAGTTATGTTTATATTAGTTTTGCAAAAAGATATTTTCTCTTTCTTTAGAGTTATGTTTATATTAGTTTTGCAAAAATATATTTTCTCTTTCTTTAGAGTTATGTTTATATTAGTTTTGCAAAAATATATTTTCTCTTTCTTTAGAGTTATGTTTATATTAGTTTTGCAAAAAGATATTTTCTCTTTCTTTAGAGTTATGTTTATATTAGTTTTGCAAAAAGATATTTTATCTTACTTTAGAGTTATGTTTATATTAGTTTTGCAAAAAGATATTTTCTCTTTCTTTAGAGTTATGTTTATATTAGTTTTGCATAATCAGACTATAATGTTCCCACTGCTGGGACACAGGCCTCCTCTCGGTGACAGGGAGTAGGCCGTAATCTACCACGCGGGCACAGTGCGAGTTGGTAGATGTCAAATGTCTTCGAATTTTTAGTTCTAGGCCATGCCGGTTTCTTCACGATGTTTTCCTTGACGGTTTGTCATAGTTTATGATCTAATTAGCACAGTACAGACGCCAGCTCATCAAGCTACTACAATCTGTCAAATTTCTTTCATAGATATTCAACTTTATCGTTAAAGCATAAGCCTCAAAGTTGATTGGGAAAATTTGACAGTTTCGGGTAGCTTGATGTGCTGGCTTACTAAGTTATCTAAAATCTAAATGTAATAATGAATCTAAATGCTTATTAAAAATAAAATTAAGTTTTACTTGATAAAAATAATGAGAAATGTAATGAAAATAGTAATTTGAATTAACTTTCGTTTAGATAAAAAGTATAGCATTTTTAATTGCAATTCATACGTAAATACATTAAATATGATCATTAAATCTTAGTTGTATCTATGGAATTTAAATTAGAAAAATAAAACACAACGTACCGTAATAATTTACTTATTGTGCTTATCTACGAAGTTTTTGAGGGGCCCGTGGCTAAATAATAACAGCCGCACAGGTCGATCGATCAGGTTAAGCTACGCTTGCAGCGGTTAGTCTGTGGATGGGTGACCATCTTTACATACCGAGACTCCACCGTGCCTCGGAAAGCACGTTAAGCCGTTGGTCCCGGCTGTCATTCGTGGATCTTTCACAGTCGTTACGGGTAGTCAGAAGCCTGAAAGTCTGACAACCAGTCTTACCAAGGGGTATCGTATTACCCAGTAGCTGGGTTGTGGAGGTCAGATAGGCAGTCGCTCCAGGTAAAATACTGGTATTCAGCTGCATCCGGTTAGACTGGAAGCCGACCCAAAAATAGTTGGGAAAAGGCTAGGCAGATGATGCTTATCTACGAAGTTTTAAAAAATAATTTTATACTTACTCGTCAATCGCCTCCTGCCCTTATTCTAATATATTTCTCCCATACATCAAATTTTTTTTTAATTTTCTCTTCTAAAAGCCGTAGTATATATCAAGCCTATATGTTCCCACTGCTAGCACACAGACATCCACCGCGGGCCCAGTGCGGGTTGGTAGTTGTCACATGTCTTCGAATTTTTGTTCTAGGACATGCCGTTTTTCTCCCGATGTTTTCTCAAGTTATGCCAGCCGTGCTGATGGGATTTCCTGTCGGCAAAAATAATGAACCCATATACACTTTCATCCCCTATTTGACCGGTTTAGGGGATAAATTCTCGTAATTCCTTCCTTATTGTTCACCTTGGAACTCCTGTACAAAATTCCATGCTTCTAGACCAAATGGTTTAGGCTGTGCGTTGTCTGTCACTAAATTAATCATTTTTATTACGTAGAAAAAAGTTTTAAAACTTCTCCATTCATTTTTGTTCTCTCCACTACCGAGTCTTTATCAAAATCAGTCTGCAGTGTCCAGTGCTGCCACCTGTGTCCTACACCTGTAATTACAAGTTTTATTTGAATTCCTAATCACGAGTTCGTATTAAATAGGTACTAATCGATTGCCATTAGATACTGTACTAAGTCCGTTCGTAGTAAATTCGTTAACGTTTTTCTGTATAGACACCTTGCTCATTTTTATTGTGTTTATGGTGATGTTATGGGTGTTGGACAGGGTATTTGATGTTGGATAAACTTTTGAGTCCATTACTGGTCTGTTACGTACTTTTTGTTCTTATATTTTGCTGTTTTAACCTTTGTAGAATGTAGTATGGTTTTTGTTTTGATGAAATGTAAAATAAGGAGGGATTTTCTGCTCTATGATTTATTTTGTAGTTATGATCAAGAAGCTTATAGGTAAAAGTGGAGCCAATACTCTAAACACCCAAGTGAAGACGACTGTGGTCAAAAAATTGTCATTATTAGTTTGAATAATTATTGGTTTTCCTTTCCTTCCTTCCTGTGGACTTTGTAGTCTATCGGAGTATGGATTTGCGTCAAAGGTAAAAGTAGTCATGGTTCAAAGTACAAAGGCTAAAATTATTTATGCTTATCAATGAGTACCTATACATTACATTCAGAGTGATGTATACTCATTTTACCTGTTACCTATTTTGGATTAATTTTCAATTATAGGCCGACCACTTAACTGAGACGTTGCCTGAGGTAGCAGCGCGGTGCGGGAGGGGTGTGGTGACGTGATGCGAGAGCTCAGTGATTCGTCAACTTGTGACAACTATCGCCCCTCCCGCACCGCGCAGCTACCTCAGGCAACGTCTCAGTTAAGTGGTCGGTCTATAATTCATTTGATGGGAAAATTTTATGAACAAGTGGTGAAATGTGGGTACACCTCTGTCTAACCCTTCAGCGCTATACAGGCGTGATGGTAGGTGAATGTTACCAATAGTATTTATTTATTTAAACTTTTCGCACACAAAAAGGTACAAAGGCGAAAAAGACAAAGTACCTACCTATTTAATTTTTTTTTTATGAAAGTATTTGCATTAATTAATTTTAGCTATTTAAATTTAATTTATTTTGGTCAAGTTATTTTATTTTTTTTATATTTTTAATATTAAATCCATAACTGTTACGGCTACGACTTAGTCTTAAGATAATTAAGTTGTTATTAACAAAATATGGACATTACTTAGTCTGACATAAACAATTTTTTTTTTAATACTCGTAACGATTTACCTGAACATCCATTCCATGTTTATATCTGCGTATTATAAATTAAAGTCAATTTTCGTGTCTGTCCGTGCGACCGCGTTGTTCTTCTACTAAACTATACCTACCGAGAATTTTGATGCGATTTTCGTCTTCATTTAAAGTATTTATTCCGGAAGGAGCATGTGTATAAATAAAAAAAAAAATCTTGATGTTATGTCTAGTCGTAAAAGTCGTGCGAAGCGGAGGCGGGTCTTATAGTTTACTATAACTGATATACATTTTAGAACAGTACTATAACTGCGTTTTTAGGGTCCCGTATCCAAAGGATGCCAACGGGACCCTGTTACTATGCCTCCGCTGTCAGCGGGCTGTATTTCATGAACCGTAATAGGTAGACAGTTGCAATTTTCACAGAGTGTGTATTTCTGTTGCCGTTATAACAACAAATAAAAATAAAATAATTGTACGCTGGTACGGAATCCTTCTTGTCCGACTCGCACTTGGCCGACTCACTAAATTGTCGTGATTAATTATTACACGGTAATTAACACGGTCGTAAGATTATCGACGACGGCACGGTTGGCGCAGTGGTTAAGCGATTGACTGCTGCGCTGCGTGTCGCGGGTTCGATTCCCGCACGGAACAAATATTTGTATGACCTACATGTATTTGTTCCGAGTCTGGGTGTTTTTCTATCTATAATATGTATGTATTTACAAAAAAAAAAAAAAAATTGTATATAAGTAGTTTATCAGCCATCTTGTTACCATAACACAAGCATTAGGTTGCTTAGCTTGGGACAAATGGTGCTGTGTGAAATGTCCAGGGATTTATTATTATTATTATTATTATTATGTTGTCTGTTTTCTGGGATTGGCGAGGAATGTTTTTCTGGGAACTCCTCGAATCTCATCAGACTATTAACGCCAATCTGTATACGCAGCAGCTTCGCAAACTAGCAGATATGTTAAAAATTAAGCGGCCAAAAAGACTTGGAGTCCAACTTTTTCATGACAACGCACGACCTCATTGCGCCAAGTTAGGTAACACAAAAACAGCTGGAGGAGCTACGATGGCTGACTGTTCCACATCCACCGTATAGCCTGGATCTTGCGCCTTCAGACTTTCATTTATTTCGAGCTCTTAAATTTCATTTACTAGGAAAAAAATTCGAAAATTCTGGAAGTATTAAAATTGAACTTGAACATTTTTTCGAGTCCCAGCCTGCCTCATTTTGGGAGAAGGGTATTCAAATTTTGCCCAGTAGATAGCTGACTGTTGTTGATAATGAGGGAGACTATATAATTGATTAAATGTGTTTTTTATTAATAAAATAATAATAATTGGTTTTTTAACTGGCAATAATTTATGAGACAACCTAATAGTTAACCCTTGTTAAAGTTCTTCAAAAAACACAGTTTGTCTTCAATTCTCCATTAGTACTAATCATACCTATTTAGCCGTATTTGCTCCTGCCCCTACCCTTATCTATACTTCTACAACGTGTAACGTTAAATGCGCAAAACCTCAGACAACCCAACTGATTTTTAATTCAATTAACCTATTTCAGAGAGAAAATAAGTCATTAAATTTTTTTTAATGGTTTTATGTGCTGTTTTAATTTTACTGGCCATTCTGATCGTTTCTTGCGTCTGCGACGACGCTTTATCGAGGGAGGAGTCTTCACAGGAGTTACCGGGCCGCTGTGCCGTGCTGACATTGGCTTGCTTGACCTATTAATAAAAAGACACGGCAACGTTTTTAATGAAGATTTTTTGAAAAATGTGACCTAATTTAAAAAGTGGTTCAATTAATTCTGCTCGTTATTCTGATAAAACTATTTTCAGGTCTCGCGCATTTAACGTTACTCGTTGCATACTAAATTAGATATTAAATATTATAAAGGAAAGACAAAGACATTTATTCGTCGGATATGGTGGGTACAAAGTTCGTTGGCATATAAGTATAAGTTCAGGACACATCCGCTGCTAATAGCGGCATACGAATATTTACAATGTGAATCTAACGTACACGTGGATATAAAAACCTAACTATTCTACTTATACTCTAATAAACAATACAAAACACTTATAATATAGACATTATACTATAATATACTATATAAAATAAAAACACAACAATAAAAACATTTCTATTATGAGTATACAACTAAATAAATCTAACTGATTAAAAAATATATATATTTATATTATTTACTTATGTTCAAAAAAGTCTTTTAGTGTGTAAAAATTATTTTGGAGAAGCCAATTTTTTAGATTTTTTTTTGTTGTAAAAATTAAATGGTAGCTCTCTTATTACCTTTGGAATATGGTTATAAAATGGAGGTAAAGAATCTGTACAGATTCGGTACAGAAACGAAAACGCGCCGATAAGGTGAGGAAGGCGCCGTAGTCCGATGGGACGGCAATCCGACACGACCGGAGAGAGACAAGACGCAGGACCAACGGCATAACGTGCTTTCCGAAGCACGCCGGGATTACACCGCCAACTGTCAACTTCAAAATAAAATACTTAGGTAATTGACGTCCTATTCCAAATTTAAACATAATGTAAATATATTACTTAGGAATTTGCAGCTTGTATGTTACTGTTGATAGCCAGTGCCTGGGTCTAGATGCGATCTAGTTAGCCTAGGCATTATATTCAGATACACCTTGGCTTGATAAAGGTATTAAATTAAAAATGGGTGTGTTTTGTCTTGCGTAGTTTTTTTGAGCGCTTGGCAACTGTCCTTTTATGGGAACCCCAGGGTAGCAGTTTTGTGTCAATTAACTGATTTGCCATTTATTATACATTTATTTTAACATTAAATAGGTATAATTTATGACAACATCCATCAGTCCATTCGTGAAAGAATTTTCGGAATCGGATCAGTAGTTCCGAAGATTACCTAAGATAGGGCTGTATTTTTTGAACCGTAATAGGAAAACACTTAAAATTTTCAATGTGTATGGCCGCTATAACAACAAGTATGTAATAAAAACATGTAGTTTAAAATATTGTATGGTGGTTCCCTTCGTGTGCGAGTCCGACTCGTACTTGGCCGTTTTTTTCAATAAGTGAATAAACGTTTTAGCACTATACACGATTATCTTATTCTGTCTTTTTTACACCGAATGCATTCAATAAATCATTTTTAACGGACACGCACGATCTTTTTAATTTTTCGCGTTAACCATAGACAAGATGTTTATCTGCGCGGGATGCGTTTAAAAACTCTATGATAAACGATTCACGCGTAGCAGATGATGCTTTTTGGTAAAAAATCGGTTTACGAACGAAACGTGATGTTCGAAAGTTAAAAAACGATCATTATTTTTTTTTAAATTTATTTTCATGTTTTGAGTGTGCTAATATAAAATTTACATTGGTTTCCTACGATAAATAAATGTATCTAATACTTATGTAACATATTAACTAAAAATATATTAACGAAGTTTTTTTTTAAATTTAATTATTACTACGGTGTACAAGGACCGCTATCGACAGCGTTAAAAACCTCCTCCAGCCGTTTCCAAGCTGTTCTTTCTGTCTCTGGCAATTCTGCTCCATGTTCCGCCGGCTATCCTTGCAATATCGTCGCTCCATCTTTTGTGTGGTCCACCTGGTCTGTGTTTTTTGTTTATTGGATACCAGTTCGTGGTGATGTTTGTCCATCTGTCGTCTGTTACTCGTTGGACGTGTCCAGCCCACTTCTAATTTACTGCCTACGATACACCACCTTAACTGTGGCATAAGCTTACATAAGGTTTATACATATGTCCAGTCCTAGTGGATCAGCAGGATAGTAAACAATAAGCCTATTCTATGACGCATTATCAGCCTACAACGTTCCCACTGTTGGGAAACAGGCCTCCTCTCTGTGAGAGGGAGTGGGTCGTAACCCACCACGCGGGCCCAGTGCGGTTTGGTAGATGTCACATGTTTTCGATTTTTTGGTTCTAGGACATGTCGGTTCCCTCACTATGTTTTCCTTCACCGTTTTGAAAGCTATGGTGATAAAATTAAATTACACAAAGTAAAGCGTCTACCTGGGTTCGAACCCTCGAACAACTCGTAAGTCAGGGCCGCTACTGCTCTCAAGTCTATAATATGTCCAAAATTATAAACGAATATTTTGAAGTATAACATAGTCTTCTGAAAACTCTTCCTTTCAGAAAACAGCACTCTCCTCGCGGTTGCTACACAGCTAGTTTGTTAAATATTGATTTAACGGTAATGGATACAATGTAACCTCAGCTACATGTTTTATGACGTAACTCACAAAGCAGTTTTAGCCTCTGAAAAATTTCCTTCGTTACAAAATTGGCTCTTTTATCAAACCGTTCCTTATCAATTTATAAATATTGAACAGGTCGTTAATGTGTTGTTGTGGGTACTTCATAATTTTGCTTGTAAATAACTTTCCGAAACAGGCTTGCAATCCTAAAACAGTTTTTTGCCTTTGGCTGGATTATTTGCGGTTGCTGAAAACCTGATTTCAATCATTGGTTAGTAAATCTGCGGTCAAATTAGGAGGTCTACTCCCTAAGCAAGTAATCCATGGTTTTAGTCAAAGTTACGGGTCTTTCGTAGTCCATGTCACCTACGGACTTAAGTATAGTTCGGAGCTTGAACTAAGAATGATGAATACGACTTGATTTTTTTTGGTGCATGGTGGTAATCCTCATGGACTTTCTCCATCGTGGGGGTGACAGAGAAACATGCCAGACTCTTATTGGCTAAAACTATCGCGGTGTTCCACCTCTGCTGGAGCAGTGAATGCTTATTCACCGCTCCCCCGACAGGCCGCACCCACTCTCGAGTGGCACGCGTGGAACACTGCGGTGCCAACTCGGGCCTGTCTGGTCGGACGACGGACGCCCCTAGTCCGCCGCCCGTAAGCCACCTCTCATGGTGACAGTTGTCCCTACACGCGATGTGTTTTGCCCGTCCAAGCAATTGAAATTCTTACTGTTTTGACGGGCTTGTGGTATCGTGGATCTTTGGCTTTCGTTACGGGTCATCAGAAGCCCAAAAGTCTGACAACCAGTCTTACCAAGGGATATTGTATTGCCCAATAATTCGGTTGTGGAGGTTATATAGGCAGTCGCTCCATGTAAAATACTGGTAATCAGCTGCATCCGGTTAGACTGGAAGCTAGTTGGGAAAAGGCTAGGCAGATGATGACTTGTTTTGACGGAACAACTACTTTCGGACAGGCCCGTATCTTCGTTGACGGACTTTGAGAGTAGACGGTTAAATTGTAATCTTAGCGTGATGTAGCGTATCGATGGTAAAATCATAAAAAGTAAACACTAGGGAGAACAGATCTTAGATTGTAATATAATACTAGCCTAGTAATGTCCCGCTGCAGGGCAAAGTTCTCTTCTCATACAGAGAAGGCACGAGCATTGATCACCACGCTTGCTCAAGACGGGTTGGTGATTTTTGAGATCATTAGTAATTTTGGGGATTAATCTTTAGCCCAGCCGAACTGAATTGACTTTTCCAATCTCAACAAACCAGTTACAGTGCGGCCTTCGAGAGGATGCTTTCTTGACACCTGTCAGCTTCATACAAACGAATACCTACGTGTTTTGCGAGTTTGTTCTTTATTAGTTACCAAACTCTGCTTTTTAATTTGCTACACTAAAATCTCAGATGCGAGCGAACGTTTTTTGTCAACATTAAATTATTTATAATATATTTATTAGCTGTCATTTTGGTTTAGAAAATTTAAAATCAGAGTTTAATAGAACAATAACTGTCGCACTGACAGCTGTCAGGAACGCATTCTCTCGGCGGCTGGACTGTAAAAGTCTATATTACCTTTAGCTAGGTAACCTAAACACTATGTACAGACGCCAGCCATCAAACTACTACAATCTATTAAATTTCTTTAATTGATTTTCAACTTTATCGCTACATCGTAAGGTTCAAGGTTGATTGGGAAAATTTGACACTTTCGTGTAGCTTGATGTGCTGGCGTCTGTACCATATACTGTTTCCATTAACCACATAAGCAGTTATATAACGCTACATTCTTCAGTGTTAGAGGAAGCAACAACCTTATTAGAATACAAGATGCATTTCTCACGCGCCCCCTTACACGTGAGAGACGTCGCAAAAACAGCCGCCATCTTTACGCGGAAACGTTTATGATTACGAAACTCATTTAGGGTTGCGTATACGCGGGAGAAAATTCTTTTTGTAAGTGGCGAAGGTGTTTACTGGATCGAAGTAGGCATTATACGCAATTCTAGTTCTAAATATTAAATGAAACTTCTTAGGCGGCGATCCGATAATTGCACGAGAATTAAGTGTAGTTACAAGGACGCATCACGTTTAGGCACATTTCGTTACATGAGAGAGAAGAAAGATATAACTCTCTGTCTCTCTTACTAAATCTCTCTTATCCTTTATTTTACTTCTATCACGTGTACGGTGCTGCACACGCTATTTTTATTACACATTTATTAAACCTACATGGGCACTTATGAAACGAAACATCAGAAGCTAGGTGCACGATTACAATTTGTCGTTTCCTATGGAGAAAAATCGGCAAGAAACTCCATGGTTACGTATTTTTTTGTTTTTTTTTCCGATTCTGATTGGAACCTTTCTAAATTCTCTTTATGCATCATTTTATAAATAATAAATGGTAGTTAGAAATCGTGACTATAGTAATAAACAATTATAACGTCAACTGTGACATTATTTTTGTTTTTTACTTTACTCGCGTCGTCAAGGTCAGAGGTCAACTGTCTTCTTATTTTTTTCTTAAACATGTTAAGGTCAAATGTAAATGATTTTATGAAACAATTATTTTAGCAATGTCCTTCTCTTCATTCAATAAGCTACTGGTGTATTTTTTACACATTTAATCCTACATGGGCACTTATGAAACGAAACGTCAGAAGCTATGTGCACGATTACAGTTTGTCGTTTTCTATGGAGAAAAATGGGCAAGAAACTCCATGGTTACGTACTTTCTTTGTTGTTTGTCTGATTCTGATTGGAACCTTTCTAAATTATCTTGTATGCATCATTTTATAAATATTAAATCTTAGTTAGATATCGTGACTAGAGTAATAAACAATTATAATGTCAACTGTGACATTATTCTTGTTTTTTACTTTACTCGTGTCGTCAAGGTCAGAGGTCAACTGTCTTCTTATTTTTTTCTTAAAAATATAGAGGTCAAAATGTAAATGATTTTATGAAACAATTATTTTAGCGATGTCCTTGTCTTCATACAATACCTAAGCTAGCTAGCGGTTAATGTTGCAACTCTGATGCCTTTATATCTCGATGGTGTTCGCATTGACTATACAGAAACCGCTAAAGATCTGGGTGTAGTTATTGACTCCAATCTTTCATGGCGTGCTCAGGTCAATGAGGTCAGCCGAAAGGTACATTTCTCCTTTCATTCGCTGAAATGCCTTCAAAGTCTTCTGCCCTTGAAGACTAAAATTTCTTTGGCACAAACACTTATTCAGCCGATTATAGATTATGCCGACGCCTGCTACCTGGATGCTACTGAGGAGCTATTAAACAAACTTGAGCGCTTGCAAAACCTGTGCATTCGCTTTGTTTTCGGTCTTCGAAAGTATGACCATGTCTCTCACCTTCGCAAGGAACTCAAGTGGCTCCCAATCCGCCTTCGCAGGAATACTCAGATTCTATGTCTCCTCTTCCTTCCTATCCATATCCTACACAACCCGTCTTACCCTTCCTACCTGCGTGAGCGTTTTTCTTACGCTCGCTCTAGTTCCACACCGTGTAGATCACATCGAAGATCCCTCCTCAAATCCCACCCTCATAAAACAAGCTACTATTCTTATTCCTTCTCTGTCCATGCTGTAAGATTGTGGAACTCACTTCCGCCTAGCATTCGTGATTTAAAAACTATTTCTGTATTTAAATGTCGATTAAAAGAGCATTATCTTTCCTCTGTACTGTGAGTATTTCTATATATATATATACTATAATATGTATGTATATATATATATATATAAATATATGTGTATGTACATTTTAGCATTATGTATTTATTTAAGTATACTTATGTTAATTTTCGCATTATATGTGTAGGTATATTTAATATGTTACTTTTAGACTTCACACATTCTTATTTTTCTCTTCATGTTCTCGCACACTATTGTCTACATTTCTTTTTTACTTCTCCTTTCGCAGGTCTGCTGGAAGAAATTTCTTAAGAAATAAACAGTACCTTTGTACTCAAATTTTTAAAATGTCATATCCATATGTTTTTTACTGTGTGTACATAAATAATAAAATAAATAAAAAATAAAAAAAATAAGCTACTGGTGTAATTATTTTTTTTTTTAATTATCCAATTGGGAGGGATTTCATGCATAAATCAAGCAAGCTGTACCTACCTAGTCAAGTTATTTTCGGTTAGATATCCTATGTAGGTATTGAAAATAATTTCATTTTTTTTAAATTGTTAATCTTCCATTTCCAGTATAGCGTCGATAAACATTTTTATACCAATTTAGAAAGGTAGCGTTAATTTAGCTTAAAATTTCATTTCATTCCACAAATCGAGTTTAGCTTTAGACTGACCCTAAATTCGGAAGTGCTTATCTAACAAACATAGCCTTTTTTTAAAGCAGTCATAGTAACGGTTGCATAAGGCGATGCATTTCGGTTTTAAGCCCTTGATTGCAGCGAATTCGGTAACACACATGATGACGTTATTGTGTTATGTGACGCGTAATTGTAGATGGCTGAATGTACCGTTTAGAAACCGTTTTAGCTGATTAGGACTGTTGCTGATTGTATAATCAAGTAGGTTCTTAACGGGATGTTGTGGGTTTTCAGTGCCTGTACACACAACCTAGCTTATTCTGTAATACGCTTCGTGGTCAAAAGTTTTTTTTTTCGGATTTATCATCCGATCAGTCTTTTAGACTATGAGCAGATTTGATGGTTCTGTTGGCATATGGGGCGTGACTTCCAGTGCAGTTTGCCTTATCTTTTCGAAATAATTCTTCAGACTGACTTTTCTGGCCAAAACGTAGCCAAAAGTGTATGATTAAGTACTCAGTCAAGATATGGTGCCATTCATCAAAGAACCCTCTTGACAATTGGAGAAATCTGGTGGATCTATCTCAAAATATACCTAATATTGTAGAGTCTAAGGACTGTAATAACTTGAGACCTCTTTAATTTTTATTATTTGTTGTTATAGCGGCAATAGAAACACACACCCTGTGAAAATTTCAGATGTCTGAATATTACTGTTCATGAGATACAGCCCGCTGACAGTCAGACGGACGGATGGACAGCCTAGGCTTAGTAGGTAATAAGGGTCCGTAGGCATCTTTTGGGTACGGAACCCTAAAAACGGATAAAAAAGTTATTCTCAAACGCGAACAAGGCCTATGAAGTCGTGCAATAGGTAGTACACATTTTTTTAACTCTGTTAATTGTTTTTATCTTACACTTACGGAATCCATGTTATGACATGTTTCGGACTTATCCTAATTTACTTTTTTTCCACCGCCAAATGCGTTCAGAAACCAAATGGTCCGACCACATTTCACACCCGGAAATACATCTAAACTTTTTTTTGCCGCGAACCTTTTTGAGTTTAATTTTTAAAAACGAATGTCGCCATAATTTCAAAGATAAGAAGTAAAAAGGAACAGGTATTTTTAAAATGTAAATGATAATTTTTGGCGCTCTAAATCGGCTTATTAGTCGATTCACATGAATACACTCGTCCATAACGGGCGAATCGACTCTATTAAATAATATAATTTTAATATAATTTAAATTTTATTTAATTTTTTATATATATTTTTTTTTCTATAGGGGACCCGCATGAATTTAATTTGTTTGTGGGCGAGTCAACAACTCAACAAATATATATGTTTTAGGTAATTGGCACATTTTGAATTTTATGCAATAAAGTATAGAAAGTAATTTCGTGCAAATCTTCTACTAAGCCTCTAATTCTACCTAAATGATTATTTTTAGGTTCCTAGTACAGGCATCTAACATTATTATACCTTTGTAAGTAATTTCTAAGACTTTATGTAATAATTTTACCAATTTTAATACTGAATAAAACATTTATTTATTTATTAGCCACTCAACATTTTTTTTACTGACTAATATTTAGTAAGATTGCTTGATAACATCACTGGCTATTGAATATACGTAGAATTACATTATTTATTCAAAACAAGGCTCGATATTATAAACAAAAATGTACAAGTCATAAAATGGGCTTAGAGCATGTTAGACTCAGGACTTATAACGATTAAACACGCAATTAGCATGTAGCAATTAAAAAGATAATAATACGACATGACAATAGAACTTAAACAATTAAAATCGATGATTAATCTGCTTGAAGGTAAAGAGATCCTTATCAACTGTCAACTTTGACGGGAGTTTGAGGGTTCATTTATCAAGATGGCGCCGTTAGTTTATGGTCTACGTGTGAGGTGGCGCTATCTGTCATCGTTGGCCAGATTCCGGACTTTTTGACCCCTATCTATGAATGAACAGTCATCCAAGTATATGTCTGTAGAAGTCTCTTAATTAAGTTTATTGTTCGGAAGATTTGTCAGTGTTGTAATTCTGGTAGAATTAATGATCAATATATTTTTAGGTCTCTTTATAACGTGATTCCATCAAAGGATAGCTGGACAACCTTTAATAATAAACAAATTCCAGTGTGGATTAAGAAGCTACAGATTTAAATCAGATTTTTCGTTTCAAAAGATTCAGCTTGAAATTTAAAAAGTTACTCCAATATACTTATGCAAGAAAGGGTCACAAGAGTTAGAATATCATTAAACACAGTCTTTGAGTGTTGTTTTATTGTAATAATATTAAAATAAAGTTTCTAAGCCTGAGTTAGCTCAATAAACACGTCAGTAAGTTCATTATAAGGATCGGATTCTGTAAGTAATGTGTTTCAATCTAATATGGGAATTGAAAGAAAAATCTTGGAGCGCGGTTCCTCTATAAATTGTTTACGTCAACGGAGAGTAATTTTATGGTGTTTATTTAATACCGAGGCTATTAACCTGTCTTCGGCAGTGTGATCTTGGCTCTTTGACTTTTAAAACAAAGTTTCCACGTAGTAAATATTCTAGCCAAATAATTATATAACTAATCTTTTGAGGACATTATGATAATGCAATGAATGCAGAACAAGATTAAAGGGATTCATAAGGGCAAGAGAATGATGATACCTTTCAATACTCAGTTTTATCTAGTTAGTCATTAGGTGTTCTGGAAGATTCCTAATTCTGATTCCAAGCCTTACTGGAAGCCAGTTTGTAACCAGGAGATAGGCTTCGATATAATTTCGTCTTAGTGCGGATTTCACCAATGTAACTGAACGCGATCAACACTTCTAAACCGCGTTCAAGAGCTGTCAGTGTCAATATTCCAAAACAATTTTGGCACTGACAGCTCATGAACGCGGTTTAGATGTGTTGAACGCATCCAGTTTTCATTGGTGTAATTCGCCATTAGTGACTTATACTTGAGGTGAAATCTTAGCAATAGGTACAGGTGCCGTTCTAGTTACATCACCTCATCATCATCATCTCAGCCCGGAATCACTTGCCGCTGGGCTTAGGTCTTTCTTTTCTGCCATAGTTACTTCTCGATTCCGTGTGCCCCTCATTTATGTGTTTTTCGCGATTTTGATAACACCTCAAATCCTCAACGAGCCAGCAATATGTTTATCAAAAATGATTTTAGGCTAGTCTATTACATACCTATACTTCCAACTGTTTTAAATCCCCTAGTGTTATTTATAGATGTCCGTATAGGTGTATCCATATCATCACAGCTGGCCCTATCAGAATAGGTACTAGCGCCGCAGTATACATTTTTTTTTTAAATATCGCAGCATAGAGCCAGGAGATAGGAGCCTTTTTGGCCTCGCACAGGTCTTTTTTTGTAGTTTTGTTAGTTTTAAATGCTCCTTTTTTACTGTTTGTATTTCCTGTGCGTGTCCATAATAAAACTTATTTATTCCATTTCTTTCTTTCTTCCTATTACTCTGATCCAAAAGGACCTCTCTCATTGCCAAGAAGCCTATTGACTTAGTACAGAGAAGGGTGTCGTTCTCTATAGAATTTAACGACTAGGCGCTAAAATAATTATTAGGTAGTTACTCTTCCGCGCGAGCTGTAAAAGTCGATCATACTTCAGTTTTAGTTGCGTATCGCCGAGAAATTCCTCTTACGAGTCTTTAAATACCGCTAATTTATCAAGTATAGCCGCCCTTTATGATTTATTAATCAAATCACCGCTACTATGTGTGTATTGTAATTTAAATCTCATTTTAAAACTTCGATTTCGGTAATAAATTCCGATTCGATTCGATTGCTGCATTTCTAAGGTGGGTGCAACTCTCATTCTGGGCTGGTTCACGAGACATTACAAAGAAACAGTAATACTCATCATCGTTGTCATCCTTGTTTTCCCATTGCTGAGTTTAGGCCTCTATCGTTTTGTGCCATGCTTTCCTAGTATGTGCAAGTCTCAACAAGGTCTTACACCAGTAATATTATTTAGGAACAGTGATGTTCATCCATTGGTAGCCTTGGCAGCACTGCAGAGTATATTCTTCTCTCTTTCATGCCATGCTTTCCTAGTCTGTGTGTCTCAACCAGCACCCTAATTACGTAACTCACTTTCTATCATAATCTGAATAATTTTGAAGGATATCGCTAATCTATTGCTGTATATGTTCAAAAAATGTGTCTGCTCAATAATGTAATTATCGCAAAATTTTGTTGAACTGTCAAAATGACAGCCATTGCTACTGTTAGTGTGTTACTCAATAATTATCCTTATCCAGTTACATTATTGGTACTAAGAAACATAATAGTCACGTGAAATATCACGGAAATGCAACAAACGGTACTTGCGGAAAAATCCAAATATTTATGCAAGCATTACCGCTGTTGTTTCATAATGTATACATTATGTGATAACCGATGGATTATGGGGAATAATGCACTAAACCACCGTTAACTGCTTAGGTAATAAGTTTTCAAACAACACAGGCGGTCGATTCTGTAAAAATCTCACCGTGAAATCATAAGTGAAGTGAGCTTGAAGTAAGCAGTGTCAATAGCGTTAATCCCTAATGACAGCTCACTACACGCTCACTTTACCCAAGTTTCACGGTGAGATGGTTACAGAATCGCACGGCTGTTCTCGTTTATTTATCTGCATTAAGTTTTGTCATGTGTTCTAAAAACTAACTATGACAATTTTTCTGTAATATAGAGATATTGGATAGGACCCAATATCACTATCCACACACATCATTATCATCAACAGCCCCACTTCTCCTAATGCACATATGCCTTTCTTTGTTTTGGCCATTCTCCACGATCAAAATGTAAATGGTTGCCCTCAAAAGTCAATTGTTATGGTGGTCCTCAAAAGACAATTACTATGGAGTATTTAAGTCTGCAATACTTGACTTACTTTTAGTAAAATCACAAACTCTTATCTCCAAAAGAACATCAAAACGGTTGACTTGGCAACAAAGTTCGGATACACACACAAAAATATGTCGTGACTCGTGTCCTTTAATTCAAAACCTTATCCTTCTTAGAATTATAGTCCTCATTCCCGAGAGGAATGGCTCTAAAACTAGATGTTATCAACGCGGCCGGCCGGCAGGATGGTCACTCGGCGAGCCGAGCAAGTAAGTAATGTCCGAGCCATCCTGTACAGAGAGTACATACAAGTTGGGCAATTTAAACATGGAAGTACTTATGAACTGCCCTGACTACTCTGCAGGTTTAGGGGAGCAATGACCTATATCCTAGCCGGACTCGCACACGACATAACGATTGAACTACACGGACATTCAACAACTATACTAAACTCTATTTTTTGTGTATTAGAATCGAGTTCTAATCATAGATTTCAGGATGTGTATCCGAATTTAAAAAGTCATACGTCAGATTTGGCGGCAATTCCAATTTGATTCTTATTGGAATGTGAATAGTTCCGAATTTAAAAATCGTTGTTGTCATTTAGCCTGTTCGGACGCCGAGTGCGCCTCTGAAGTTTATGTTTTTTAAGAATTTATACTGAGTCGACCGGTGGTGTTCTTGCGCCGGTTATTTTTAACCAATCCAAAAGTTTATTACATGTGCTTACGCAATTAATAGGAGTTTTTATTGGACCGGTAAAGGACTAAAAGCGTTTGATCGAGCTAGAGATGCGTTCAGTGGTATTATTTTGGGAGCATTCGAACGCAGTGCGCTCGTTAAAGGAATGTTCTTACCGCATTGTATGTGCTTCTCATCAAGGTAATTGTTGATTTTGGTCTACATGGTCCTGTTAAAGGCTTTCAGATCAATTGTCACGTCATAAACTGACTCGTTTACTTATGGGCAAACTCTTATAGGATGTTTAACGTCTCAAGTCCTTTAGATTAGGGTCTACCGAACTATTTCCAGTAACGCATTGTTTACTCCTTTGATTTCCTATATGGGAACTGCGGGGTGATTGCGCAATACACTAGCAGTAGCAACGGCTTTCATTTTGACAGTTCAACAACATTCATTGCGTTATTTATGTTGTTGAGCAGACCATTTTTTCGAACTTATGAAGCAATGGATTAGCAAGATCTTTCCAAATTATTGAGATTGATGGTGTGTTACGCAATTTGTGTGCTGACAAGTCAATAGTTACAGCATGACAAATGTTTCATCCTTGATACAAAAGTGGCACAACCTTATGCAGATCATAAGGAATCCTTCTCGTGTAAATCTAGATGTCTAATTCAGTCTGATCTTTAGTAGTTTTGACACTGTCTGTTCTGTTGTTTTTTTAACGTATTTAGTAGATATGAAAGAAACTATCGCGAGGAAACTCTATCGACGTGAGGTTGCGTTCTTGACACCTGTGACTTTCATAGAAACGAATACGTGTTTTTCGAATTTGATCTTTATTAGCTACTAGAATTGTTACACTGTTAGGAACGCATTCTCTCGACGGCCGGACTGTAGCATGTCCTAAAACCAAAAATCCGTAGCCACGTGATGATTTGACATCTACCACATGCTCTGGGCTAGCATGGTGATTATAATAGGGTCGTTATACAAGGTGTAACTTAAATAACGCACAACCTCTTAAGGGGTCATTGTACTCATCATTATGAACAACTTTTACTATGGGACCAAACCAGAATCGCGAAAAAAAAATCAGCTGTTCCCTACATTTTGACGAGTTATGCGAACATAAATGTAGGGAACAGCTGATTTTTTTTTCGCGATTTCAGCTTTGGTCCCATAGTAAAAGTTAATAATAATAATAATAATAATTTGATTGATTTGATTTTTGATTTGATTTTTTTTTTTGTTTTTTTTTATTTGATTTGATTTTTTTTTTATTTTTTTTTTAATTTGATTTTTTAATTTGATTTGTATTTTTTTTAATTTTTTTTTTTTTTTAGTTGTTCAATATGATGAGTACAATGACCCCTTAAGAGGTTGTGCGTTATTTAAGTTACACCTTGTATGTGACATTTAAAAGTTTCGTGCTACGGAGCCAACGTGCGAGTCCAACTCGCACTTAGCCGGTTTTTTCTACACGTCCAGAAAAAAAGGAAAATAAGCCAAATTAATTTGCCTACTTGTGTCCGGTACAATCCTTGTGATAATAAATAAAATCCAATTGCAATGGTCACAGGCATCTGTCGCTCATTAATTAGCCATCTTAATTCATTCATTAATTAAGCACTTCGTTTTTCAAAACTACATTTTGCACTTATTATATTTTTAATTCTTAGATAATGCTGATCGTAAAACTTAGGAGCTTATGTCAGTAGATACTTACCTACTTAACTGTGTACATAAACATTGGATTGGGAAATATAAGCCGTGACTTATAAAAGGTCAAAATAAATTAGCTAGCGAAACTCTGTAGACGTGATAGGTATCGATATCTAAACATGATAAAACTAAAAATTAAGAAATTAATTTTGTGTTTTTTTTGCCGGGTCATAGACAGCTGTTAGTGTATTTACTCGAAATATCAGTTTAAAAAATCTTTTTTTTTTGTGTAACCTTGTCAGACGTGATTGGTCAATATCTAAAAATTATACAACACATCTTCTCAACTCATACTTTAGGTAAAAAACACTACCAGTGGTCGTTGACCCGGAAGAAAAAACATCAAATCGTTTTTATTTCTATTTTATTATCGTGTTAAGATATCGATACCCATCACATCTGCACAGTTTCGCTAGCTAATTTCATTTGACTCTGTATGACAGTGAAGTCTGAACGATAAGTTAGTCGGTCGGAAATCAAGAAAACAAAAGATTTCTTTCAGCGAATAATCTTAAAAGAGAATACACATACGCAGAATAGCATTTACCAACAGAAGTGCCGGAATATTTATTAAGTCCGCCTTTGTATCTTTTTGTGTGCGAAAAGTATAAATTAATAAATAATATAGCAGTTCGTCGTGGACGTGGTTCAACAGCGGACCAACGGTTTGACGTGCTTTCCGAGGCAAGGAGGGCTCTCGATATGTATCCACGGAGTGACCTCGGCAAGCGTAGCTTATCCTCTGATCGAACCGTTCGAAACATTGGTAGTGTAAAGATAAAACGAAACAAAATATCGTTTTTAAATATCTTTATCTTACATAACTAGACTTTTAAATTGCAGGTGCAGGCTTATTTTAGTAACTATCGTCTTGTCTTGTCCCCACTCAATGTATGGAGTCTACAGAGTGTATCAGCAACTACAGTCCGCGCGCGAGCTCCGAGGAATGATAAGGAATGTTGACGTAATGAGCTAGAGTTGTGATTTAGTCGATATTGCACTGTCGATACATCTTGCTTGAGCCTCCGCGCGAGTGTACTTCATGAAATCATTTTATGAGGGTATTATGTACTTGAAATAAAAAAAAAAATGATGAAAATAAACTCTCCTCACGCACTTCAATAATAAATGAGTCGAAAACATTCTCCATTAAGCCATCCCTTTGACAGTAATGTTCCTCTAATGCTAAAACGTGTTTATCATATCCACACCAATCTTCTTTTGTGACATGCGTGATAGCTTTTTCGGTGATCTCCTTCAGTCTCGTCAGAGAAAAATCTGAAGTAATGTTGTGTTCCCTCACGAGCCTTTTAACTTTTGCCCATGCGAGCTCTATTGGGTTCAAGTCGCACATATAAGGCGGTAATCGCATTGCATCGTGACACAAAACAACATAATTATAAGTGTAGTACTATTTATAGTAGAAAATAACACTACCTACTATCGCAAAATTAAAAATGACTCGATAAGCGTGTTCTCGCGTCAAGGTCGACACTAGTACTGGGATAGTGCGGGGTATGGAGCGACGGTCGGGCGCGGCACACACCCGCCCGCTTCCTCAGCCACCGATTCCTCGGAGCTCGCGCGCGGACTGTAGCTTCTGCGCGCGACGTCGCACGTGTGAAATTTCTTGTTCCCCCGACCCACCCGTCGTATCTCATCGCCAGCCCGCAGTGTATAGGATGTTCTTGTTATTGCTATTATTCTTCCCCTCGTTTTCGCTTACGGTTCTTTCTGATTTTTTTTGGCTCGGCTCCTAACGTTCTTTCCGTGATTATAAATAGTCTATAAGCCTTCCTCAAGAGTTGGGCTATCAAATCCAAAAATATTTTTTCAAATCCCTCTGATAATTGCAGTGATTTTCGCGTTCAAAAAAAAAAAAAAACAAAAACCTTTTCATCCTAATTGATCACACATACATCATTCATATTTGGACCAGACATCTTTTATGATTGGGTCGTCCATACTTTTGGGTCGAGGAGGTATTGACGTTTTGTATGGGACAGTTTATAATTTTTTCGTGATTACGATGTCTGTCCCATGGAGAAAGTTGTTCAGTTCGATGGTTTGTACCACACCCTTGAATATGACCACCCCTTTCTGATACATCCTGTATATTCAACGTGAATAAATAATTACTATCATCTGTTTTGAATTTATAATTATTTAAATGATTACGTTTGCATTCGTTTTGTATGAAAAATGGCGGTTAAATATTTCTGCATACGTTCTGTTGTTGGTTAGTTAATAGAGAAGTCTAAACTCGTAGAGTGGGGCTACCTCGATGGAACGGCAGCAGTGTGTGGATGTGGAGCTGTGTCACAAACTGTGCGCCAACTCCCATCCTGCCCACTGTACCCCAAAACATGCGTCGTGGAAGTGGCGAAGTTTTGAGCAAACAAAGGGAGATGGAAAACGGTGGGCCCAAATGTAATAAGTTGAGATTATGATCTAAAAAATTAGTCATATTTTTTATTTTAGAATATGAAAAATGACTTCATTTCTAAATCTGGAAGCGGAGAAATATGAAAAAGATAGTTTTCGTGAGATTACACTGGTCGGCATCAAAATAAGGGCAAAACTATGTATATGTAGCCTTGATATGAACATTTTCAAAAGCTCCCCATGCTCTTTTTTCTTTATCAACCAACTTAGATTTGAACAACTGGTCTATAAAGAACAGTTGTTGGGGACAAACAAATAGCGCACAATTCGGCCTCACTTATGCGTGGAGAAGAAGAAGAAGCCTCCTTGTCGGAACCAGTGCGGCACCGCGCCGGCAGGACCCAACATGCTGCTGCGTCCAGCAATCCCGACGACGCTGCTGTACGTGTCCAGGCTGCACCACTCCACGAAGGTTGAGGAGATCGTGGAGTACCTGCGTGTGAAGACCAACTGGATTTTGAGGGTCGAGAAGTTGGAGCCGCGTCACAACACGAACTTCAAGTCGTTCGTGGTGCGTGTTCCGACACATCATCTCGAGAAGTTTCTCAAGGAAGAGTTCTGGCCGAAGGGTGTTGTGTATCGCCGGTTTCGTGGCCGGCTACATGACACCAGTCAGCGAAACACGACGCTGACACTTCGTGTGCAGTAGTATAAGTTGTGTTATGTTGTATTTATTTATAGTATTTAGTTATTTATAGTATTTTTATGTTATATTATTATAGTATTGTATTTGTGATAATTTTGTATGTATTAGTTTATAAGTATGTTTGTAATAGTATGTATTGTTATTTCTATGGGCCTTAGTTGCCTGAAATAAAGGAATAAATAAATAAATAAAAATCTACTATCAGGAGTTTAACTGTCTCTCCATCTCTGTCCATAGCTTTTACAAAAACAAAATATATATATATTAAGCCTAATTTGATATGTATAGTGGCGGCAAAAATATTTTTTGGCTGTCAACTAAAGGAAAACAAAAATTGCTTATAGCATCAAAACTGGACGTGCTAGATAAATTTTGATTACATATTTGAATTTAGCGTGTCGATATGTATCAAGGCCACATATACATAGTTTTGCTCTTATTTTGATGCCGACCAGTGGAATCGATTGCCTACACAGTTACGAAAATAAAACCTTTGCACCAAATAAATAACTCAAAGTAAATAAAAGCACTAAATATACTTATATGCAATATGGTGCATATAATTACAGTCATATTAATAAATAAAATATCAATTAATTACTGAAGAACCAATATTAATGATTATCGATTTCAAATCGATTAAAATCAGTCTTCTATTTTTAGTCTATTTATGTCACTGATTGGCATGACAGCTGACTGACATTGACACTAGACAGTTTCCGACTGCTCTTGTTTGCTCGCTCGTTTCGTGAGTTCCGATGCGTTTTGAGTGCTTTCCTTTTCATATGATTTTCCAAACATTTTCTACTAAATATAATAACTATTAGTGCAAAAGAACATACATGTATTTTGCACTTCAGGAATCAGCTGTTAGTAAAAGATTGTAACATAACCGCACTTTTACTTAATCTCTTATATCCCAGCCGTGCGATTCTGTAACCATCTCACCGTGAAAGCTTGGGTGAAGTGAGCGTGGAGTGAGCTGTCATTCGCTAGGGATTAACACTATTAAGTGCTCACTTCACTTATGATTTCACGGTGAGATTTTTACAGAATCGACCGGCTGTTCTCAGATTGACAAAATCCACAGAATTTTCAGTGAAAGGTTGATAATATAATAAGCTATTAACTGACACCACTTTCATCTTTTTACACCCAGGCCCTAGATTGTGTGTAATCGTTTCAGTCTCCTTTAAATAACTGTCGTACCAGCGACACGAAGAAGAAATATGGAAATAAAAGACATTTTGCGCCGCCCCCAAATAAATCGGTATGAGGGCAAGAGAATGAATGAATGAATGAAAAACGTTTTGTAGTTGATAATGTTTTTTGCGTAGCAAATGTAGTTGATAATGTTTTTTTTTGCATTTCTATTAAATATCGATAAAAATTACCTATGTTTTTTAATCGAGAGCAAAAATCCATACAATTTTCATTATAAAATAGCTAATTTAGTATAGACACGACTATTTAGTCGCATTGTCGAACCTTTGTCCAAGTCCTGATGTGAACGGTTTATTTAATATTTTGATTGTTTAATTAAGATTGTGTTCAAGCCGCAGTCGTGACTATTACATTACTAGTATAATAACTGACTTATGAATTCATTATTTCCACGGTTTACTACATTTTAATAATACTAACATACCAGGAGCTATAACATTTTAACTATAATACACTAAAGATAAGAAGCGATTGAAATATGATTTGTAAATATTGAGTGCCTTTTGAATGTTTTAATTTTTGGACTACTGTGATTGGCTTTTCACATACTTACTTGAATAAGTTGCCTAACATTAGACAACAATAGAAAAATAATCATGGTAGTTTAAAACACCAAGTCGAAAATGTCCGCATTGTAACAATAAAATCAACCAAAATCGTAATGAAATTTTCCATTAGCGTACAGTCGCCAGCACATCAAGTTACTACAATCTGTCAGATTTCTTTAATAGATTTTCAACTTTATCGCTAAGGTTCAAAATAATGTGCTGAATCCATGAATGAAGCGTTGAATATTATGGACTGTTATTAAAAAAAAAAATGCTGTTCCATACATTTTGACCGCGCAAAAAAATCAGCTGTTTCAAGGAAAATTGTAATACCTGCACTTTTCTATGAAACAGCTGTTTTTTTTTTCGATAATCGACTTATTTTCAAAATTTCTACGCCTAAAATTTTTGCGGGGTTCTAGAATCATGTGCCTAATTGAAGGTTACAGTTTGCACGACGATGTCCCTATCACCCTGTATTTAATCAAAATAATACTTACACGAATTAACTCTATGATATCTTAAGAAAAAAATAGTTAACGTGTACGTCAGTAAGTACGTATCAAAAAAAATAAAAAAATAAAATGATCCCATAATGACACCATTCAATCTAAGTAGGTCATTCCACCCCATAAGGTCAGTACCCTACCACACAGGGTCAGTACCCTTGGGTAACAGGACTATGGTTTTTTGGGCGATAGGCCGGACAAGCTCCATTTTTTATCGACCGCCCTGGGAATGATTTTACTTATATAAGTACCGTTAAAGACGGGTGCGCGAGGGAGTTTAAAGTCTGAGATTTATTCGGAGATAGATCTTGGTCTATTGGAGAATGATGATGGAAATATGAGGAGGAATAAAAGGTTGGGCTTTTAATGCTTACATAAAGGGTTTTATTTGCACATTTGGGTTTCGCTTTTTATTTTTTTGTGCAATATGCTAAAAGGGATGGTACAGGCAAAAAGGAATCATATTTTAAAACAAAATCACACTTATAATCCATATGAGTCCATATTTTTTTTTAATAAATTGTTTTTTTTCCGTTTTTATTTCTATTCACTTTTCTTTTATTTTTTATGTTTTTAAGTTATTATAGTTACAGTGTTACAGTTTTTTTTAGTTTAGTTTGTGATATTCGTATGCGAGTCCCAACAAATACTTTTTCTTTCTTTCTTTTCTTTATTCTAGTATTTCTCATATAAAATAGGCAACCCCTAATGATCAACAAAACTTCAACACTTTGTGCGAAAACAGCTGTCACACGCACAAAATACAAAATACAGCTCTCTAGCACCATAATGCAGTTTTAATAACTCAATGTCCGATGAATATCCAATCGTGTAACAGATACAAGAAAACAATGTCTACATTTAAATTTTGAACAACAATTAAAGGTCAGATGACAGCTGTCTGCTATTGACAGCGACATTCAACCGCGTTGACATTAAATCACATATTTACCATATTTGGCATGTCAACAATTTAAAGGCGCAATTACACTTGGTCTTAGGCGTCGAAAGACCTCACTCGAATTCGGGTACCCGATGCATTAATTACACTGGTCATCGCACTGCGGGGTAATTGCGTAACTCAATACTGTCAAAATGAATGGCTTTCATGTTGACAGTTCAACTACATTCATTGCGTTATTTATGTTGTTGAGCAGATCAATTTTTCGAACATATGAGGCAATAGATTAGCAATATTCTTCAAAATGATTCATATTCTGATTGATAGTGTCTTGCCCAATTAGGGTGCTGGAATAGGGGTTAACGACTACGAGTATAGTTTGAATGAAGTCAAGTACCGGCGCCCGCGTTCGGGCAAGTACCTACGGACGCCATGTCAGCCGCCATTTGGATGGGTATTGGAATTCGGTTAACCGACACAATGAAGCTGGACTAGATTGTCGGAAGACGGGCGTAGTCGACCCTGTTCATATACACTTCGTCGTTTGCCCGAATTCCAAAGGCAATCAACTTCGAGAGAAATTGCTCCACGACCAAGTGTAATTGCGCCATTAACGTGTATGAACTTGCTTTAAGATTTTAACAACTGTACCGAGGGTCGAAAGTATCGAACTTCACCTTTTGAACTCTCGGGTTGTTCGCTAATTAAAATTTACGATCTGTTAATTTCTTATGCAGTTCTTGCGGATTTTATTTCACTTGAAATTGAACGCAACAGGTTCCTTATTTACGTGATTTGCGAATTAGTATTGCTTCCCATTTGGCAAGAACAGTGTAATTTCCATACAGTTGTTCTTTTTAACCCCTAATCATTTCTTAATATGCCATCGCTGTCTTCTGATTTATATCGAATACTAATAAGTGTTTCTTATTACTGACATTCAATCACATTAAGATAAAATAGAAGCTTATAAATAATTTTTTAATTAGTACCTACTCTTTGACTATAAAATCCAAAACTGTTATACACCATTACAACCAAAACTTCGATACAGAAAAAAACATATATTTGAAATTGCCACGAAAAATATACATGCTACGATATTCCGTAGCAATTCAATCAAATACCTTTGATAATTTCGCAATCAAAGTACCGCGCTCTCATAAGACAGAGGGAGATGTAACGATCACAATCGATAGAACAGTTATCGTGAGTTGGACAAATTCTATGGTCGCGCGTGTGTAGCTGAGAAGATGCCCGCCCTTCCGCATTCCGAGCGGCCGGCGACCTACTGCGCCAGTGGCCGCGTATCCCTGATCCTGCCGCGGCATGCGCTTGCGCACTATCGAAGTATCGATAGTCGATGTTTATGGCTTTACTTAGACGGTTGTTTGTTTGTTGTTGCAATATTTTGAAGGAACAAAAAGAGACTTGAAGGACCGAACACAGCTCAATTAAAAAAGGACCACATTTTTTGGTTTTTCGTAATTCTCAATTGGTAATTTTGAAGATTATGTAAGTGTTGAATATTCCTATTGTACGGAACTTTAGATTTTAATCAAAAGTTTTTAATTTTGAGTGCTTGTGTATGTAGGAGTGCAGATTGAAATGATGCTTGAAAATACGTTTAACTTATTTTAATAAAATACAAATAAATAATACACTTCTTAGCTCGTTACAAATCATTTCAAATCTAGAAGTCACTCCTGTTTTATGTTTTTTTTTTTTTAAGATAGCTAAGTACAGACAATACAGCCAATATCATCAAATAAAACTGCGTGCAGGCGACGTGCTACTTTATTAAAATTCCTATATGTATATTGTATACAAAATTAAGTCAACATCATTATTTAATTGTACTTATTGAAATTAGCAAGTTTAATTACAAATATCATGAGGTCGTATGAATAATGTCTTTCTACATCTGCTACTTAAAATGTGGGTAAACAAAATTATGTAATTTACTTTCAAAGTCAGTTTTAAAAGGAAACTATGCTTTCTTTGACGTTGCTATTTTTTTTCTTTCGTTCGATACTCTCAAACTCAAATCATCGATACTGCTACTGAAATCACATCACTAGAGCTTGGTTTAACGGGTCCCAACCCTACATAGCCGGCTAGTTTACATGGATACCGCTAACCGATACATCAAAAGGTTAGTACTTCGGTAATAGCTTATTATAGTCGCTCCTATCTCGTAAGTGGTCGCGATTATACCGTGGCTGGTTCGGAATTTAGGACTAACGGTTGGCCTTTATCGTTCTCCTATGATTTATGCGCTCCTGGTAGCGTTACTTATTTATATTTGTTTGGTTTTCTTATTAAAGGTATCTGTTGGTTGTCTGTCACTTTTTTTATCCTACGGTACTTATTTTGTGGTTTGTATCTTGGTAATGATTATACAATGTACATTCTTATGGGACGTAAGGATTATTTAATTGAAGGCTCGTCTCTGTGTAGGTTCTTTCTTGTTTCTTTCATGTTCGATGTAATCATTGCTTGCTGCTAGTACTTATTTATCTAAATAAACGTAGTGGGTGGGTATCATATGTAGTTGTTTCCAACATTGATAATGTTGGAAACTTTCTCTGGGACTCGCTTTGATATCATTTTATTAAATTTCGATTATAGATTTTTCTTCAAATCCAACTTCATTTGCAGTTTTCAATGTGCCAATCTTTTGGCATATATTCCTATATAATAGGTATATTGGTTAATCAGATCACATTGTTTTCATTAAAGTTAAACTGCTTTATGATAGTATATCAAGTGCATTGGGTGCAATTACGAATACACTTGACATTTGTAGCGTTATTTGTCATCAAGAGGGTCACCGTGAACTCTCATTACGTCAGTTTGATCGCTGTTACTTACCTGCTCTGCAATTTCGTAAATGAGCACGGTTCCTTTAACTTACAAATGACAATTGGTTGTTTCTGCGATTGTTTTAGTAGATGATATCGTCTCGTTTATATAATGACGAAGTACGTCGCATAATGTCTCATCATTTAGAGTGATCTGTTGTTAAAATAAGAAACCAATCAATTTTCCTGAATTTTCCAATGAATTTTCCTTTCCTGTTGCAATTTGTCATTTTCGACGACACTTTTGGTAGAAAGAAATTTGCATTTTTATATACAAATGTGATGTCTCATTGGGAAATGGATCGACTAAACATTAAATGACTTCAAAAGAAATTCTGAATTGGATCATACCATTATATCAATCAAACTTGATGCGCCTTTCGAACAAGAATACGAACAGCATAGTCTATTAAGACTATCATGAGTCAAACCATACGTCAATCCAACTGACGAAGTACCGTTAGTAAGTAATAACCATAGAAGTGAAGCCAGTGACGACAACAGAAGATCTGTTGTCGTAGGTCATATAACTATCTTTAGTATTATCGTTGTATGTTGTTTGTATAACAGATATGTGCGAGATTCTTAGCTTATTGATGATGTATAATTCAATGGGTTCTTCTTCCACTATTCTAGTGGCATATTGTGCTGTTGCTACTGTTATATATACTGTTTATGTTAGTTATTTGTTAACTTAGGTTAACTATAACTAAAATAATATACATTAGCAACAGCATTCTGTTCGTAGGTCCTACAGTCAGTCGGATTATTTCGTTGGGCTTATCACCGAGTTTTATAACCTGTGTTTTTTGTAGGTCATGTGCGTTGATACTTTGCTAGCTCCTACAGAAAATCGGCGACTGATTGTTTGCTATCTGCGAACGCTCTGTTTATTTGGTCTTCATTTAAGAGAATGATGTTCCTTAAGTTTTCTTTCAGCCTTTATTAAATAACATTTTGTTATTGTGACCGACTCTTTTCTAATTTTGTCCTTGGACTATAGAACGACTTTCTAAGGATGGTCTGTGGAGTTTCTTGCCGGCTCTCCTTCATAGGAAACGATCATTTGGCACCATGCACCTAGCTTCTGACGTTTCATAAGTGCCCTGTAGGTTTATGTCAAATAAAATATTTGATTTTGGCCTTTATTAGTTTTCTTTCATAGATGATGTGTGAACAGTTGTTAGAATTACGATATTTGCTTCTACTATTATTTTCTCCTATGATTGCCAGATATAAGTCCATGAATTGATTGATGAATTATTTAGAAAATATTCATCAATGAAGGTACCAGATATGCAATCCTATTTTGTACTATTATGAATTCCTTTTATCTCCCCGCGTTGGCGATAAAATGCAATTTTCAAATCTACCTGTAAGTACCCCAGGCTTTTAACAATAATGTGGCGAGTGTTAATGCGGCACTATGTGCATATGCTATGTTTCATCCATTTTGCGCTATGGCATTATAATATTAGTTAATTCGGTTGAACTACAAAAGAGTGTTTCGAGCTCAGAAAAAATACGTACGCTCAATTTGTGGAGCGCACCCACTGGACAGTTGTGTTCCACTATTTAAAAAACTTAAAATACTGCCACTTCCAGCACCATACATTTTTGAAATTTGTATCTTTGTACAGACGCCAGCACATCAAGCTACCCGAAACTATCAGATTTTCCCAATCAACTTTGAACCTTATGATTTAGCGATAAAGTTGAAAATCTATTAAACAAATCTGACAGATTGTAGTAGCTTGATGTGCTGGCGTCTGTACATCAAAACAGACATGAATTTGACTTGTATAATGATGTTGTATCCAGACTCAGCCGCAAAGTGCATATGATTAGTGTTCCTAGGCGTAGAATTAAATCGTTTTCTAATAATGTATATTGCATGTCCATTAATGTTTATAACAAATTACCCGATGGCTTCAAAACTCTCAGCCTCAGAACATTTAACTTTCTTTAAAGCAAATGTTACTACTCGACTGAAGATTTTATTAATGAAAAACACACCTAAGTATTTGACATTATTTCGTATAAATCATATTTCATCTCCTTGAACTTGAAATTTGACTTATATAATTAATATCTTTTACCTATTATTTTATCTATTGTTCAATTTCTTTAAATTATTTTTTTTTAATTCTAATGATCAATAATTTAATTTGAATGTAATGATGACCCATAATTTTACAAACCATATTTGTACGACGGAAACGGCAGAATATTATGATCGTAATACATAACAACTTTTGTACAATATTTTGACAAATAAATGCATTCTATTGTATTCTATTCTATGGCTATGAAACAAATGAAGGTATTTTGCAATGTTTTGTATTGCGAATGTGTACCGATTGTCTTGTTTTTGTTTATTCACACTTATAATGGCAACCTTATCTATTTTACGAAGTTTTTTAGTATTGTTTATTTCTATTCTGAGATGGCAGGCGTCTTCGTGGGCGCAGTCATCTTTAGCAGGTGTCTGGTCGAAATATTCCCATTTGTAGCTCTTATTACTATTACTATCTACTACTCTTATACCTATGTCGTGTGTCATTTGGGTTTTCTCTAGTTTTAGTAATTGACTATATTTGACTCCATGTCATCATTCTCATGCCCCTACCCCAATTTATTTGGCATCGACGCAACATGTCTTTTCCTTCCATACTTCTCTATTAGTCGTGATCTCGGTAGTAACCCCCTTTCTAACCATATCGTGTCCTTATTGAGATCTTCATGAGTTTCAAACTGAAATAAATGTTAGGTAAGTATACTTAGGTATTTCAGCGAAATAAACAGTTTTGTTCGTGGGTTTCACACACGTAAATAAAAAAACTCAGTTTCAAAATAATATAAACATCTTTATTATCCCCTATATTATGCCTTTACTTTCGCTTACATTGATATAAATTTCAAATATCCTAGGGTGGGAACTTTCTGGGCCTTTTTACCAAAAGAAGGACGAAAGAGGTTAAATTCATTAATTTTAATAATTCAGTCTTTATTGGCAACACTGAATTTTTAAAAGTAGCCGCTTAAATTTAACGCAGTCTTATCTACTTTATCTACATAATAATAGAAAATACTAATATTTAGACATAATTATAAGTAAAAATTTAAGGGGCCAACGAGAAGCACTGGAAAAGCACTGCAACTTTATTTACAATTTATCAAGCGGAAGGTGTATTATGGTAACTCGAATTGTGTTGGAAGTAACGTATTCAAGGAGCCGAAATATTAAAAAAAACTAAAAACTTACAACTAATAATGTTTTCTACATATAATTTGCGGTACATTTTTGAAGGTTTCTCTAAATAATATACAGTCGGGGTAAAGAAAACCATTCAAAATCCCTTTGCCTCTTTTTGCTTGTCATTACAATTTTCTTAACCTATGCTCTTAATGATGTTAATTTATTGACACAAAAAAGAATACAACTAGAAATGGGAAATACATTTATGTGAACAAAATAACATCGTCTTATGTTAAAATTATAATAATTTATATAAAAATAAAAATGCATGAAGGATATGTGCAATTCCTTGAGAAATATATCAGTCGCATAACATCTTATTTACTACTGAGTATTTATCATAATGGAGTAGAAATAACGATCATGGAGGATGGTGATGGTGATGATGAGGAAATTTATGATGAGATTGATGATGAAGGTGATGTGAAGCTGAAGGCCGATGTAGTCGCTTTAACATCTGGAAATAAAGAAAGGGAAATATTAATTTTAATTGGTATTATGCACGAAAACAAGGTTTGTGCAAACACATAAAATGTAGGGTTGGTCAAGATAACTAAAACTAAGGAGCCGACGACGAGAAAATATCACGTTTTTGTATAGCAGCGCTGACGGGAAACGGGAAAAGTGATAGAAATAGACAAATATTTTCGTCGCGAGGTTGAGTTATTCTACGTGGCTCATGCCCTGCTGAAGAACTTCTACGATTTTGGGATTTTAGAAAAGAATATTCTTTATTATGTAGTAGGTACAGCATGCGAATTACAGATCATCAACAAATACATCTAACTTTAAACTTTTTAATTCGCTATATTTGCAATCATATTCGATCCTATAATGCTATATAGTGGTTTTTGTATCGGAATAAAAATATATAATTTCCGCAACTTATATTTTTCTACCAAAACATAACAAATCTTTTTAGAATTAAATAGAGAGATTAAGTATTAGAATCATTATTAGGTGCTCAGAGATTAAGTATTAGAATTATTAATGCTGCATAGTCATACACGATGCTACGTGCCCTGTTGCACGTTAACTATTCATTTCCTGTGCTGAATCTTGTATAATACCGGCAATACTCTATTTTTAATGTGGATTAGATTACTTTTTTTTATCTATCTCTAGTTCTAAGTAGTCGACTACTGCTGGCATTACATAGTTCACTTGCGATAAACCAATCAAATTGAATCGCGTATACATTAAAGTGAATATTTAAATATCAATATCTGCCATAACTACCCGTTTTTCTTTTTTCGCCTTCGAATCAAAGTGAACCAAAATTGGTTGAACGTTGTAATATTGTCCTTAAGTCTTAGGGTTTTTAATAAGTAGGTACTATTATTTTTTTCGTTTTAGAGTTTTTCATTCCCATATGCAAAATTTAATTTTATTTTTTCATCTGTGTGTCCACAAATCTACTGTTTATCTAAGTCTTCCATCTTAATCTGTCTTTATTTATGCTCTTTACATTATGGTTTGACACACTGAATGCCCACATCTTGTGCCTTAAATAAATTTCCGTTGTAAATTAATACAGTCTAAACGAGACATGTTCCATATAGGCTAATTGTGTAGACCGTCAGGTGGTCAACAGGGCACCACTTGCATTTTTTTATTTGTATTTTAGCATACTCTAGTTGCCAGTGTTTTGGTAGCAAAGTTTTTTTAATGGTTATTAAAAAGTATTATCCAGAATTCTTGTGTTGACTGATGGGAACTTTTTTCTTGTTGTGTACTGATGGGAACTTTTTTCTTTGTTTGAATGTAGTATGTTAAAAAAAAAATGATGATGTGGTGATTTAAAAAGATTAATAATACTTATTCACTATGCTTATGTTATTTTCGTGTCAAATGTACTGTGTGTATGTAATGTATAATGTTTAGATTTTAAATTAAATACTTTAGATAAAATACTACTACTTTAACTAAATATTTTCTTCATCCGTGCTTTCAACGACAAAGCTAGCAAATTGAGTGGAAGTAATATCCTGAAGTTTCATGAGTTCAAAAATTTCAAAGATCATGTCTGTCACCAATCTGACAAAAACACAAAGGACCATGAGCGCTGCGCTCTTCAATATCCATAACACAATTGAACAATAATCATAAAAAGATTTTTTGCAAAACATTTGGGCGACCAGCGACCACCTAGATCACCCCGAAATTATTGCGTATACATTTATGACAAGGTCGTTACGTAGATTTTTTTTTTCGCAAAGGCAAACATATTTTTTAACAATCCGCATTGCAAAAAGTGGTCAATTGTTTTCTGTAGTTTTACATCTATTTGCGCAAGTTAATTGTCGGCCATTGGTTTCTGTTCATTGTTCTTTATAATGTTTTAGTGTTCGGCCATCTTTTGACGGACCCTAAAGTACCTCGAAATTATACACTCTCGCGCAAGTTTTCAATAAAAACCTTGGTTGATCAGTCTTTTATGAACTTTAATTTTACAAGTGCATGGCTTATTCACAAGTTTAACGATCAAAATAAACTATGATATAAAAACACATAAAAATGGACACTATAGATTCTTTCCACAGCGCATACTCTCGATTATCATCTCGAAAGTATTTATAGCGATTGAATTGAATTTTTTATTTCAAACAAACATAAATATCGCGCGGTCATAGATATATTTCATATTTTAATTGAGCAGTAGAATAAACGTTTAAATGTTTACTTTAATGACCCCGGCAGTTGGCAGGCTCTACATATTAAATTCACAGTTGCTACACATTCTGGACACAAAGGATCTAGTTTTTAACGCGACGCATCCAATTACAATCTACTGATAAAGACACTAATTATAATAGAAGTATCCTGCGTGTCCCGCTCATGTCCTAGAGCAAAAAACTAGCCAATATTTGCCGCCAGTTGCCCCAGTGTGCACCGGCCGCACAGTGGTCATCCTTGGCTGGGCCAGGCTCCATGCACCTGTCATTGTTCAATTAAACCTGGCGACACATTGCCTTAAATAATTCCTCAAATTGTATGCTCGCATACAACGCTTATCTATATTTTTATTTAAAGAAATGCCATTCTTCTCTGTCTTTACTGTTCATAAATTTAGTTGTTTGACGCTAGTCGATAACAGATGGCGCTGCGCGTCATGATGCTCTTTTAGTACTCGTATTCAGTTTCAGTTTACTTATTCTTCTGATGTTTTTTTACAATTAAAATATTACTCATCTCATCTCATTAAAACTAAGTATGGAATCGATTAAAGTTCTCGAATTACGATCGTCATCTCGTGACTGCTCGGATCGTCAACTAGAACACTCAGTACCAGGGCTGCAGAGAACACGAAGAGCTTGTATGTTACGTCGCGTAGTTACGTACAGGCAACGCCTTCTTTGCAGTTCTGAATACCGAGTGGAAGTGTAAGTCATATGAAAGGACTTGCAGGTTTGCTCGACCGGCTAAGAATGGGACACTGGAATTTTTCTTATGACCCAATAAAATTATTAATTAATTTAAAAATAATTGTTGTGTGGAGATATTTGTTTTTGCTTGCAATCCTGTTTCAATAAGTATTCATAACCCGAATATTTAAAAAATATTTAAAGTTATTTAATTTTCTTAATCCTTATCTAAAAAAAGAACACGGAAGCTAAAATGCCTTCCTTTATTGTAAGATCAAGAAAAGCGAGTTATCTTCAGCTTATTACGGGGAGACGAGGTACCAGGCTCGCAGAGATTGCGGGAGGCCAACTTGTGACGTACGTTGTAGTTTCAATGTTGTAGTTATATACACAAACAAAGTACGTGAGCACGTTTGGAGGTGTGCGTGAGCGCGTGTAGGCGCGTCACAATCACAGCGCCTGACGACATTTTGACGTATTTTTCTGTATTTTTTGTAAAAAATCGCATACTTTTTAGTCTGGAACAACATGAGATTTGAAGAATATTTTAAAACAAGCTACTCAATAAGAAAAATATAGATACAGATTTATATTTTGAGGAAATCCTAAACCTAAAAACGATGAGTTTTAAAATACGGGTAATGCGTCAAGGCGAGGCGTAAAGCGACTTTTTTTCTAATTCGTAAGGTTGACGCTCTCATGTTCACACGGGACAAGCCTCTACACGTTCGTGTTCGTTGGCTCTACGAACTGCCTATGCGGAAACACAACTTTGCTATTAACACGCGTTCCTTTACTATGAGATACTGCCACTTATGCACATACATACATACATAGTATACGTACGAGGAAAGCGTTTTCACTACAACACACAGGCATCCATCCAAATACAAGCAGAATGAGAGCATGCGCCGTGTACGCATGTAGATTTACACTTGTGTACGATTTTCCACATGTGAAAGTTGCGTTCATGTTGTATTTTCAGATTCGTTCGTGAGCAGTTTCTATGTTTCGGGTACTAGGGAAACAGAAGTTCTGAGGAGCTATGCACCCACACGTGCTGGCTTATCTGTTGATGTGTGCGTTATCTAAACAGCGCTCTTATCTAATAGACACGACAAACACATCAATTGATGTTTTGATTAGAATTTAAATTTAAAAATAGTTGGAAATTTAGTGGTACCATTACGTTATTGTTTCGGAATAGCATGTTGGGCGGTGTTGATAAGGTGGATGCACCTCTAGAGTTGATTGAACGCCTGCGATCTCATCATATCCTAGTATATTGGCGTTCAGTGCAGTCGTGTCAATGACTTGATCGATGACGAATCCATCAGTAGCCACGTCAGAAAAAAGATACGAGAAAAGCTATCTTCAGTAAATTAAATGATCATCCACAATTATCTTATAATGGATCTACAATGTAGATACTGGGTGACATTGGATTAATAATAATGACTGTCTAATCTTGCATTAATTTATTATTTTAGAGGGCAAATTGTTATAGCTGTATTGGTTATATTTATTACATATACGCTGTTGTTACTCATGTAGTTTTATATTTTAAAAGTTATAAAACACGACGCACGTGTCACTGCCTAGATCGATTGAATAGATTCTGTTGTGAAATATACACGAATACCGCGTGGAAAATACATAAATTATGTCCAAGTTTTAAAGATACATCCTATGTAATTCTAGAGGATAAAATACATGAGCAATATATAAAAATACATGAATATTCATCATTATCCTAAAGACTGTATACACAGTAGATTTTTTATGGACAGGCATTTATAAGCAACCTTGAAGTAAGGAGAAACAAAATGGAATAGACTCAAAAATAAATTGCAATGAAAAAGGTAACTAAAAAGAGTAAAAACAGTCCGACCAATTAAATAAAAGTGCAGTTCAAATCGATCAGCGTAAAAAGGTACGTTCACGCGGATATTACGCCAAGCGATGTGTTATGCAAACGCTGATGCAAGTCGACTTGTATTGTAGCGAGTAAGGTTGCAGATAAAATATTTAATTTTAGGTGTCTGTGGCCAATATTTGACCCACTGACTGCATTTACTGACCGCCAGTTTGATGTACATTCGGCACGAGTGCGGTAAATGTCAAATTATAAAGTTAAATTCGTTCCAACTATTTTTGAATTCATTAATCCTATTAGCAACGTCATTGGCATTATATTTTATGGCCTACTCCTAAGTGTTATTTTTAATGATAATTTTAAAGTTACGAGCGTGGTCCTTTTTGAATATAAGGCAAGCAAATATAAAAATGATATTCTAAATGAGCTGTATATAGATCTAGAAAAGTTTCAGATCTAAAGATTGTTAATGACAGGTTACAAACATATCGCGTGCAACTACGAAAGAAAAGCTTATGTAAGGAAGATAAGCGAATAAACAATGCAGTTTTTTAATTTCGAGATAAGCATAGATTATGAACTGTTGAAATAAATCAGCTTACCATGTATTGCAACACTAGGTATATGTTTCGAATAAACCAGTAGCAACTATTTACAGGTTAAATTAGTGCCTTTAATAATGTCGAACAATCGAAATTGCACATGATAGCATAAGGCTTCGAGGTCATTGTGATTGTGTAATTATTTCACATTTTATTTCAGAATACAGCCGGTCGATTCTGTAAAAATCTCACCGTGAAATCATAAGTGAAGTGAGCACTTAATAGTGTTAATCTCTAGCGAATGACAGATCACTCCACGCTCACTTCACCCAAGCTTTTACGGTGAGATGGTTATAGAATCGCACGGCAGTTCCGACAAACATTTTGGTTTTTAAGATGGCTCAAGTGAAAGGATTTATGTTTGATTTAAGTCGCTAATAAGTAGAGGAAACACAAATGTGGCACAATTCATGCAAATAGTACTCAAGGTTACATTCTTTTGTATAGTCACACTTGCAAAAAATCTAGTCCTAGTAACATACCTGCATATTTAGCACCAGATTCTAATGTTACAACTTTAATAAATGAATTGCTTAAAATTAATTTACAGCCGTTATTTAGCCACATATCTGCAAATAAGGAAGCTATGAAATTCAATACATTTATTAATGTATCGTCATTATGTCTCTCCCAAGGAAATTCTTTAAATTTTTCGTTATTCGAAATAAAAGTTCCAATTAAGGCTAATAATACCTCAATAAATTAATTGATAACTAATTAAGCTTCGTGGATATCTATCAACAATATATTATTATCTTTTTTCTAATGTTTGGTCAAAGATATGTTCAAACAAATAGGAACTGGTTCCTTACAAGTTTATTGACTCCACACAAAACCACCATACATTCCATGTCTCATATTTTTTGATAGAAAATTAAAAACATTGGTTGATTGTACGTGTTTTTTTCCTTTGCCTCCTCGTGGTTACGTCATTATGTGACTTTGTATTCATTGGATGCTTCTAGATATTTCTAGAGTTTATGTTATGCTTGTCGTGTTACCTGAACTTTGGAATGTATGTTCGTGTTTTTTCTAGCACTGATGTTTAAAAAAAAAAAATCTGCATTTAATGAAGCGACAGCTACGTCGTTGTGATAAATTCTCATCTATTAAGTTGTCTATCTAAAACTATTTCAAGCAACAAAAGAGACACCCATTGGTGTTATTCATTCATTAAGAAATAAACTCGTAATCGAGAAATTGTACAGATAAAAAGCTCGAGTCCGTGCGCAGGAGTCACATAAATTTGAATATGCAAACATCCACACATAATTTCGAGCTGACATAAAAAGTACACATATTTAAATGTGCGTTTCGAGCAATTTATCTTACGTGTGCACAAGCAATAATAGCATCGAGACCACATTATTAATACAAGTAATTTGGCATGTCCCTAAATAATGATTTTATACTTGCATAAACAAGGCGACACCTGCTGCATCGTACAGCGTGGCTCGGCACTGCCCACTTAATTATTTAAACATAAAACCTTTAATTAGACCTACCAGCTGCCATTCGACCTTGTCTTGCACCTTTGTAATGCGACAAGCAGTATTTTGTATCGCAAAAAGTATACATTTTTAACTTCAATTCATGTGCTGTTTTTACTTGTTGCAGAAAAAATGGCGATCTCCCGACGTTCTTTGTTGATATTTTAAGAATCGATAACATTATTGGTCTAATTTGCATGTTAAACGGAATAATAAGTTGGTGAAGTGCGTTCACTGTTGCATCTGCTTACAGTCTGATGTGCACTGGCTTCTGTGCGTGTTTGCAGTCTCTTGTCTATTATGTTTTAACAGACACCTGTATGTCAAACAACGCGTTTCGTGTGCTTTTAGGACGTATACTGTGCATTTAGACTAGAATTAATATCTATTTCTGTAGTGTATAGTTTTACTTTGTAATTTTGTGCTGCATTGTATATTATGACAATACATGTGACGGATGGATATATTGCTCTTAAATTTTTGTCGATATTTCGGGTTACATGCACTTAATTGTGTTAAAGTAACACATTATTTATCCATTTAGTTTAAAAAAGCAGTTTGAAGCAAGTATCTCAACAAATAACTCAGAATCAGTATTTTAAACCACAAATTAACCTCGAACCTTTATTTAAAAGTTCAAAACGCAAAACTGGTATTTTATATTATAACCCTACAATTTGCATACTAAAATATTGTTTGAGTATTTTAATAATGCATTTTATTTCGTCACAACGTTGCAAATTCTTGAGTTGATGTCGTAACATTGATTCTTAAGTATGTGTGTCGTACTTGATTTCATGTTTTTACATAATATTTTGCAGTATGTAGCAAATATCTGAGGCAAGTACATAAAACTTAAATTCATTTTTACTCAAGTGTGTAAGGTTTTAAGAATTGATTGGTTCAGGTCGTGCGACTTTGTGTAACAACTAATTCCATGTTCATTTACTGTAATTTATGCACACGTAATATCGGCAAAGGACGCGCAATAAATAGTGTATGGACAGCCACACATCATCGCTAGTGTTATTTTTATCGTCTAAAATAAGCGTGTAGGCATATTTTTTTGTTTATATCACTGCGATTATCTATTCTCAAACCAACTTTTTAGGAAACTTGTATCCGAGTCTTTAACCTGCCCATATAACGTATTTTATGACTCCTATTTGCCCTAAAAAGAGAAATAAAATATATTTTTCCAGCCCAAGTTTTATCACAGTCAAATTACGCTACATTAAGTTACGACGCGACCAGTCTTGACTATATTAAGTTACCAAAATAGATGGCATGAGTTTAAATGGACTAACAAAGGAAGAAACCAACGTGCGGAGAATATTATGAGCAAAAAATATGGCGGACTAGGGTGGTAGTGACCTATGATGACGCAATGCCAAAAACAGGCCACACTGCAGCCGACAGAGGCTCGCTGCCGAAGAGGGGTCAAGGAAGTTCATCGCGGAATATTGCTCAATCTCGTACAGACATGTGCGAACCTAAATATCACGTACTCGTGATTCACCGTGACATCGCCACGACCAATTAAAAACATAAATCAGTTTCTAAATTCAACGTTTCGAACGCCTTTACGTAACGACTCTTCCGTGGTGTTGCATTTGTCAAATATCTAGTTCAATGTTGCAATTCTATAAAATGTGTATAAAATCTTTTTTTGCGTATTAAATTGGTATTAAACGTGGTAAAGTAACGACATTTTTTGATGTCGTCGAGGAGCCTGGTGGAATCGTGTCCGCGTCTATTTTGAACTCCCGATCGGACGTTCGCCCGGTTGTTGAACTGGAATAATTCGGCAAACACAGGCACATTACCCACTTGATAATCTCATGATATTATGATACGTGTTGGGCCGTGTGCCGATTATAAAATACCTTTCCGCGTACTCGTCTACTACACACGCGGTATCTGTATATAGTTTATTACACCCAATGTAATTAACTATGTCTTGAAGGAAGTCGATACTGAAACAATATTAACTACAGATTCCTATCAGTTATTTGAATATCGGCGTACCAATAAAGTTTAAAGCCTCGTTTTAAAAGTTGTTTTTTAGGTCCGCGAGTAATATGACACAATAATGATAATTAATTATAGCAACGATTACATTCGCAATACAAATGAGCGGTGTGTTGTGTTTACGCGAAGTAGACGCAAACATGCAGAGATGGGTCGGGACTGTGTGGGTGCGACACTACACGAGTGTGGGTGTGTAGTCTCTGTGTGTGTACGTGGAAGCGCGCGATGAAATAAAATATGTCCGGTCAATGAACTCGCGGTCGGTGCCATAAAAATCGCGATACTGGCCGAAATTCGGACAGAAAGCCGAATATTCAACCTTATAATTGATTTTAAAATATGAAGTTTATGGTAGCGTGTGGGGCATAGCGCGTGTTCTAAATTCAAAATGATCTTGTTTCGGTGTCCAAAAAGTCCGATTAAGGAGGCCGGGGAATAGGAAGGATTACAGCTGTGCAACGAACTTTAATATGCAGCGTGCGGCTCTCGTGTCCGCCACGGCGACAGCTGTCCGATTCGCTCTTTGTCTCTCAGCACCCATCACTGAATCCTAATTTTGACCAACCCTTAAAAACGGAGGTGTCTGTCAAATACAAAAGGGCCATTCCATTTTTGAATTGAAAATTTGACAGGCGTCTCCAACAGAAAGAAAGAAGGAAATGTAAAAAAAAACAATACTCACTTGAATTGAATTTTAGTGTCGTTCGAAATGAAACAGGGTTTTGCAATTTTTTCTCTTCCAAACGTTGATGTTGTTTCTATGGGTGTTCATTTCCGGATTGCACGCGGCGCGCGAGTCAGCTGATTTCCATCCAATGACCTTGCAAACACGTCCTCCCTTCATTTTATTCATAGTATTTACAGGCGATGAGTTGTTTATCGTTCAGTGTGTACGTTCGGAGGTGAACCTTCTCTTCCTACAAGAGGAAGTCTCCCCCGGACTGGTGCCTGTGGATATCCTGCGTCTTCCGCAACACATCTTGTCTCATCGGAGTTGGGGGGGAGGGGTTTAGTATATTTCCGTGGGGTCTAAACCGATCATTGTCACTTTAGTATTGTCCAGTAGGATCAAGTACTTTCGTGTCCATTTTTTTATGAAGATTCTTATAGGATTTGGACCAATGTGGAGTTGTAGAACTTGTAGAAGTTAGTACTGACCGGTGGGGTCCAGAGTGGTGTCCATCTTGGTGGTTGTTTTTTTTTAATAAAGTCCAGTTGGGTCCAGGGTAAGTATATCCATGTTAGCACAGTCAACACAACAGTTTGTTTGGTGCACGGTCGCGAGTTTGGTTCGGGGCACTGTAGTGAGCGCGCGTGCGTCTTGCCGGCCAATGAAACGAGCGCTGCGCCCGCGCGCTTATATGATAGAAGCGCGCTCTGTGGACGACATCTGGCGGCGAGTGGACGAAACGTGGAAATATAGTTTTCCGAATGACTTTTGTAACGATTCTTGGGCTTGAGGATTTTCTTTTTGAAAAAGTGAAAATTTCGAGAAAATTATTATTTAATCTAGAATATTTTCTCAGAGTGAAGGTCGATGTAGTCTAAGCACTAAAAAGGTTATTGAACTTGCCAGACATCGTATCTCTATAACTTCAACAGGTCCCCTCGAACTAGATCAATGACTCGTTCAACGTTCAACAGACTGGCATTTGCAGAATGTTGACATTAGCACATAAGAATTTCCAGAAAATTTTCCCAAAGATACATGATTTGAAACCCATTGAGTATATAATGACTGTCCATCTTTTGTTAAAATTATAAATATAGAAAAATATGACCACGAATGTCTGCCTAGCCTTTTCCCAACTATGTTGGGGTTGGCGTCCAGTCTATCCGGATGCACCTGCATATCTGACCTCCACAACTCAGTTACTGTGTAACACGACAACCCTTGGTAAAACTGAAATTAAAAAAAGGAAACTAAAAATATGACTACCAATATTGACAAATGATATTTTTTGTCACTAACTTCCTGATATCGAGAAAAAGAAGTCAAAGTTTAAAACAATTGACATAAACCACACGTAATGTCCCAAATCTTCCTGTGTTTGTTTCCTATCATTCGGGAGAGGTTATATATAGTTCGGAAGCAGCTAACTGTTAGGTCATTACTACTGGGCCACCATTATTCTCAATTTTATCTTGCTTGAGACTAAATCTAAACATGTCTCATACACAGTGTGTTGACTAAGGCATCATTCAAATACTTACAACATTATTATCTTGCAGAATGAAATAAAACTCCAATCGACTACATTATTGCCAAGTAAACGATCAGTTACCTGATACGATACTTATTCTGAAATGTAGAATTTTAACGATTCTGTTTCCATTTTCATCAAAATTGAATTTTACTCCTTTAAACTTATTTTATTCCTCGAACTTATCTTATTTCTCCACATAACTTCGTCCTTGACTTCAGTGTCTCAAAGTCGGAGTCAATTGAACAAATAAACGGCATTTAATAAATTGTGTCTATATACTGTACGAGTGTACGTGTCTCACATAATATTTAATTACAACAAAGTACCTATAGGTATGAATGAAATACCTAACTTTCAAACTATCGTTATAAAATGTGCAGACTAGAATATGACTATAAATGAAAACACTAGCAATACTAATGCATAGGAGTATTTTGAAACTATGAAATAAATCCTAACATCGAAATTAAAAATGCTATATTTTCAAACCAACCAAACAGTAGTGATGGGTTTTGCCGATCAGTCAACTAGTAGTGACTAAACTATTCGACATATTTGATTGATTTTTTTATACAGACAGGGAACATCATTAGTCATCACTAAGTTTAATTTACTGTCGTTTCCACCTTGTTTAGCCAGTCTGAATATCGTAAATAGGAAACATGTAGACATATTCGATATATATTGTGAAATTAGTTAAGTAAATAAAATTAGCACGATAATTAACAATATTCAAAATCGAGGTCGCATTTAAATATTCCTAAAATTTAATGCGATTTTTTTTATTGCTATGATAAATTGAGGTTTACCATCAGATATTGGATACCGTTTCTAGCATATAGAACGACCGTTTTTTTTAGAGTATATGTTATTTTATTAGTTATTTTCACCAATTTTTATACTGAGTATGTTCCGAGCTTTTGGTTTCGTAACTGTACTTATTTACACAAATCCTTGATTGATAAAAAATATAAAATCTACCGAAAAGAAATCCAAAAGCACTACCTAATTTAAAAAAATGCTGCGATATAAACCTACAGGATTTTGACAACTATTGTATTCTATGGATCTGACCAGGGCTCGGAAACCGGTTGAAATTCTTAACCGGTTACGGTCATTGACCCCAAACCGAAATCGATTTAGGTTAAGGTTTGCACTTTACCGGTTTTTACCGGTTTTTGCGGGAAACCGGTTTTTCATGAATTTTGGTTTTGAAAGTGAAAATTAACCGGTTAAACACCCCCCGCCCCCTAACTAAGCAAGTCGCAACATGAATCTACCCGCACCATTTAAGTTCTCCGGTTGTATTTGACGTCCTCAGATCAAACATTTTTTTTCCTAAGCTTTTCTGGGGTACTAAATGTACTAATGTCACTATAACTTGTTGGAAGTGTTAAAAAAGTAGACGAAAAATATTTACGACTTACGGAATTAACCGGTTAATTTGGGTGTCAAAACCGTTTGTGCTTATGTAACCGGTAACCTTTGTCATTTGGGTTACATATGAACAGTTCACTTGTTTAACCGGTTAATGAGGGAACGATATATTTACCGGTATTTTATCGAAATTAACCGCTCTTTTTAAACCGGTTCAGAGCCCTGGATCTGACGAAACATCTGATTTAGTTCATCACATCAGCGAACACTTATTCGTAAGTAAAATCGCTGAAAAGGTCATTTTTATTATCTTGACCAAACCATCGAAACAGAGATATAGTAAATAGTCACTCACTCATCAGTTATTATTCATAATAGCTTAAAACTCACTAGTAAATTTAGGCATACCACAAGGTTCAATTCTAGGCACTTATATAGTTCTCTCCAGGGCTCTGAACCGGTTTAAAAAGAGCGGTTAATTTCGATGAAATACCGGTAAATATATCGTTCCCTCATTAACCGGTTAAACAAGTGAACTGTTCATATGTAACCCAAAGGACAAAGGTTACCGGTTACATAAGCACAAACGGTTTTGACACCCAAATTAACCGGTTAATTCCGTAAGTCGTAAATATTTTTCGTCTACTTTTTTAACACTTCCAACAAGTTATAGTGACATTAGTACATTTAGTACCCCAGAAAACATTAGGAAAAAAAATGTTTGATCTGAGGACGTCAAATACAAGCGGAGAACTTAAATGGTGCGGGTAGATTCATGTTGCGACTTGCTTAGTTAGGGGGCGGGGGGTGTTTAACCGGTTAATTTTCACTTTCAAAACCAAAATTCATGAAAAACCGGTTTCCCGCAAAAACCGGTAAAGTGCAAACCTTAACCTAAATCGATTTCGGTTTGGGGTCAATGACCGTAACCGGTTAAGAATTTCAACCGGTTTCCGAGCCCTGGTTCCCTCTATTGGTTTGGGACTCACGTCTTCTCTCTGTGAAAGGAAGTGGATTGTAGTCAGTAACCCACATAGACTCAGTGCAGGTTGGTTGATTTAATATTAAGTGATATTAAAATCAACGAACAGTACTAATAGTAACCGAAACGGCGGCAGGTTTAAAAAAAAAAACAGACTTACAGCTAACCTATTTCCATTTAACTACCCTATGAAACTGTCTGGTAATAAAAGGAATAGGTATACCTAAAATAAAATAAAAGTAGACACAAAGTAAGTGACATAATTTTGCGGTCAAACAAATTGCGTCAATATTTAATTAGAATTTATTAATTACGCCGTATGTGATATTGACTCACATGCACATTTTTGTTAAATATCCAATACCTACTTTGGTTACAAGCAAAGGCTTTTGAAATGTCATGTCATTTCTATAGCGAGGTTTATGAATGAGTTCACGTATAGGGTTACGTCAAAACATGAGTAGGCACGACATCTGACCTAATTTAGTTCAAAAGCTACCTAAACTACTGATATATTTTGACCACGTATGTATTACACTCATGTATGAATCAGCAGATTTTTATTTTGATAACTGACCGAAAATTTCAACGCAGGTTGATTTTGTTGATAGATTTCCCTACCAACCTGCCGGTCGATTCTGGAAAAATCTCACTGTGATAACTAAGGTGAAGTGAGCTTAGAGTGAGCTGAGAGTCATGCTGATGCTAGGGATTGACACTATTGACGACTCACAACACGCTCACTTCACCCAAGTTTTCACGGTGAGATGGTTATAGAATCGCACGGCTGTATATATAAATGCAGTAGCGATATTAACTGCAACACATTTCTTTCGTTCGTACGGTATCGTGTTACCCAGTAACTGGTATTCAGCTGCATCCGGATAAACTTGATGCCGACCCCCAACTACTTGGGAAAATGTTAGGCAGATTGAACGACTGAAAATCGTTTTCAGCATTTTCAGCCTACAGCTAATAATGCAATAAATTTATTTTAATTGCTGTAATGTCTACCATTCTATTCGTATTTAAATATATGTCAGTTATGAGAATTCATTATTTAGGTACTTGTACTTACAAGTTCATAAAGACAACGTTTTAATAATATGTCGCGTTCATATGATGAGTCAGCCTTAGAATTTTTTACTAAAGATCTTTGTGTGTCAGAGAACTTTGACTCAAAGTATGCTAAATACCTAATTAGCTAAACATCGGCCGTGTAAAAGTACCTACAACTTAGTTTATTTCTGAATGATACGTATTACAAAAACAATGCGCCATAGCAAGCCAATTTCATGAAAGAAAAAAAACGCATATTTTTATTTGACAATACCACAATATTATCTTTAAAAAAACACCTACAGGGTTGACCTGAATGTTTTCAGTATACTTAAGCAGGTATGTAAGAAAATCATGCGTCAGGATTTTCTGTATATCACACACATCTAGATTTCGCATTAATTTGAGATTGTCATGTTCTTGAGCACGACGTACTTCGTTATTAAAAACTTAACCCTTGTTTGCCATCAGGTAATAACTTGGAACAAAACGTAGAAATAGTTCAAATTAGATTCTTCCTATGCCTACTAACCTAAATGTAATAAACATCAAATTAAAAACAACTTATTAGTATTATTTTGATAGAATCACTAAATACGTGATTCATTTACATACGAAAGAGTTCAACGCGCTACGCGCTGTACGAATGAACTTTATTTTGAAATTGTTAAAGTTGAATTTTGATTGCGTTTTATTCAGAGCTGTATTTTGTGGTTTCCCAACCAGTAGGGGTTTTTAAATGTTGTGAACTTGTGAATGTGAACACACTATGGTTTTATTTGCAACTTCCTTGAACGAATCCTTATAACTACAATGTTATGAAATAAAAAGAATTTCTTAAACAAGATATATGCCGTTGCCAGTTCATACAAAATTATATTGGTAACATTTAGCAGCTGGTCGATTCTGTATAAGTCTCACCGTGAAATCATAAGTGAAGTGAGCTTGAAGTGAGCAGTCAATAGTGTTAATCCCTAATAACAGCTCACTTCCCGCGCACTTCACCTAAGTTCTCACGGTGAGATTTTTACAGAATAGCACTGCTTATATGTATGGTTTTTTTTAAGGGGTAGCAAGATGCGTACTACCGTAGGCCCATAATTCACTAGCAATGCTTAAGTTTCATGTACCTAATAGTGAGCGAATAGGTAGAGACAGGAGATAGTTTTTTTGGGCCTACTGTTTTGTAACGTCTATTGATCGTATTATGCCCAAAAAGTAATAAAAATATTATTTAAAATGCTAGATTTATTTAATTAAGTCTAACCGGAATTAAGAAATTGCATAAAAAAGAATCTGTTTTGATAATGCACTCAATTGATTCAATTCCAGATATGGTCGTCAATGTTATAAATACACGAATTGAAGCGTTTTTAGTTGTTTTGTAAAAAAAAAAATACAAATAGCTATGGTTCAGTAAGATTTCAACGCAGTGTGCGAAGACATTGTCCGAAACGAGAAGTGACGAGGATGCTGCAGATGTGCGGTAACTTGTGAACGTACGGATATTTCGCTTGTTGTAGTCAAACCATCTAGATACAGTTTGACGATATAAGGTATTGATGATACAAGAAAGGATCGAAACTGTTTATGCATTATGGAGATTTACATACAGAAATATGTACATTCCATGTCAATCTGCACATCAAACGAATATTGTGCCTGTTGACTCGATCTGCGGAAAGAACATTATTTTGCTATGGATTCCAGCAAAGGCAAATGAAATACTATCTACTTTTAAGTCGTCTGACGTGGAAATTGATATATTTACAGTAATATAAATGCTTTTTTACATATAAGGATTTTGATTTCATGACACCCAATATTCCTACTACTAATTACTGAACATTGCACTATTTTACTAAATTATAATACCGCTTAGGCCAGTCTACTCACAAAAAATAACACTTTTAGTGATTTTTTCGTTATGGCCGTATTTCTCAGTATACCCGTAAGACGATGCATAATTATTACTACCACTTTAATCTACAAATCATAACGAACAAATCAACATGCGTTTCATTGATACACGCCACAAATTTCGTGGGTCTAATCGCCGAATAAAAAAACACTATCTCCTATAAGATGTAAAACCAAATAACACATTGCTCGACCTTGGGATCGAACTTAGGACCTCAAGCTCAGCAGTCTCGCTTTTGATTACTAGTCTAACAAGGCAGCGCGCATCACACGGGCCCAGTGCGACTTGGTGGATGTCACATGTGTTCGAACTTTTGGTTCTAAGACATAAAACCGAAACCTAATCTAAGATATTTGCGGATACCCAGAATATTTGTAGACAAGCCGTGCAATAACAGAGCTAAATTGTTTCATGTGCCTGAAATTACACCGACACTCATTCCCTTCAGGCTTCCATCACCAATAATTGATTCCATTTAGCACTAAACGTATTTGCAAGCGGGCCTTTGAGTGTAAGACAGTGACGTGACCATGGATTAGGTTGGGCTCGGTGTGGTGACTGTGCAATATGTACAGTGTGCACGTACACACATACAGGTGCCAAATCGGAAATTGTAATCCCCCCGTAATTGGGCTGTGGAGGTGAAGTATCTTGGCTTCAGAAAAATAATTATTTCCAGTTACTTTTCAGAGTCAGACACTAGAAATAGTACACTTTGAATAACACTGGGTGCGAAATATGTATAAAAATGAAATAAATGATGGATATAGTATATTTAATGAAGAACATCAATGGCATAAAAATTTCACATTGGCATACAATAGTATTTAGAAAAGGTATAACTGCTAATGTATACACTAAGTGTGCAGAACAATCCTCCAGACAGTCATCTACACGGGAGATATTACAGCATGTTTTTTTTTACCGTCTCAACTGGTTCAACTCTGAAATGACGAGAAAAAAAATCAGCTGTTTAATACAAAAGTTCAATAACTACTTGACCAAAATGTATGAAACAGCTGATTTTTTTTTCGTGATCTCAGAGTTGGTTCCATAGTGAAAGTTGTTCATAGTCACGAGTAGAACACCCTGAAAAAAATTGGAGCCTCTAAAAAAAACATCCAGTATAATCCACAAGTGTGCGCGCAGACACAGGTGCACTCCCTCTTCCCTCACTCTCATAGTCCGATGGGACGGCAATCCGACACGACCGGAGAGAGATCAGGCGCAGGACCAACGACTTGACGTGCGCACCGAGGCACGGGGTATCACACCGCCAACGTCCAAACTCCTGTTCCTGAGAAATTCCTGATGGAAAATCCCACTACCATCATCTGCCTAGCCTTTTCCCAACTATGTTGGGGTCGGCTTCCAGTCTAACCGGATGCAGCTAAATACTAGTATCTTACATGGAGCGGCTGCCTACCTGACCTCCACAACCCAGTTACTGGGTAATACGATACCCCTTAGTAAGACTGGTTGTCAGACTTTCGAGCTTCTGATGACCCGTAACGACGGTCAAAGATCCAAGAATGGCAGCTGGGACCAATGGCTTAGCGTGCTCAAAGCTGGTCTCCCATCCACGGACCGATCGTGGCAAGCATAGCTTAACCTGATCGATCAACCCGTGCGGCTGGTTTTTACTTCGCTACGAGCCCCTCAGAAAATTCCAATAACACTTACACATAACTTACAAAGAGAAGACATTAGACAGGAACTGCTTATAAACTAAAAATAACATTAAAATAAATTCAATTAAGTTTAATACAAAAAAAAAGAAAAATAGATAAAAACTGTGTATGTGAATGGCATGAACATGTGATGAAGAAATCAGAGTAACATTTGTAATTTAGATTAAAATTTTATGCATAATACTAGTTCAACAGAAATGATGTGAATAATTGTGGCTAAAGGTTACATCAGACGCTAGACTTTTAGAGGTCACCGTTGTCTTTATTATTATTTAAGTATTTTATTTCCCAAAAAGTAAACATTTTATAATATTTATTACGTTATCATCACCATTTTCGTCATTTTCTTGCTCTCATCCCAATTTATTTGGGGTCGACGCTGCATGTATTTTCACTCCCTTTCTAAACATATCATTTACAAAATCCATCCGTCGTTTATTTGGTCTTCCACTACTCTTATAGCCAACATCTACACCTACAACATCTAGAATAGAATAGAATAGAATACTCTTTATTATGTACACCATATAAATTACAGACATGAATATAGAAATTATACAGTTTTTTTTTTTAATTTTACATCTACTCCTTAAATCAGAGTAACTGAAAGAAAATCGCTATGCAGACTCTTCAAACTATGTCCTATGAAGATACAGCGAAGTTATTAGTTGTGCTAAAGTAAATATTGTTCATAATATATAATTTTATAAACCTTTTACATGTATACCAATAAGATAAATACGATAATTATGTGATTATTTAATAAATTATTGTTACCTCCAATCGCCTGAAACACAGGATTAACTAGTTCAGGCACAAATCAAGGAGTAATTTGACATAGATTTAAGAAAACCTGTATTTAGCGTTAGTCCTTATATTATTGAATACATTTTATTTGTTCATACATTAGGTATGTGTTAATATATTCATTTGCATCTATTTAAAAAAAATAAGTTCATAACAATTAAAACACGCATTACAACAATATCCGTCAGTAATAAAATATCTTTACATTTAAAAATATTTACTACCCAATTTTCATGATTTTCTACCACTGTTTGTCTCTGCATCACCCAAAGGTTGACTGGTAGAAACTGCACATGGCATTAAGTCCGCCTCTGTACATTTGTGTGCTTTAAGTATTTAAAATAAATAACAATACTTAGATTAAACAATAAACAAGAATATATTCACCGTTCACCATTGTCTTATGTTTTGAGTTAAGAAGAAGATTTCATGCTTTTGCCTGCCAGTTACAATTTTGAATATACTCAGTCCTGAGAGCCTCGACAAAGTGACGTTCTATAATCGGTAACGATGATGGAAAAGAAAAAAAATTGACTGATATAAACTACCGAAAACCTTATAGCAATTCTCTTGAATGTTGTTGCACTTGTTTAGGTGGTCTGGGCACGAAGCAATTACTGAACAATGACCTATAAAAATCAATCAATCTGCCCAGTCTTTTCCCAACTATGTTCGGGTAAACTTCCAGTCTAACCGGATGCAGCTAAATACCATTATTTTACATGGAGCGACTGCCTATCTGACCAACAACACGATACCCCTCGGTACGACTGGTTTTCAGACTTTTAGGCATTTGACTACCCATAACAACTGTCAAAGATCTACGAATGAAATCCGCGCTCAACGGCTTATCAGGCTTTACGGAGAGGTCTCCATATGTAAAGGATTGCAACAATATGGAATGGATGGATTATTCGGGCCGTGCGTGCGGCTGTTATTATTTAGCCATGAGTCCCTCTCTTGAAGAATGGCCTCAAATTTAAGGCATATTCTACCCATTCCTGGATGCCATAATTAAACATTTATTTACCACAACAATCAAGGATAATGGTTATTTATATTATAGGCTCATTCATAGTTTTGGAGATTCCGTATTGACAGTGAGTAGTACCGAAGTACGTAGTATCTATTTATGTTTTGTTTATTTATGTATAAAATACACAATAGGAAATTACCTATACTGAAGTTGAAGAGGAAGCCGAGTTAAATATTATTGAAATGATACCGAAGCCATTGTTATATAAATGAATGAATTGACGTAATAAAGTTTATGTTTATAATTTAGGTCGCGGAAAACGACTTGCTGTTAGCTCGGTGGGTTTTAACAATACTTCAGTTGTAAACATGTAGGTTTGTGACTAATGAACTGTTTACATCGTTAAATAATAATGTTGATTATTAATCTTAATAAAATGCTAGTTAATGGTAATATCACATTGTACTGGGATCGATCCATCATCACTGACAGGACTATAGTTGCCAATAAGCTTGATATAGTGGTGGTGGATCGATCAGAGCGGCGCGCAATGATTATTGACATAACCGTCCCGCATGATGAGAACCTCGTGGAAGCCGAGAAAGATAAACAAATCGATAAACAAATACGATTTTTTAAAAGTCGTAAGCCAACCGTTAATAACATTCAGTCAATGTGAACATAATTATAACGATATTCAGCTGCTTATATAAATAAAACTGTTTATTTATTATTTTATTTATGTATTCCTTTATTTCAGGCAACTAAGGCCCATAGAAAAAACAATACATACTACTACAAACATACTTATAAACTAATACATACAAAATTCTCACAAATACAATACTACTATAATATAACTTAAAAATACTATAAATAAATACATACAACATAACACAACTTATACTACTGCACACGAAGTGTCGGCGTCGTGTTTCGCTGACTGGTGTCATGTAGCCGGCCACGAAACCGGCGATACACAACACCCTTCGGCCAGAACTCTTCCTTGAGGAACTTCTCGAGACGATGCCTACTAAAATCTTCGTGCACAAATACGCAAGTAAATCTTCTTCTGTCTGCGAACCGTTCGCGTGAAATTTCTTGTTCCCCCGACCCACCCGTCGCATCGCATCGCCTGCCTGCACTGTTACTTCATTTTCGCTTACGGTTTTTTCTACTTTTTTTGACTTGGCTTCTAACGTTCCTTCCGTGATGTTAAATAGCCTATAAGCACTCCTCAAGAATTGTGCTATCAAACGCAAAAATAATTTTTCAAATCCGACCGGTAGTTCCACAGATTAGCGCGTTCAAACAACCATAACAAACTCTTTAGCTATAGTATTAGTCTATAGACAATCATTTAAAGTCTAATTCTATAATTTCACAAGAACAAAACACAATAAATCCAAAAATAGATTTCATTAATAAAAAACATTCTAACTTAAATGTCAACTCTATAACGTGTCGGGGACGTGTATTCATATAGTGATGTCCTTCGATATATTGTAATGTTGATAGATCCGTTTACATAATGTTGCACACAACAATATCATCAGATGTGCGAAAAATGGAGGGAAACTGTGGGAGTAGGGAGACTATATTAGGTCATCCCACTTCCAGTGTCATACTTTTTATTTCTAATATTTATGTATTGCGCAATGGTAAGCAATAGTTAATACATGTGCAATCATGTTAGTTTAATTTGGTGTGTTGTATTGTCAAGACGTGCATTGATTTAAAATGGAAGATTAAAAAAAATCTATTAATGTAGTGGAGCAACGTATATTTCTAAAGTTTTGTGCTTTACTCAACTACTCTGGAGGAGTTGCGCACGACTTACTGGAACCGTACAGCGATGGCTTGAAATGTACAAACAAGGAAGAACCACAGCTGAAGATGAGCCGCGAGCACCTCGATCATTATCATCGACTAGATTAGAAGCAAGGGACAAAATCAAGGAAGCACTTCGTCAGTCACGTAGGGTCAGTGTCAGTGATCTCTCCACTCAACTTAACATTCCTCATTCCACTATACATAGAGTACTCACGGAGGATTTATGTCTGGTCAATAAAAGTGCAGTGTGGGTGCCCCACACTCTGAACACGGATCAGAAGGAGTTTCGTTATGAAACTGCGCGTAGCCATTTATCGTGGTATCGCCGTAAGAAAAATATACTTAATAGATTCATATGCCTTGATGAAACTTGGGTCGAATTTTATACTCCTCGTCAAAGACATCAGTCACGATGTTGGGTGGAACCGGGCACTTCAGCTGAACATTTACCACGTGCAGAGCTACATGAACGAAAAATACTACTAATAGTAGCTATGGATGTCAGAGGCATTGCTTTTTGGAGAACTTATGATGAAAATACAACTATGACTGGAGAGCGATATAAGTCATTTTTAGAAGAAAATATTTCTGTTTGGGCAGACGAACATCATATAACGAGTCTTATAATTTTACATGATAACGCCAGACCGCACAAATCAAAAATAGTTCAGAATTTAATTGAAGATAAAGGATGGATTGAAATTATTCAGCCGCCATATTCCCCGGATATGAATCCTTATGATTTCAATTGTTTTGGCCATGTGAAGAGGAAATTGTCGGGTACTCGATACAATAGCAAAAAGGAGTTAGATATTAAACTAAAGAGCATTATTGATGAATTAAATGAAAGTGGTACTTTAAATGGTGTTCAAGATTTGCCAGCAGTCTGGGAGCGAGTGATTAATAGTGGTGGAGATTATTGATTAGTGTCACAAGGTTATATAGTATAGTAGTCAGTTTTTGTAAAATAATAATAATAAAAAAATATGACACTGGAAGTGGGATGACCTAATAGATTATTTTGTATTTTGTGAATGTAAGAATGCTTAAGACCTTGTAGCTTCACAGATGCTTCGATTGATTTGATTTTACCATATTTACTAAAAAAAAAAAAAAAAAGTACCTACCTAGTACTTGTTGACAGACCTACATTGTCCTCTCATACCTGTTAACAGAGTAATTTGAAAACATTGTAAAAGCCATTTATTTTTAATACAGTAACCGTGGAGTTTCTTGCCAGCTCTTCTACATTAGGAAACGACCAATTGGAACCGTGCACCTAGCTTCTGAGGTTTTATGTGAAATAAAATATTTTGTATTTTATGAACACTGTCTCTAAAGTACAATAATTTGCAGATAATAGTAAAGTTATTGTTTATTGTAAATCCATAAATAATATATAAAAATACCCGTGAAAAGTTTTTGGTCCAGTGGTCGCAAACGCTACTGTAGAACATGAGGTCCACGGTTCGATGCCCAGGTCATGCAAACTGTTATTGGGTTTTGAAGTGAAAACTTCTTTAACATCGTTGTGATTTGAAACTCAATGAAACGAAAAAGCAACAGTAAAAGGAGATAAACACATACATCTATAGGATTTAACGTGCGAGAGAATGAGATAGAAGGCATTATACAGTGTTTCTTATATTTGTGCGCTGTCCGTACCCTCTCCCATCCTCATACGTTCGGGAATATTCGTAAATCTTCGTAGATTGTCGGTACTGCTCTGGGCGCCTTCAAGCAGAAACCTAATACGCTGATAGTGGTGGTACGTGCTACGCACGACGCTTGGGTCCGAGCGTTGTACGTGTCTTAGTACGTGTGTGCGCAGCTGCGTATTACCAGGCCTCCGTCACTCCATGTACTTGCGCGCTATAATTACCTACCGCCCGGCCGAGCGGTCTCGGGCCGTTTGCGGACCAGATTCAATGCGGTTTTCGCAAGCGAAGCGCACGCACGTTGTTCAATTTTAATCGTTAAATTCTTTCGTACATAGGCACATTTTAGCATGCAGCGGTTGGCGACGCGACGTAGTAGGCTATTATAGCAGTAGGTATTGAAAATTTTCTACTGAGTGAAGTATCTGGTAGTAACTATTTAGTAATCTGTGGTATTACGAAGCTTGGGTAAAAGCATCATAACAACCGTGGTGTATTGTACACGTGTATCGTTTACAAAAATATTTCTTTATTGATGGTTTCACTTCTGTCGCGTGTGAACTGCCCCCTCTTTTTTTTTCTAGCTGGATTTTCTCAGTTGCAGCCAGGAGTCTGGACTTGTGCGCGGTTGATGACAATAGGCTGGCCCCCTATTATATGGGAATTGAACACCTGTCTTACCCTTTGGAGATTAAAAGCGTGATTTTATGTTATTTTGTTTGCTTTTGTCACAAAATAATTCAGTCTCATGGCCACCCTACACGGCCAGCAGCTATCAGCCGGGTCGCTCGCGACGTTTCCTTTTCCCCTGTGCGAGTGAAAACTGCTTTCTTATCTGACGATATCCAATCCGTAGGTACAGGCGTTCACGTAATCTTAAGATATTCTATACTTAGGTGCATATTACGAACGATCGCGGACTTAAAAGGTTTACCACCTTAAATGTAAATATTTATAGTACATGCATTTGAAGTTACCTTGTAATGTATGAAATAATCAAGTCTTTAGTCTATGAATCGGTCTAGGAACTGATATTATCGGGAATTTCATTATTGAAGTTGGATGATATCATTTTACTTACCTAAACCCACCCACTAAATCCCAAAGTTCTGTTTCACAATACCGGATTTTTGCTCTAAACGTTTTGAAATATGATTTTCCGTTTAAGTTTGTGTCCGGGATGCTCACGGATGATAAATAAAATAATAACTAGGCTGTTTATCTGAATACATTTTGAATCTGACTATTCTGGATAAGTGGAGGAGCATCGCGAGGGCTACTTTGGCCAAAGAAAATGCAGAGTCATCAACTTCGACCACTCTGTCAAGAGTTAACGACTAAAGAGAGAGAGATTTTGGACTACACTATACTATAGTATGTCCGTCTTTTTCTAACATGAGATGAAAGTTTCGAACTGTCAAATGTCACACACTATTAAACTATCGACATATTCTGCTACACTTGATTACAACAAGTATTACATCGTTATTCATCACATTTGTCTATTAGTCGTCATCTCAGTAGTCCCCCCCCCTTTCTAACCATATAATCTTTCACAAAGTGCATCCATCGTTTCTTTGGTCTTCCTCTACTCTTATACCTATCGACATTCAAGCTCAAAACTTTCCTCACCACGTTTTCCTCGGTGCTACATATTTAACTTATTTTAGTTTAGCCTTGTTTGACAGCATTCGTTTTTTTTTTTATCAGATTGTATTTATATACCTAATTAATTATTTATCTGCAAGTATTTTTAGATAACGAACTCTCCACAAAATAATATCCGCACGGGTCGATCGATGGCTTGGTGTCGTCAGGTCGTGGATGTGTGACCATCCATTACATACCGAGACCCCTCTGTGCCTCGGAAAGTACGTTAAGCCGTTGATCCCGCCTGTCATTCAATAGATCTTTGACAGTTATTACGGATAGTCAGAAGCCCGAATGTCTGACAACCAATCTTACTAAACCCTTAGTAACCGACTGCCTATCTGACCTCCACAACGCAGCAACTGGGTTATACGGTAACCCTATCGTATTACTCAGTTACTGGGTGGTGGGGGTCAGATAGGGAGTCGCTCCATGTAAAATACTGGTATTCAACTGCATCCGATTAGACTGGTAGCCGACCCCAACATTTTTGGGACAACAAGGCTAGGCAGATTGATTTGATTCAAGAAAATCAAGGCAACTAAATGTAGGTTCTATTGAGATATGTATTGCATGGATGAGGGTGAATAAACAAATGGTCATTTGCTTCGTGTGACGTCAGTCTGTCACGAATTCACGATTTCGAGAATAAATCTGAATGATACATCCCTGGTTTCGGCATATTTGTATACCTACTTCAATGAAATGCTAAAATGTTACAAGTCAATAGCACCGATTCCCTCGTTCACAAACTAAACTCAACTTAAGTTCAGTGCATGTTTTTCTTTCTCTTTAATTAAGAAAGGACAGAAGATAAATATTAGTTTAGTCCTGTCAAATTAAGATACCCCATAGACAAGTTTAGACGTGATTGGGTACTAAAAATACGTCAATTTACGTCCGGCGCTGACTAATTTGAAGGACTAAACTAATATTTATTTCTGTCCTTTTTTTAATGGAATAGAAAGAAAAAGATGCACTTAACTTAAATTTAGTTTAATTTGTGAACAAGGGAATTGGCGCCATTTTAGGCGCCACAAGTTAGTCCATTGATTATTCAGACATGGTTTTATTGTAAAAGCGATACGATAATGTGCTGGGTGCCTGGTAGCGGATGGATGAGAGTTGCCGAGACTCAAGTTGAATGGCGTGCGATTGGAGAGGCCTAGGTTCAACAGTGGACTGATGTTGGCCAATGATGACAATGCATACGCATGCCTATAATGTTTCCACTGCTGGGACAAAGACCTCGTCTCTGTGAGAGGGAGTAGGCCGTAATCCACCACGCGAGCCCACTGAGGGTTGGTAGATGTAGCGAGACCAAAAATTCGAATACATGTGGCATGTCTTCGAATTTTTGGTTCTAGGATATGCCGGTTTCTTCACTATGTTTTCCTTCACCATTTTGAGAACAGACATTAAAAAAAAAGAAAGACAAAAAGAGAAAGAAAGAAAAGAAAGGAAAAAAAATTAAATGAAAAGAAACAAAAAGAAAGAAACGAAAAAATAATTTAGGTTTGTTTGTCTCAGAAAAATAAAAGACATCATGATGCAATGATAATCATTTTGTCTATAATGTCAGTCAAGGTTGTAAGACCAACTAACAATGATACACGTAATCATTACAAATTGCACGAGATATGTACATACGACGCGTGTTTTTGTCGACGTGTTCCATTCCAACGCTATACATATTATGTCACGTTACCACATAACAAGGAATACCTCGATGTCGGTTAGTCATTGTGTAGGTACACATCATCTGATTAATAGTGTATTGACTTCGAGATTACGATGATTCAAGTGTTGTGTTTGTTTCATCATTAACCCTTAAATGCATAGTGTTGTATATTTCCAACAACCAATCCAATGCCATATTTTCGTTTCCACAGAGTACGGGGATTTCCCAATTGTTAGAAATATTCAACTCATTTTTTTCACAGTAGATTCGTTCTGATTACATAAAGATGTAAATTTCCACCAGGCCATTTAAAAAATAAAAAGTATTTAAGGGTTAATCAGTAAGTTACTGGTCACTGATTAAAAAGAAAAGAAAGAAAGAAAATGCGTTTATTTGCGGCAAACACGACGCAGAGAAAGAACACAAACGCAAAAAAAAAATGGTTGTCTGTAAAGTCGGTTTACGGACGATAATTTTACGTGATAACTTCATAGTGCAAGAGAGATAGCATCACAAGCCGAATGCTTAGGCCGATCGTGCCTCTCTATCCCTTGCTACGCGCTCTCGCTTGCACGCTCGGCTTAGGTGGAACGTGACAATGAGTCATGCTTTTTCATGCGTGCAGCCGGCTTTCATCGATTTATAAGACGTTATCACGTCAAAAAGGAGGATTACGCCCAGCAGTGGGATGATGATTATGATGATGATGGTGATATTAGATCACTTCTTAGTTTGGGCTGGACATCGGAAATTCATTATTAGGACCAGTAGCAGAGGACTTATTTATGCTAGCAGGAAAAATTTTAAGCAATGTCACATCTATCTACCTATTATTTAATGTTTTTAGCGGCATGTTTTGAAACTTGCTTGTACAGACACCAGCACATCAAGCTACTACAATCTGTCAAATTTCTTTAATAGATTTTCAACTTTATCGCTAAAGCATAAGGCTCAAAGTTGATTGCGAAAATTTGACAGTTTCGGGTAGCTTGATGTGCTGGTGTCTGTACCTGCACCTTCGCCCGCGTGGATGTCGGAACTTATCCCACGAGAACGTGATGCCGGGAGATAAATTAGAATAATTACACATAATTGTGTCACCCTTTGTAAAATTTCTATATTTATGTCTGTAATTAATATGGTGTACATAATAAAGAGTGCTCTATTTTATTCTATTCTAAATTAACCTATATAAGGAAGGCCTCACGATGTCATCTATCTCCTTTCTAAATTTTATCGAAATTTGTTCGGTGGTTTAGGCATGAAAATAATCTTCTTTATAACTATTTCTTCTGTACGTGTGTGTCACTAAACTCTTACAGGACAACGTCTGTCCGGTAGCTAGCATTATAAAAAGTATGGATGTTAGTTGACATTTCGTAGAACCTATTTTGACAGATCAATTTATTTCCGTGCTTTTCTTATTATTTCTGTTAGACAAAGACACTAAAAATTGTTAGTACTGCTTAGTCCAAGTCAATTAGAGCCGGAGCCATAATTTTATAAGCTAAACCAACATGAACACATTTCTACGCGAGCGTACACCAGTTACTAGAAAACAAGTATATATACTATAACTTAGATTTCTAGTTCCTAGTTTTCTAATCTATAAAATGCGCCTTTTTATGGTGTCCTCACTTGAACTAAGCTTATTAGGAATGCCGTAACGTGTTAATTGTAAAATTAGTGGAGATGCTTCGTTTCCTTCATTGCTAATTTATGGTAAAACTATTGGTAAAAGGTGTTTATGTCAGATTTACATGGACAAAATGTACAATTGCGCACACAATTCAGAGAAGCAATTGCATTTTTAAGTTGTGCTGGTTTACAGGTTTTAGGAGTAGCTTTTTAAGGGGGCCGTGGCTAAATAATAACAGCCGCACACGTCGATCGATCAGGTTAAGCTACGCTTGCCGCGGTTGGTCTGTGGATGGGTGACCATCTTTAAATACCGAGACCCCTCCGTGCCTCGGAAAGAACGTTAAGACGTTGGTCCCGGCTGTCATTCCTAGATCTTTGACAGTCGTTACGGGTAGTCAGAAGCCCGAAATTCTGACAACCAGTCTTACCTAGGGGTATCGTATTACCCAGTAAATGGGTTGTGGAGGTCAGATAGGCTGTCGCTCCATGTAAAAAACTGGTATTCAGCTGCATCCCGGCTAGGCAGATGATGAGGAGTAGCTTTTTAAGTAAATACGGCAAATAATATAATAGCGATACGGGTTCAAAATCTAGCACACAAAATAATGAGTATCAGTATATAGTGTCTCACTGCTGGGAAAGGCCCATTGTAGCTATTTATTGCGATCTTATACTTCTTCTTTCCAATCCTAAGGATGATATTCAATTCGTCCAATCATTTTCTTCATGTACTGCTGTAACCCTGGATCGATACTTCAAGGCTCCAGTCTTGTGCAATACCACTCATGGTGATGAAAAAGATCAAGAGGATTCATATATTACCTATAATATATTGTCTGAAAATTATAACCGACCCAAAAGCCCACACTGGAAGGTGTTGGTGAATAAACTGTAGTTCTAACACCGCGGGGTACCTGCAGTATCGTTTCTCCTTCTCTTTTAAGTTCATCCAAATCTTCTTCGTGGTTCCCTCAATGTTGAGGATTGGGACCACATACGACGCGTCTCCAAGTTACGCCGTCTTCTGCAATGTGGACCCTTCGGTAGATACTGCCTCCAACAGCCTTATTGTTCGTGTCTGCCCATCTTGCCGGTGCTCTGCCTTGAGTGCGTTTTCCTTCCACCCGGCCCAGTATCGTAAGCGTTTCCAGACCATGATTAGTTCAAACAAAGGTTGTTTGTAAAAGATTGTGATACCTTATGTAACTCTCAAAAGCTTTTTTTCTTGTCCGCTATGGTGTACAATAAAACATTATCTATCTAGGTGCATAGAATTTAGATGATTACTTATCAATATTTTGCCAAAGGTGTTGCAAATGTTGCTCTGATTAGGCGACGTGAAAAATGATTTTCCTGGTGCAAATTCTTGACTTAGGTTAACTAGCAGGTATTTTGGAACCTACATTATACTAACGAACCACTTTAGGTAAAAGCACAGCTTTAATTAAGGTGAAGACAACCACGGTGTTTATGAACCTTTTCATTATTAAAAAGAAAATTAAAATTTACTTATTCCTTAATAAAACCACAGTCGCAAGATAATACGGTAAACAAGGTGTCAATACGTTATATAGTTCGGTAGCTATTAGCGTGGCGGTACATAAGCGGTGAGTTTTCACCGCAGTGCGTACGCGCATGTAATAGTAATGCATCCGTTTAGGTATGCACTCCGCGTCCCTACGCCTGCGCAATGTTCTGATATCCTCCATTTTACAATTACGATAGATTCACCACGACTTTTTTCGTATACTTATTTACATTTTTTTTTTTTATGTGGGTAGTATAATTTATTTGTCACGTGCGGAATTTGTACTGCCGTCACGTGAGGATAAATTTACGTAGAGCGGCACTTTTAGAGCTTTGTGTATGGTATAAAGTGTCGAGACGGCTGTAGCTAGAGCTTTTCGCTAAAGTCTATGTAAATTCGCTGAAACTGCAACGCAGACGTAACTTTTGGCGATGAACACACAAGACAATGATCTCTTACGAGGTTTTTGCAGCCTGTGTCTGCGTTTAGAAACTGACTTTTCTAGGATGGATAACTTCTATCTATACAGTATGGACACCACATATATGCATATGCATTAAATTATACCACTTATTACCGCCTTTTCTGACGATATACAAAAAATGAGCTAAATCACTCGCTAAAAAAATCAGCTGTTCCCTACATATATGTACATATGTTCGCCTAATTCTTCAAAATGTAGGGAACCGCTGATTTATTTCGCGACCGATTTCGTTTTAAATATATAACACTTTTGCAGACCAGAACCCTAATTTCGTAACACACTTCAATCACAATCTCAACCATTTTGAAGGATATTGCTAATCCATTGCTTGATATGTTCGAAAAAATTGTCTTCTTTACAACGTCAATAACGCAACGAATGCTGTCGAACTGTGGAAACGTACGAAACGGACGATGCACCGAACTTAAATTTAGTTTAGTTTGTGTACAAGGGAATCGGCACCAATAACGTTCAAAGTTGATAACGTGACTCAATCATCAACTTTTAACGTTTTCTGTTTTCATTTATGTCAGCTTTCGATGCATATAGGTCTCATGCGTGGCCGCCATTTTCAAAATGGCGTGACAGTAGGTTCGCCAGGCTCCATATAAAAATCTTCAAACCCTTTTACATCAACATGATTATTCTTATTATTTATATTGGCGATGGAAAAAAAAATCATTTTGTTTTCTTAAATGTATATGAGTAATTTTATTAAGTATTTAAATTGTCGATAGTTCGTACTAAACATGACAGGTGTCAGCAGTTACGTGAATATATTATGTATTAGCATTTACCTCTGTATTTAGCAGTTCATTAAGTTATACTAGAATAGCCTCAGGCTTGAATAATTAAAATTAAAAATAGCTTAGCATTATTCATTTTAAGAATTCATCGTGTTCAATGATTCAAAAATAGTTAAAGTATTAAAACATTTTTTATGTTTTCTCTTGCGAAATTAAAATGTCATTATTTACAGTCGAACTAAAAAAACCCGGCCAAATGCGAGTCGGACTCGCACACAAAGGGTTCCACAAGGCAATAAACGCCATAAAAATTACGTTTCTTGTATGGAGACCCCTTTAATTTTCAATAACTTTATTTTTATTATTTGTTGTTATAGCGTAATAGAAAAACACGATCTGTGAAAATGTCAACTGTGTACGTATTATGGGTTCATGGGATACAGCCCGCTGACAGACAGACGGACGGACGGACAGCGGAGGCTTAGTAATAGGGTTCCGTTGGCACCCTTTGGGTACGGAACCCTAAAAAGGACGTCTACTGAGATAAACCGTCCTGTTTTTATTTAGCATCTCGTAGGTCAGCATATGAGAAGAAGCAGAGAACTTCAAAGGTGGGTTTTTGATACTTATTTACACACCACAAATCACTAAATGCATTCAAAATTTAAAACATTGTTCTATTTCTGTGACATACTCGTACAATGCTTCTGGCTTCTGAGAGCCTGTGATTCGATCCGGTCGGTTCAGAACCGCATTTTTCACGCTTCCTCTTTTTCTTCTCCATCTTGCTGAACACATTACCACTTATCTTCATGTAAAACAGCTATTGAGTAGTCTATGGTAGTTCAATTTTAAAAAGAAATACTCCTGTGAATACGTCATACTTGTTATTTATGTATGTTCCTTCTGGTAGCCAACTTGTAGCCTGTGCCAATAGAAAAAAAGTCGTGAGCAATAGATACATATTGAACTTTCTTGGAAAGTATTGCGTAGTTAGTTTATTGCAGGCAAATGGTTAAATCAGCTTTTTGATAATTTACCTAGTATTTCTTATAACGATGTTTAAAACGGGTGATTTTGAGTTAACCATCTTTTTCTTCACTCTTATCAGACGAACCGCATAGTGCTTGCGTAGCTACGAGCATTTAAGTATCAGCTCTCTGGAAGGTTCTATTTCAATGCCCCCATATTACCATAAACACAACTCTTCGTAGATGAGCAATGATGGCCCTATTGTAGTTCCCTGTGGCAGTTCCATCTCCTTTTCTAGATGTTTTAAAGGAATACTCACTTATTAAATCAATATAATAAGCAGCAGTTTCCTGTTGTCTGCTAATTACAACGCACTGTGATGATCAACTCAAGCACATTGATTTGGACTTTTTCTTTTTTGTTAATTTATTGGTCGTTGGAGTCATAGGCCGTTCTTTGATCTGCACTTAAAGTTAATACCTAAATCTACGGTAGGCTTTGTGTGTTAGTACTTAAGCAGTGCCCGGTTATACAGAATTACGTGCGTTTAAACACTTAATTAACTTTTCAACGGTTTAAATTGAACAGCAATGCTTTAGCTTTATTGAACATGTCAAAGATCAAAATCGTGAAAATATGTAGGTATAATAAATAGATGACCTGTTACGAGAATTTCTTGAACCTTGTTAGATGTAATTTCATATGAAATCTTTGCTTTCAGTAGCTTTCTAGAGCTAGTAGTTATAAACCCAACACACATCCTCTTTTCGTTGGTAAAATAAGACTTGACGTAGATTAAAGGTGTTCAGCTCTGCTAAGCTGTTAGTCTATGAAAATTTAATGTTTCAATAATCTGTTTTTCAAAAATTTTGCATGGAAAATCTAAGCATGAATGTTAATTTTCTAAATGTGAACAAGTGCTTTGTATTCGGTTTAAATACACAGGTTGTATAACGACTGGAGACTAGCTAGAAGGACCAACGACATTAAGAAGGTGGCTGGGAGAAACTGGATGCGGAAGGCGGAGGACAGGGTATTGCGTGGCCTGGGAGAGGCCTACGTGCAGCAGTGGACTGCGATAGGCTGAGTTGATAACTACTTAATCTTCTCACTCTGAAATAGCAACTGAACATACGTACCTGCGATGTCTCTGAAATTGCAAGTGCCCATAGGCGGTAGTAAAAACCTCTTAGAGATGGACCGCCCGCTTGTTTACCATCTATTAGCTCATAACATATATTAGCTCAACTGTCACTAATGAGACACAATTACTTTTTAGGGTTCCGTACACAAAGGTTAAAAAGGGGCCCTATTACTAAGACTCCGCTGTCCGTCCGTCCGTCCCACTGTCACCAGGCTGTATCTCATGAACCGTGATAGTTAGACAGTTGATTTTTTCACAGATGCTGTATTTCTGTTGCTGCTATAACAACACATACTAAAAAACAGAATAAAATAAATATTTAAGGGGGCTCCCATACAACAAACGTGATTTTTTTGCCATTTTCATAGATAATGGTGCGGAACCCTTCGTGCGCGGATCCAACTCGCACTTGGCCGGTTTTTCTATTGTTACCGATCTTTAGAAGGTTTCGCGACGTCGGTGCGGATATGCATCTATGTATCTATTCCGAGTATAAGATAAAGTCGCTTTTTGTGTCTGTCTGTGTGATCGCTTAGATCTCTTAAACTACACAATTCATTTTGATGTGGGTTCACCATCATTTAGACCATTCATTCCAAGGTTTACGTGTAGGTATTACACATTCATATTTAAATTATATAGCACAGAAATCTGATTGTTTTGACACGGCGATATGCTACCCGTGCGAAGCGGGGGCGGATTTCTAGTACCTAATAAAAATAGAAATAAAAGATTCCTATGTACGACAGCTTTCGCTGCGACAAAAAGTCGTGTCGAATGCAATTATCATTCGATTCTGAGAATGTTTACTAATATAGATTTGACGTAAGCGCTCAAGTAATAGCGACGGCGTTAAGGAGAGAGTTCAGGTTAGTCACTTAAGATGCGCCACCTAGCTTTGTTTAGATGCATTTTTGGATAGAGGAAACTATGGAGTCGAAGTTTTGTAAACGACAAAGTATTTGAAAAAAAAAATGTGCTGCTTATTTGTACAGACGCCAGCACATCAAGCTACTACAATCTGTCAGATTTCTTTAATAGATTTTCAACTTTAGCGCTAAAGCATAAGGTTCAAAGTTGATGGGGAAAATCTGACAGTTTCGGGTAGCTTGATGTGCTGGCGTCTGTACAAAAACAAAAATATATCCCTTTGCAACCGGGAGTAAAAAACTCGCATAGATCAGACAACTTATTAATCATTTGGAAAGTATTCAGAGGTCTTGGGAAACATACTGAAAAAAAAACTCATGCAAGCTGGTCTTCGGCAGTCAGACCCTCACATACGTGAGGTTCAGGAATAATTTGCTAGTCGCTCGATCGTGCTCAGAATTTTGTAAAGTCAAAACTCACGATCACTTCAACTCGGTCGGAAAGGGATATAACTAGTGCCCCTTAACTAAGACCTTAAAAATATACGTTTTGTAACACGAATTATACTATTATGTTTAGCCATAGGTGGCTGAGTTAAACAAAATCTGGGTCAATATGATAACTATTATGAGAATCCCATAAGATATAATATGCTGGTAATTTTCATTGAGGAAAATAGTAATTATAATGAATGTAATGTCTTTTACAAATCATTGGGCTTTCCGGTCATCCATGCATTATGTTTTTAATTAAAGTTTCGTGTTAATTGAAAAAATCCCGTAGGAAAATAGAAATAATGCTACAATTGTTGAGGAATCCCCGAAAAATAAAACAGTAGGTTTTGGTCTTAATGCCGTCCAGCCAGTCCATTCTGTAAAATTTTCACCGTGAAATCATAAGTGAAGTGAGCTTGAAGTGTCAATAGTTTTAATCCCTAATGACAGCTCACTTCCCGCTCACTTCACCTAAATTCTCACGGTGAGATTTTTACAGAATAGCACTGCAACACCATAAATTAATATCAATCTAAATCATTTTGAAGCATATTGCTAATCCATTCCTTCATATGTTCCAAAACTTTGTCTGCTCAACAACGTAAATAACGCAATGAATGTTATTGAACTGTCTACATGAAAACCATTGTGCTACTAATAGTACACGTAATTAATTACCCTGTAATAATAATATTATGTATGCCCTGCTGGGTAGTATTTGGCACTCTTTGACTTTTATTCTAATACTAGCTGGGGTACCCAGCTTCGCTCAGGGAGTTGATATGAGATTCCAGAATGTTCTGGGATGTTGTGGAGTGCTCTCGAATACTCTCGAATGTTCTGGAATATTCTAGAAATTTGTAGAGGGAGAAAATTCCAGCCCTTATATCTTCAAAAGGATGCCCTTCAGGTAAAAACAGGAAACTTCTTCATGGACAGGAGATAGAGGGTTACCACACCATATAACTCCCTTGATCGTACCGGGACTCATTTCTGAGTTTAAGCGGCACGCACATTGTACTCTTTCTTTTATAATATTATACAACGTGTAACGTTAAATGCGCAAAACCTCACACACCCCAACTGATTTTTAATTAAATTGACCTATTGCAAAGAGAAAATAAGTCATTAAAAAAAATATTAAAGGTTTTATGTGCTGTTTTAGTTTCACTGGCCATTCTGATCGTTTCTTGCGTCTGCGACGACTCTTTATCGAGGGAGGATTCATCACCGGGCCGCTGCGCCGCGCTGACATTGGCTTGCTTGACCTATTGATAAATAGACGGCAACGTTTTTAATCAAGATTTTTTGAAAAATGTGACCTATATCAAAAAGTGGTTCAATTAATTCTGCTCGTTATTCTGATCAAACTATTTTCAGGTTTTGCGCATTTAACGTTACACGTTGTATATATTGATTAGGGGCAAAAAGTGGAAAAAATGCAGTGATTGCAGCTTTAATTATAGGTATTATCAGGACTTACATTTTGTTTTTATTGAACAACACAAATAACTAGCTTTTTAGATGTCTACAGAAAAACAGATAATGCAAGATTTATAAAATTTAAAATAAAAACAAAATAATTCAATTTATCAAAAATTACCTTTAATTAAAAATAAAATTAAAAAACTGCCACGAAGCTCGCAAGCTAAGCGACTCAGTTTGACTGTGCGCTAAAAGTGGGTTAGCGCAAGAAAGCGTCGCGTCGCACCGCGCATGCGCGAACTGCCCACCTGCGCGCGCGACGCATGCACACTTTTTACTATTTTGTTTTGTGACTTTGTAGCTCTACGTACTAGCTAGTAAGAATATCGAAAGTTGGTTGATGCGCCTGTAATTATTATTGTTTTTAACGCACTAAGAGAGTGATGAATATAAATGTTGATGGATGGAGAAGAAGAGAAGGAAGTGAATTATTCCGTGACGGTTGGCTGGGGAGAATGGAAGAAGAAAACGTGCTGCGACGACCACAAGTAACATGGGGCAAGGATAGGAACTTGATGAATTAAAAAAAAATCATGCGAAATAGAGGATGGTCTTTCTATTAATAAAGCTTTGCATCATCATCATTTGTATGTCGTGATGATGCAAGAAAAGTTTTGGTGTGATGATACAGTGTTACTAGGTCAGGTAGGCAGCCGCTTCATGTACAGTACTGATATTAAATGTACTGATATTAAGCTGTATCTGGTAAGACTGGAAGCTGACCCTAACATAGTTGGGAAAAGGCTAGGTAGATGATGCTGTCATCTGGAAAAATAAATATAAAAATATAATCTCAATGTGGGCGCAGTGGCCATAATATGGTTGAGAACCTATGGGCTAGGCAGACGAAGATGTCATCCGGACCATAAAAACGAATCGATTGACACACTGTTTATCAAAATTGGATGAGCGGTTTTTATTTCAGTTTTTTTTTTTTTTTTTGCAACATTTTTTATGAGGGGCTTCTGGCTAAGTAATAACAGCAGCACGGGTCGATCGATCAGGTTTAGCTACGCTTGCCGCGGTTGGTCCGTGGATGGGTGACCATCTTCACATACCAAGACCCCTCCGTGCCTCGGAAAACACGTTAAGCCATTGGTACCGGCTGTTATTCGTGGATCTTTGACAGTCGTTACGGGTCGTCAGTAACCCGAAAGTGTGACAACCAGTCTTACCAAGGGGTATCGTATTACCCAGTAACTGGGTTGTGGAGGACAGATAGGCAGTCGCTCCATGTAAAATAATGTTATTCAGCTGCATCTGGTTGGAATGGAAGCCGATCCCAACATAGTTGGGAAAAGGCTAGGCAGATGATGATGGACGAGCAGTTTAAGCGGTACGCTGGAACACACGCAAAAACAAACATAGATACATACATAGAGTGATAAAAATATAACTCTTCCTTTTGGATTCACCGTACTCGGGTAAAAAAGATAGGTAGGTACCTTCGGGTACCTTGCATGGGGTAAGTCACGCCTATTATGTCGCCCATAGTGAGTTAGTGACGTTAGTCCTATTGTTTATATTAAGTAGCGGGTTTCCAGTGGTTTACTTGAAGTTATGTATTTATTGCGCAGTTTAAGTAAAGTACAGTAGCCTGAAAACTACGTAACAAAACCGCAGACATTAAATCATTAGGTATTTCTATTTCAATTTTACGGAGAAATGTTATTGTTTTTGACGTTTTTGCATATTTAATTAGTGTTAAAGTGGTTTGTCGTAACGTTGGTGAGAAATTATTGGAAGATAAGGAAAGAAGGGAGGTTTGTTTACGTGTCTCCAATTTTTGGTAAAGAATGGGATGGCAACAAAAAATCAGTTGTTTCCTACATTTTGACGAGTTATGCGAACATAAATGTAGGGAACAGCTGATTTTTGTTTCGCAATTTTAGGTTCGGTTCCATACTATGACCCATTATGAGGTTGTGCGTTATTTAAGTTACAGCTTGTATATGCAATTGCTGGTAAATAGAACATAGTAATATGGGTCTCTGGCACGAAGCCTTGAGGCACTGGACGTGCGAACCACACGTAAAGGCCCAACATATATCAAGTTACAATAACATAAATATAAGTGAAAACTTTTATGGGCTATAAATTGTCATACATGGAATATTGTGTGCGACAAAAAAATTACCGACACCAAAATAACTCTGGAAGTTCTGGAAGCACTACATGTGCTTCCAGGACTTCCCGAGCTATTTTGGTCTTGGTAATTTTTAGCTTTTTGCAGTCTTTTTTTTTTCAGCAGTCTCCTACCCTTATCTCAGTTTATTTGGGCGCAACATGTCCTTTTCTTCCATACTTCTCTATTAGTCGTCATCTCAGTAGTCAACTCCTTTCTAGCCATATCATCTTTCAGACAGTCCATCCATCCTTTCTTCGGTATTCCCCTACTCTTATAGACATTGCATCCTTTTCCTTCAATCCAGCCGGTGGATTCTGGAAAAATCTCACCGTGATAACTAAGGTGAATTCCGCTTAGAGTGAGCTGTGAGTCATGCTGATGCTAGGGATTGACACTATTGACGACTCACTCCACGCTCACTTCACCCAAGTTTTCACGGTGAGATGGTTACAGAATCGCTCGGCTGGACATAATTTATTTAAAAAAATATATTTCCGGATGATAGATTGACGGCTGACAATGGAAATGGAATAGAAAAAGTCGAGTTTCTCCAAGTTCTAGAAATTTCTATAAATGCATTTGAAAAAGTTCAGACTGATTCGACTGTAACAAAATGATGAATGTCATCCGCAGTCATTTACGAGTAATTACCACCTCGATGTTGACTTTCTAATTATAATTAATTGAATCAAACACACTTTACAATAAAACCAAACACTAAAAACAAGCTGCAATGGAATTATCAAGACGAGAAAGTATTTTATCTTTAACTACACATACATTTGTCGCTTATACAGTGTCCCAGAAGTCGACGTCAAGCCGGAAAAAACTACTTACTTGCCAAACTTGAATAGTACATTTTTTTTCAGTACAGTCAGTCAAAGTACGGCGAAGTATTCATTTTAAATATTTGGTTGGGCAAAAAGTGACATTTTTTTCCAAGCTGGAGCAGTTGGCTTTACATTTTAGGCAAGAGTTTACAGAACATTATTCAGGACCCCAAAACATTTTTTTTTTTAATTTAAAGTTAAGATTTGTAGCAAAAGGAGTGCAGATTTTTTCGATTTTTTTTTAATGCGATTAAGTTTTAAAACACAAATTAGATTTTTTAAATATTTTTCTGATACTGTTATGACTTGGCTTATTACCCGATTCGGACTTGACGTCGACTTCTGGGACATTCTGTATATCAAACTAGATTTTGCCCGCGACCTCGTCCGCCTGAAATTTCTTATTCTACCGACCCACCCCGACGCATCGCATTCGCCTGCCCTCGCTTTTACTTCGTTTTCGCTCTGCATCTTTCTGACCTTTTTTTCTTTTTGATCGGATCCTAAGAGTCCAAGCGTGAAGTTAAAATGCCTTCCTCCAGAATTGGGCTATCAAACACAAAATATATATTTTTTAATACGACGATGGTAGTTCCAGAGATATCATCATCTGCCTAACCCTTTCCCAACTATGTTGGGGTCGGCTTCCAGTCTAACCGGATGCAGCTGAATACCAGTATTTTACATGGAGCGACTACCTATCTGACCTCCACAACCCAGTTACTGGATAATACGATACCCCTAGGTAAGACTGGTTGTCAGAATTTCGGGCTTCGGACTACCCGTAACGACTGTCAATTATCTACGAATGACAGCCGGGACCAACGGCTTAACGTGCTTTCCGATGCACGGAGGGGTCTCAGTATGTAAAGATGGTCACCCATCCACAGACCAACCACGGCAAGCGTAGCTTAAACTGATTGATCGACCTGCGCGGCTGTTATTATTTAGCCACGGGCCCCGGTACTAACAGGCCTGAATTCAGAAAAAATATACTTTTTATTTTTTGTTCTAGGATATTCCATAAACTTCTAGATTCTCTATTGAATTTATAATTATCAAGTGGTTCATTGATTGCACGTTTTACCGGTCTGCCTTAACTTGAATATGCATGTGAGGTAAATAAGGAGGGAATAGGGGGGTGGATTCAATTAAGGCTCAAACTATTTTTTTATTAATTAACTGTTTTACTTCAGAATTGTGCCTCCATCAATATTTTTGATTATAATTTCTTTTGAGCAAGATTTTTATTTTTAATTGCAATTTAATTGGAAAATTCATTTTTTTGGAAAAACCGACGCCATTGCTCAGAGCGAAAGTAACGTAAAAGTTACTATTATACATATGGCGATTGTAAACTATCGAATAAAAATAAAATACATGCATTTGGTATTGACTACTGGCAAAACATTCGCAAAACAACATCGTTATCTAACTTTTTTATTTAAAACAAACAAACAAAAACGGTTACAAAACCTTCATAAGGCTATCATTTGAATCATGCGTATTTTTTCCAACTGACAAACAATACCAGTTGGGAACGATTTTATAGGTACTGGCTGTCAACTTGGAATAATGGCAGTTTTCATACATTTTTCGGGGATAAACCGAATTATATAATACGTATGCTTATCGAGTACCGTTGACACTACCTTACTAGGAAACGCATACTATGTACAGACGCCAGCACATCAAGCTACTAAAATCTGTCAGATTTCTTTAATAGATTTTCAACTTTATTGCTAAAATATAAGGTTCAAAGTTGATTGGGAAAATCTGACAGTTTCGGGTAGCTTGATGTGCTGGCGTCTGTACGATAGTATTATGTAACATAATATTTGGAAATCATCTGGAATTTCTCAGTAGAAGCGAGGCGTCTAGATCTGGGCCCATAATCAGCCTATAATGTTCCCACTACTGGGGCACATGCCTCTTCTCTGTGAGAGGGAATGGGCCATAAACCACCACCCGGGCCCAGTGCGGAAATGGAGGATGTCACCTTCTGGCCAGCTCGTCAGCTGCGTTACATTTACGTCATGTTACCTCAAAGGTAAATTGCGACCACAGATTAAAATGTTGTGGTTTGACGTACGACGGATGTGGAAGTGGTCCTTGTAAAAAAGTTTATTCGGGGAAGAACTATCATTAGGTTTTAGGTATTTCTGACACTAACCCGCGTTGTGTGTTGGTTGGGTGCTGGCGTAATTACAGGTATAAGACACGTAAGATTTTGACGTTGTCCCTAAAGGGCAACGCATTGCACATCATACTGAACACAAATACGAGATCAAATTAAATTAGCTAGCGAAACTCTGCAGACGCGATGGGTATCAATATCTAAACACGATAAAAGCAAAAACAAATTAATTTGATGATTTTTTTGTTGGGTCGTCGACCGTAGTCAGTGTATTCACTTGAAATATCAGTTTAAAAATCAGTTTTTTTTTTGTATGCTTCACAGACGTGATTGCTATCGACATCGAAACACGATCAAATATATTTTCTCAACCCATCATTCACGTACAAAAGCTACCAATGGTTATTGACCCCTAAAAAATGAAAATACAATCTTTTCATTTTAAGTTTACCGTGTTTAGAATTCGATACCCGTAGCGTTTGCAGTTTCGCTAGCTAATTTAATTTGAACCTGTAAAACACAACATTTTAAATTTAGAACCATAGCGTCGCAGTGCAGTGAAAACCTCGTAAAGAAAAAAAATATATCTTTGTATTTCTTTGTTTTGTACAAAATCTCGTAATGCATTTTTAGAGCAAACGCACGCACAGCTCTGAAATGCTTCTAATGTTTTCCATTGATGTCAAAACGTCCAAGATGTCAATTTTTTTCTGACTATCCTCTTTCCATGTAAAGTCCCCGACTAAAGAAAGAAAATACATTTATTTAGCACAGACTGTAAGACACACAGTACACCTGAGACATACATCAGATAATAACAAATAAAAATCAAATAACAAAGTGTAAAGTCCGATGTAAGAGATTAAACTGGAAGGTGTGCCTCACGGCTGCGCCAAAAAGGCCCAGTTCAGCAAAAATGCCAGACAACTGGTGCCTGACGCTGGTTTTCAACTGGACCAGATTTGTGAGGTAACGGATGTATATCAGTTTTATACTGGAACGTGACGTGTGTATACATACTTAAATAAATAAAAAAATAAAAAATTGTGTCAGATAAAAACAATATTGACTACGAGTTGTAGGTCGCGGACCCAGGCATGCACATTACTTTGTATAAATCATTTAATCACCATTACTCTCAAAACGGAGAAGGAAAACATTGTAAGGAAGCCGGCATGTCTTAAAACCAAAAATTCGAAGACATGTGACATCTACCAACCCGCACTGGGCCCGCGTCATGGATTACGGCCCACACCCTCTCACAGAGAGGAGGCCTGTGTCCCAGCAGTGAGAACAAGATTACTCGTATGCTGTAAAATAACGTTTATTGCTATCACGAAGTTTACACTGTACGGCGGCTATTTAGACTTGCACAATATATAGGGTGACTGGTAATTAGTGATCGATACTTAAACACATGATTCTACTCATGACAACAAACAACTTTTACCATGGAACCAAACTAGAAATCGCGAAAAAAAAAATCAGCTGTTCCCTACATTTATGTTCGTACGAGTCGTCAAAATGTAGGGAACAGCTGATTTTTTTTTCGCGATTACAGGTTTGGTCCCATAGTAAAAGTTGTTTGTTGTCATGAGTAGAATCATGTGTTTAAGTATCGATCACTAATTACCAGTCACACTATATATTTTTTTGTTTTTAAAAGAGTGCGGAGTGACGGTTTTTTGGATCAGTTTTGCCAACTGTGTCGGTACGAGGTATACGAGAAAAGTTCTATAGGGTGCTAACATACGAGATAAAAATCTTAGCCGATAGCAGTTGGTAGAAAAGACGACAGAAAATTGCGTTTATTGCCACAAAACAAAGACTCCAATATTAGAGGAATCTGACAGACAACGCACAGCTTAAACCGCTGTTCTAAAAGCATACAATTTTGCACTAGAGTCCCTTTTATAATGAAAGTGAGCAATATGAATTATTTGTGAAAAATCATCCCTTGATGGATTTACAACATTATTTTTAGTATATGACAAACCCGAAACACGTGTCTAGTATTTTTATGTGAACAATCTATGTACAAAATTTCAAAAGTGTATCATGAAAAATCACGAAGTTATAAGCTTGTTACGTTACCTGGTTGTCCGTAAAAAAAAGTTGGTTGCCACTGAACAAGCGCCACCGGCCGACCAGCTGTGACCTGTGTTGTTGCGGAAATGTACTTACAAGGAAGGTATCCCGACGTGTCACCTCCGATTTTTTTGTGGCTGATATATATTAATTTATATTAATATCCATTTGGTCTTTTGGAAAAATATTAACTAGAAATATGTCAAACCATCAAACTGCCCCGAAAGGTGGTACAAAAAAATCGGCGGTGAAACGTCGGGATACCTTCCTTGTTAGTCACTCTAAGTTACAATTCAATTCCCATAAACAAACGTGACGTGAGTTATAGTCGTATTTTTCCAAAAGACCAAATGGATATATTAATATCCATTTAGTCTTTTGGAAAAATATTAACTAGAAGTATGTAAAACCCTCAAACTGCCCCGAAAGGTGGTAATGTTTAAGGGGCTATTTCACCCCCAAAAAAGGCGCGCAGGCAAAAAAAAAAAATACATGTCTCTTAAAATTTGATGGAGAATAACATATATCAGCCACAAAAAAATCGGCGGTGAAACGTCGGGATACCTTCCTTCTTAGTCACTCTAAGTTACAATTCAATTCCCATAAACACACGTGACGTGAGTTATAGTCGTATTTTTCCAAAAGACCAAATGGATATATTAATATCCATTTGGTCTTTTCGAAAAATATTAACTAGAAGTATGTAAAACCCTCAAACTGCCCAGAAAGGTGGTAATGTTTAGGGGGCTATTTCACCCCCAAAAAAGGCGTGTTGGCAAAAAAAAATACGTGTCTCTTAAAATTTGATGGAGAATAACATATATCAGCCACAAAAAAATCGGAGGTGACACGTCGGGATACCTTCCTTGTTAGTCTCGCTCGGTGTCCAACTTGTTACCATTTTTAAATATTTTTGGGACAAAATAGAACATGATGTAAAAACTATTGGAATCGATTCAGTTACTTATTCTGAACAAACTATATTCATGCAGACTATAATATACTATATACATATATAACCTATAGTAGAATAGGTTTGCGGTATACTAAAAATAATGTTGTATACGTAGATATGGAGATGTTAAATGGGATATGAAAGTTTGTCAATTTTGCCAATGGGAAATCCCTTCGGACACATGGATTGTAAAGTTAATTAAATGCTTGTACCCAAGGGACCTTAGCATAATGCAGCTCAGAAGAACTGATGGTTTTTCGCTCGAAACAGGACGTTTGCGGTTCGGATCCTTTGGCGCCACAATGACAAGGGGCGTTGCTAGTAACCATTTTGTGAAATTGTCACAGAAATTGTATTAACAAAACAAGATGGCGGTGTTAGTTCGAGCAACCTTATACAGTGTTATACTAGCATACGCATACTCAACCAATAGTGCACCTACTGTTGGGACACAGCACAGGCCTCCTCTATGTGAGAGGAAATGAACTGTTATCACCAAGCGGGCCTATTGCGGGTTGGTAGATATCGATGCTGATTTCCTAACGATGTTTCCTTCACCGTTTTGAGAAGTGTTGTGATGAAATTATTTACACAAACTAAAGCGCCTGTCTGGGTTCGAACCCACGACCTACAACTCGTAAGTCGGGGCCGTTGCACTGGTCTAGCGTTGTACTGATGAAGGCGAATCTGATGCAACGATGAAGAAGCTAAATTAATGTCCAAAAGATTCCTCCTTCCTCGAATATCTGCACAATGACGCTGTCTCGTATTTCCCTCTCTGACGTATTCTGACTATTATACAACAATAATAAAACAATCGTTTTCCTTCACCGTTATGTAGCCATCTTCATAATAATAAAACCTATTTTAATTACTAATTTGTTGACTGAATGTTGTTTACTTCCTCGAGGGATCCATTGAGGGTTTTATACAAATATGACGTGTTTTTAATACTGGCCATTCATAAACATTAATACATACATCACACATAAAGTCTATTCAAACTTGTTTCAAATTAATATTATTTCAGGTTAAACAAATATCAACTTTATTTGAATGGTGATTAAGTTGATTTCAGAGTGACTAGAGCACTATTTCTGAAAAGATTTTACACACATTTATTGTCGCTGAGATGAGATAGGGACTGGATTTTGAACGTTTTTACGGAAATTGGCCTTCTTCCTAGGAGGAGCAGTGGTGGCCCATTGGTAACATCCATGACTTACAAGTTGTAGATCAAAAATCAAAATCAAAAGTCATTTATTCAAACTAGGCTGAGAATCAGCACTTTTCGAACGTCAAAATTACAAAAGATAGTCCCCCAAAACGCCCGCCCTTCACCACTTCCTAGTGCTTTCGCTGGGAAGAAGAAGTGGCGCAACAAACTCCCCAGCAGCACAGCTATCTGTTCAGTTAGAAAATACTTGATTGAATACAATACAAGGTATGAAAAGTAATTAACATTAAAAGACACAGAACACTAAAATAAATTATTTGCCATATGTCAGCTAGCTACGCCAATATACCAACAAATACAATAAAAAACTATACGTACTCAAGCAAAAAAATAATAAATCAAAATTAAATAAAAGCCTCCAGGTGTAAAGGGCGTGACCGCTTACATGTTTATGCAGGTCGTAGGTTCGAACCCAGTCAGGCGGTATGTGACATCCCGTACTAGCCAACTCCCTCTCAAAGAAAGGAAGTCTGTGTCCTAGCAGTGGGAACGGTAGGCTGATTATATACTAGCAATAAGATTGGGCCCATTCCTCGGCCATTTTCCTTGGCCGCACATTTTTAATGAATTAATTAGTAAAGCAACGAATTATTTGATGTTTTCAATCCATGACGTCACCGACCAAATATACATTTTTTTTTTCTTAATTATTTTAGTATATTGATTGGGAAGTCGGTACTTTATCCGTAACAATTTGGTGTTTTAATAAAGTCCTGGTTTTCTGGCGCTGTTTTCCTTTTATTTAGTTAAGTAGGGGAATAACCTAATATTAAACGGGACTACATTACTCTGGAAAATAGTTTTTAGTTGCAGAGCTGAAATATGGGGTTTATCAACGCGTCGATAAACTGGCTACGATATACGAGATACGGATATAAGAGAGATTTGATCCTTATGATTGACTGTATCGATTGGTGCCATAAAAGTAGAGGATGCTATTTTTTCGGATTTTAGTCGGTTCGACTCCCGGGTATGGTAAGCGTATTTTCAAAAATCTTTAAACGCATATTTGTTTCTTTTTAAAAATAAAGGAATGTTTCCTTTGAGTAAAATTTGCTGTCTTCAGTATTTAGAGTACTTCCCCTCCAGGTACGCTTCGAAAATTCCACCCTGTATATGCCTGCATTTTTATCAACGTTAGCGTTATTTCAGTTTTTTCCTTTCTGCTTTGCTCCTAAGGCTCCTAGCGTGATGTTAAATAAGCCATAGCCTTCCTCAGAAATCGGGTTATCTAATGCAAAAAAAAAAAATGTTTTAATCCGTTTGGTACTTCCAGAGATTAGCGCGTTCCAACGAACAAACAAACTCTTCAGCTTTATTATTAGTATAGACAACAACAACAACAACTTGTCAACTTGTTTTTTTTTGTGTTTGTGTTGTCTATGCGTCATGTTTACAACAAATAAACATATTTTCTTTCTTTCTTTCTTTCATAGATAGATAATGTTTGGTGACAGAAACATGTTTGATCATAGAGTTTACCCGGATGAGCCCTTTCACGAAGAGGTTTACCATCACTCAATTTTATGCTTTTTGGTTTAATTGTGAAAATACGACACTATTGTGTCAATATTAATTCAATTTACCTCGAAATTATTAACTCTGCAGTAAAATGAACGTATTAGTAGTTACACGGAGACATTGCCTCGCCTCAAATAGACGATTACTTATCGAAGAGAGATTAAAATGTTGTCTCGTGTAAACTGCTGGGGAGTTTGTTGCGCCATTTTGTCTTCCCAGATAAAGCACTAGGAAGTGGTAAAGGGCTGGCGTATTGGGGGACTGTCTCATGTAACGTTGACGTTCAAAAAGTTCTGATTCTCCGCCTAGTTTGAAAAATTACTTTGATTTTGGTTTTGAAAAAAAAAAAAATCTATATACATAGAATCTATTTATAATGCCCAGTTCGGTAATAAAAGATGCTACCATTGGAAAGCAAAACGATTCGTTTTAGTATACATATAGGCACCTGCATTAAAGTATAAGTAGGTAGTTAGTAAATCAGAGTTCGAGAAAATCGACTTGTTTGTCGATTCGCAAGAATTTACTCGCCCGAAACGGGCGAATCGACACTTTTATTTTTTTTTTCTATAGGCAGCTCGCACGCAGTTAATTTATTTGTGAGCCAATCGACAAGTCCAGAAATATGTACTAGGGAATTGGGAGCACTTTTAATTTTATGCCATGAAGGTAAAATTATTAAAATAAAAAAAAAAATTAAATTATAAAAAAAAATATTAAAATTAAAATTATTATTTTATTTTATCCATTTTTTTTCAATGTAAGTATATTTAAAAGTTACGAATCGCTCGATTCGGGTGAGAAAATTGGTGCTAATCGCCCAAACAGCCAAAAAATCGCCAGGCGAGTCTCGTATCGACTTCTTGCCCGTCAGTTGAGAAACTGTCCTCGTATGAACGAGCCTGTATTCTCAGAAAATACACCCACGTTTAATAGCCGGAACTGGCTCGCGGACACAGTAACTGGTGTCCATCAAGGCCCTTTGTATTAACTTTGGATTATGTAATGGATGCCTCCGCGCCTCCGGTCGGCGCCTTGCGGTCTGTTGTTAATAAAAGTGACTTCTTCGTGAATATAATAGAAGTCGGTATGTATGCAAATTCGAATATCGGTGTGATCAAGGCCGCAGAAACGATCCAGCTGGTCGATTCTGTAAAAATCTCACCGTGAAATCATAAGTGAAGTGAGCACTTAATAGTGTTAGTCCCTAGCGAATGACAGCTCACTCCACGCTCACTTCACCCAAGCTTTCACGGTAAGATGGTTACAGAATCGCACGGCAGGTCGTAATATTAAGTCGTTTAGTTTAATCAAAACTGGGGAGGGGTCCGTGGCTTAATAATAACAGCCACACAGGTTGATCGATCAGGTTAAGCTACGCTTGCCGCGGTTGGTCTGTGGATGGGTAAACATCTTTACATACCGAGTCCCCTCCGTGCCTCGGAAAGCACGTTAAGCCGTTGGTCCCGGCTGTCATTCGTGGATCTTTGACAGTCGTTACGGGTACTCAGTAGACCGAAAGTCTGACAACCAGTCTTACCAAGAGGTATCGTATTAAGTACCCAATAACTGGGCTGTGTAGGTCAGATAGGCAGTTACTCCATGTAAAATACTGGTATTCAGCTACGGTAACACGTGTTTCGGGTTTTCCATATACTAAAAATAATGTTGTATGTATATACATATATCCTATGTCCAACATAACCTTCCGTTTTTTTTGTTCCGGTCGGGAAAGTCCTCATGGATGTCCTCCGCTCTGGGGGGGCGGAGGGGTCTATCATGGGAACTTGTGCGCCCTCCACGATCCCCGGCTGGTCCCGTCCCGCCTTTGCGGGCCACTTCAAGACCGCGGGGGGAGTGAGCTGTAAAACTCCCTCGCGACATCCTATAGGAGCGCGCGTGGAACACTACGCGCCGCCGCCCCATTTCCTGCTAGATGGGAGGAGATGGGGGGCGGCGGACGTCCCCAAGTCCGCCTTCCTTCAGGACCAGCTTCCAGCGCCCAAAGGCTGGAAGAGGGCCATTGAACGAGCGACGGCCGGCAGCGACAAGTCGGCTCTGAGTTCGAAAACGAGAGCACGACGTGCGTCCTTCCATCCTTCCACTCTGCCAGCGTATGCCACGACTTGCACCCTGTTTATGCGACACAGGTAGGTACTTCTTCAAATCCGTCTAGCCGCTAAGGCGTTCCTTTCGCGTTTATAATATTATAATAATTAATATGGATTAATCTCTCTAGATATGTATATCCTCGCATAGCATCACATGCCCGCGCTATAACTTCGTTCTCGCGTAGTGTTCTGACTTTTTCTTTTTTACTCGGCCCCTTAGGGCCCTAGCTTGATGTTAATTTATTCTGCCTTCTTCAAGAATTGAGCTGTCAAATGCAAAAATATTTTTTCAAATCCAGATGATAGTTTTAGAGATATGCACGTTCAAACAAACAAACTCATTAGGTTTATTATGCTTTATGATATAGACTTAGACATTACAAAGTTAATAAAATTAGAGCTGTGTCACACGTAGCTCCCGCATTCATAAATGATCACTCTCAAATAACAATAAGAATGAGACCAGTGCTAGAAACGTTCACATATTCAATATAATTTATCGTCAACATGTTTATTGACTGTTCTAGAATCTATTTGTATGTGAACTATGACGCAGCTTCTGTCTTCGGTCATTATACTTATAAACAGTGTTCAATGTTTTTAAATCGTCATCTCATCATCTGCCTAGTCTTTTCCCAACTATGTTGGGGTCAGCTTCCAGTCTAACTGGATGCAGATGAATACCAGTATTTTAAATGGTGCGACTGCCTGTCTGACCCCCACTATCTAGTTACTGGGTAAGACTATACTCCTTTTTCAGTTTGATGGTTAGACTATAGGGCTTCTGACGACCCGTCGAACGACTGTCAAAAATATACGAATGACAGCTGGGACCAACGGCTTACCGTGATTTCTGAGGGACGGAGTCTTGGTATGTAAAGGTGGTCATCCATCCACGGACCAACCTCGGCAAGCGTAGCGTAACCTGATCTTTGAACCCGTGCAGCTGTTATTTATTAGCCACAAGCCCCTCTATTTTAATGAAAAAATATGACCTCATAACTGTGAATGAACTTATTAGCGTAAGAAGCTTTATACAATACTAATTTATACATATTTCCATGTCCATTTTTACTTCATAAAACATTTTCCGAGAGAAATATTTTTTCGAAGTCATTTGAATATATCAAAGAATTTGACTTTTTCAGCCCCACGTTCATAGTCATAGTCATAGTCGTTTATTCAATAACAAGAAACTTGTATCTGAATTACAAAATGAATTAATAAATAAAACACTTTCAATGCCATAATAATAATTCAACAAACAAATTCAATAACAATAATTACAATACTAATAATAATTAAGAGACATTTATAAATTCATCAACAGAATATAGACACCTATTCAACAGAAAATCCTTAAGCTGGGTTTTAAAAGTACTATTGTAAATAGTGCTTTTTATATCTAAAGGCAACTTATTAAGTAACAGGTTCCAGGTTCCAGGTCCTCACATACATAACAGCCTATAATGTTCTCACTGCTGGGGCACAGGCATCCACTCTTCGAGAGGGAGTCGGCTGTTCTCCACCACGCTGGTACGGATTGGTAGATGTCACATGTCTTTGATTTTTTGGACAAGCCGGTTTCCTTCACCGTTTTGAGAGCAGTGTTTGAACCAACGACCTACGACTCGGTAAGTTGGAACAGTTATTACTGAGCCACCACTACTCTTTTTTAAATTCGCTTGGAAAATAATAAATTAATAGAATAATAATTATTATAATTTATAATTTTAATAAACGTCGCACCGACTGTCAACGACTCAACCTGTCTTCATTTTGTTGACAGTGACATGACATTGACGTCATAGTTCATAGTAATATCAACATCAGCCTAGCCTTTTCCTAACTATGTTGGGTTTTTGTTATTTATTTATTTAATACTTCAAGCACATAAATGTACAGAGGCGGACTTATTGACATAGTCATTTTCTATCAGTCAATCTTTGGGTGATGCAGAGACAAACAGTAGTAGGTGCAATCATGAAAATTGAGGGATAAATATTTTAAATATAAAGATACGCATAAACCTATTAATACTATAATATATACCTAAATACATATAACTATAAGCACACATAAATATAAATAAATACATGAATATACTAACAAATAAATAAGAAAAACAATGAGAAAATATTAGCGTTGTGATGAGACTGCCAGCTTCTTGCGAATGTGCTCGCGAACCTTAACTTTAAAGGATAATCGATTGGTTGCCATCCTGATTTCCTGGGGGAGCGCATTCCACAAAGAGGCAGACTGAACGAAGAAGGAAGAGTGAATGAGTGAAGTCTGTGCGGTGATTGCGTCATTGCAGAAGACGATTCTTGTGTGATGAACGTAGATTTCTGTTGTGGTTGGCGCCGCAAATGTATGTACATATGTGTGTGTTTATTATAATGTATATCCATCAACTCTACTTAAGGGCGAAGAGCCAGGGTAGTCCGTGATATTCAAATTTACTTACTTACGTGTTTTTCCAATTTCCAGGTCAATGTCAGGCTGTATGTTGAACAAAAAAGGAATGTAAAAATAAATACAGTTATATGAACTGCGAGGGTTGTATTGATGATTTTAAAGAATCAATGGAGATGGTAAATGGTGGGCCCAAACGTTGTTGTTGTTTGTGAGTTGAGATATGATCTAAAAAAAATACCGCTAAGTGACAACGAAGTAATAACGCAGACAGGCGATGCGATGCGAAGGGGTGGGTCGGGTGAATAATAAGTTAGGAATGCTATATACAACGTGTAACGTTAAATGCGCAAAACCTGAAAATAGTTTGATCAGAATAACGAGCAGAATTAATTGAACCACTTCTTAATATAGGTCACATTTTTCAAAAAATCTTCATTAAAAACGTTGCCGTGTCTATTTATTAATAGCTCAAGCAAGCCAATGGCAGCGCGGCGCAGCGGCCCGGTGACGACTCCTCCCTCGGTAAAGCGTCGTCGCAGACGCAAGAAACGATCAGAATGGCCAGTAAAACTAAAACAGTACATAACAATTTTTTAAGTGACTTATTGTCTCTCTGAAATAGGTCAATTGAATTAAAGATCAGTTGGGGTGTGTGAGGTTTTGCGCATTTAACGTTACACGTGGTATATAAGCTGAAGAGTTTGTTCGTTTGCTAGTTTGAAAACGCTTAGGTATTTGTGTAACTATTTTTATTTTATTTATTTATTTTACCATTTATGTACACACATATATAAACAGACAAGAAAAAACAGAACAGAAAAATAGGTACAAAGGTGATGCTTATTTCTTAAGAAATCTCTTCCAGCATACCTGCGATAGGACATTAGATAGAGAGATGTAGACAGCGTGTGAAAGAGTAAAGGGAGTAAAGGAGACAAAAAAAAAACATAAAATCGTAATCAATTATTTACTTAAAAAACTAAACAAATACTATGAGAATATACTTACATACATACAAACATACATACATACATACAAACATACATACAAACATACATACATACATACTTCTAAAATAAATATCACTATGAAGTTAATAAATATCGCGTAATCAAAATAATAAATACATACATAACTATGATGAAGTGGAAAGATAGTGTTCTTTTACTCTTCTTTTAAAAACTGCAATAGTTTGGCAGTCCCTAATGTCAGGCGGTAGTGAGTTCCACAACCGCACTGCGTGCACTGTGAAGGAGTAGGAATAGAAGTCGGTGGAGTGGGGAGGGGACTTAAGGAGGTTTTTTAAGATGCGACCTGCAAGGCGCATCTGAAGGACGGGCGTAGGGAAAACGCTCCCGCAGGTAGGGTGGTGTTTTAGGATTGTGAAGGAGATAGAACTATGTCGTATTTAAAAAAATATTTTTGCACTTCATAGCCCAATTCTTGAGAAAGGCTGTTAGAGGCTATTTAACATCACGCTAGAACTCTTAGGAACTGAGCAAAAAGTCAGAAAGAACACTAATCAAAAAGAAGAAGTAATAGTGCGAGCGTGGGATCTGATGCGCCGGGGAGCACACGCGGACGAAGTCACGCCCAGAAGTTAGTATATTATAACACACAAAACTTTCGAAACAAACTCTTCAAATGATGGTGAAAACCGCATTAAAAATCCGTTGCGTAGCTTAGAAGAGCTCAGCGATCACACAGCAGACACTCAAGAAAATCGACTTTAATATTTTGTAATATGTAGGTATGGATATAAAAGTATTTTATATTAGCAATATCCACGTAAAGTCCGTAAAGGGCCACTATTCGTTTGACCTCGTTCAATGTCATGATTTATATTTAATTATCCGAAACTGGTTAGTGGCCTTGGAAGTGATTTAATTAGGTATACCACGTGTAAAAAATCATAGTCATTTCTGAAAGGATTATGTTTTGTATCATTGGTGTTTTGGTAGCATCTTGCTTGCTATTGATGTTGTTAGGGGTCAATCAATTCGTCGGTCAATGAAGATTGGTGTTTCTTGGCCGTTCTTGTCTATAGGAATTTACTAGGCTTTGGAATGGGCAACTAGCTTCATATAAGCCTAGTTCGACGTTCTAAAACCTTGGCTTTTTTGAGCCTTCCGTGAATTTTCACATCGTCGGCGGGACGCGTAGCGCGAGGGCTGGTTCGTGGTGGCACGGGAATATAGTTCTTGGAAGGATTTTGGGGAGGATTTGCCCAGCAGTGGGACAATATAGGCTAAGAAAAAAAAAAAAAACACTTGCACACTGAAATCAAAAACATTTAGATTGAAAGAGATGTTAGTTAAAATCGTGTAAGTAGCCACATCTTAGTATTTCCTAGTCACTGTACTTATTCATAATTTTCCTTATTTAGTGAACTAGACCCTCCCACAATAGACTCAACTATACTCTATACTTTATGTGCGTTGTCCAGCTAAATTGTTTCAATACAAAATAAAGATAAGCCTAAAGTATATTTACGTTAATATTTAAGATAAGATGGTATCTCTCCGTTTTAAGTATCAAATTGCCACCATAAGTTAGTCGATTGATTTGGGGATTGTAACAAATGAAATCATTTGCAAAATATTTAAATATTTCTACATTGTTGATTGTATATTACTTGTGTATTAAAATAACGGTCTCTTGGTCGGAAACGCTACTGCTGGGCGTTACTCCTGGTCATGAGGTCCTGGGTTCGATTTATAGGTCGGGCAAAATGGCCAGACCTGAAGACATGCTTCCTACTATTCGTAGGTTTTATCATTTAAAGAAAGAATAAATTAGTATGCAAAATGCCCAGACCTGAAGACATGCTTCCTACCATTCGTAGGTTTTATCATTTAAAGAAAGAATAAATTAGTATGACCTAGGAAATTATGGATGGATTGTATGAAAAATGATATGGCTAGAAAGACTACTGAAAATGATATGACTACTGAGATGATGGCGGATTGAGTAGTATGAATGCAGAAGACATGCTGCGCCAACCAAAAATATAGAGGGCGCCAGGAACATCGACGTGTAACGTGTAACCTGTTACGAGTATCATGCATTCAGTACATAATTCTGAACCCACCTGCATTGAAATTTATCGTCGATTATTAAAAATAAAAAAATTGGTGGTTAAGTAATAACAGCCGCACGGGTCGATTGATCAGGTTAAGGTACGCTTGCCGCGGTTGGTCCGTGGATGGGTGACCATCTTCACATACCAAGACTCCTCCGTTCCTCGGAAAGCACGTTAAGCCGTTGGTCCCGGCTGTCATTCGTGGATCTTTGACAGTCGTTACGGGTCGTCAGTAGCCCGAAAGTGTAAAAACCAGTCTTACCAAGGGGTATCGTATTACCCTGTAACTGGGTTGTGGAAGTCAGATAGGCAGTCGCTGCATGTAAAATACTAGTATTCACCTGCATCCGTTTTGACTGGAAGCCGACCCCAAAATAGTTGGGAAAAGGCTAGGCAGATGATGATTAAAAAAAAATGCCCCTCCATACATTTTGACTGCGTTTATATCGGCAGTTTTCTATGAAGCCGCAGATTTTTTTTTTTTTGATAACCGGCGAAAATTTCTGTGCTAGGGGTCTAAAACCACGTGCTGAATTCATGGTTCCTGTTCATGAATGCGTGTTTTTGGCCAGCGCAGTGTGTCTTCTTCCATCCATCACTACTAGTCATCATCTCAGTAGTCCCCACCTTTCTAGCCATATCATCTTTCACACAATCCATCCACGGTTTCTCAGGTATTCCCCTACTCTTCGATTCTTTTACACCTTTTCCTGTAGAAACCAAAAAAAAAAATACATGGTAGTGTTTGCTATTGTTATCAGTATATATTCGTAAATACCATTTCGTGCAGTTGATACCACATAATCTCTAGCCCATGAGCACCAAATCGCTTTCATTACAATGTATTAATGTCCGTCCCGTCCTCATGTGTTTTTTGATAGCTCAATGTAGGTATACATGCAAATACACTGGATTCAAGCTGACCTAGGAATTAAGTACGACAATCTTGGTATATTGATATTAGTTGATGATACATTATTCAGCACACGTTGACTTTAATGCGGGATTCGGAACGTGGATAGTTTCGTGGGTTTTTATTATAGAGAGGCAGGTCAAATACTAGATGGATTATTCTTGACGTTTAGAGATTTTGTCACAGCTGTCGTGGTTGCCAATGATAGCTGTCAAGATAATCCTGCACGAGATAAAGAGAAGTGGATCAGCCACCTTCTAGAATGCTATAGAATCCTTGTACTTATGTCTACTTTAAGGACTTAGAATAATCAGTCAGAATTCTAGATGTTGTGTGTAAAATATCGACTAATACTAAGTTTCTATTGGCTTGAAAGAGGATGACTACGGAGATGGCGATTAATAGAGAAGTATGGAAGAAAAGACATGTTGCTAGAATAAGGGCAAGAGAATTCTCAGTAATAACCGATTCCTATAAATTGTGGACCGTTGTTGGTTAAAATTAAGACTGGTATCTTCACCAATAATGAAGCAAATACCTTCCCGGGTAAAAATGATTATCGATGTGATTTTGGCCTCATTTCGGCGTGTTTTTGGAGTCCCTCCCAGGTAAAAATGATTTTCGGTGTGATTTCGGCCTCATTTTGGCGTGTGTCGGCGTATTTTCGGCTTTTTGTTCACTGCCTCGGCCTGTTTTCGGCGTATGTTTTTGGTATTTTGTTCACACCTAACCAACGATTCGTTTTTGTTTTTAGGAACCGAGCATAATTAGTTGTTCCAGATCAAAGTTGTAAGCGCTTCCCTCATACTTCCAAATATTTTCCGATGTTTCTTGGAGAGCCAGAAAAGACTTAAAGGATAAAATATAAATACAAACCCACTCACTGCCGTCCTTGCGAAAAGTGCAATAACTCGGATTTTGGCCTCTCAGTGTTATATACATATCCTTAATTAGCAAAACGAGTTCTACATTTTCTTCTGGGACAGTTTTAAGTATCTGTCACGAATCGATAACAACATAGTAATGAAGATACAAACAAATCAAAAATAGAATCTTTAACCGCGTTTTTCTTGAAAGTAGCTTGAACCTAGTTATTGCACTTTTCGTAAGGACGGCAGTTCAGCAATTTATACGAACATTAAAGACGAATATTATTCCTGCCATGTGTATAGCACATGTCAGTTTGTTCGCTAGTGCATTCTACACCTGTTGAGCCGTTCATTGTATTAATAATTGCTTTATATTGTTTAAACTAATCAGTATTTATGAGCAGTCAGAACTTCTAGGAAGTCTGCAGACTAGAAGCGATAACCTGGGACCTACGACAGTGTATTCTCCAAGTACCTACTATCGGACTGTTTAGTTAAATTCTGTAAATTCCAGCAAATTCATTGCGCACCCTACGTCATTGGGGGAATACGCTATAAACGAATCAGTATGGACATGTGTACTACGTGAGCTCGACAAATGGATGTGAGATTAACGCTTATGCGACAAAACTGTACTGCGACTCACCATAGTTCGAATGCACTCTTGTGCGACAAACGATTGCGCGACAATAGTTCGACACTACGGTAGTGCGACAGTGCTGTAATTCGACAGTACGTTGGTGCAGTATTACAGTAGTTTGACACTACCCATGCTAGGTTAGGTTAGGTGAGAACTGTGACCACACAATGCCAGATTTTCTAATTAATTATGCCTTGTCGGCGAAGTGTCCTGTCGGCGAAGAGTCCCGAAGAAGAAGTCCTCGAATAACTAGCTTCTCTTCCATTTTATTTATTTATGCGTCTTCATGTCGTACTAGCGTGATGTCGATCTTCAGTGTGTCGCATTCGAACTATGGTGAGTCGCAGTACAGTTTTGTCGCATAAGCGTTAATCGCACATCCATTTGTCGAGCTCACGTAGTACACTCGTATCGACTATTAGGTACCTGCTATATCTTAAGATGTTCCCACTACGTTTGACCGAGTAGTGTTTGCGTTGTAGTCTCAAGGCAGGTGTTGGTCCACTGTCTGTAATTGAGTCCCTTCTCGGTTTTTTTTTTTCTGTAAGACTTCTCGCTGCTCATCCTAGGAGGTAGTCGGCTGCTTAACCGGCACCCTAATTGCGTAACACACTTTCAATGACACTCGAAATATTTTGAACAGGACATTGCTAGTCTATTTCTTCTTGTGTTCGAATTTGTCTGCTCAATAACGTATAATATAATGTAATGAATGTTGTTGAACTGCCAAAATGAAAACGATTAGTGTGTTATGTGTTACCCCACTGGTAATCCTGTAGGCCTAAATAAACTAAAGCCTCCAGCCAGGGTAATCCCTACTCGATGGGCCTTTCTCGAACTATATAGTCAAAGACACGACAAGTTTGGCGGTATTTTGAAGATGTTGGAAAAGATTGTAGAGCCTCGATCGCGTTTGCTACTCTCATTGAAATGTCCAATTGTCTATTGCTACTATCATTTACAAGGCGTCTATCGAAATAGGAGTAGTAGTGGCCAAGTGGTAACGGCCGTGACTCGCGAGTTGTAGGTCGTAGGTTCGAACCCGGACAGGCGCTTTACTTTGTGTAAATTATTTCATCACCATTGCTCTCAGAATGGAGAAGGAAAACATCGTGAGGAAACTGGAATGTTCTAGACCACTGCTACGTAGACTATGTTCGAAATAAACCACTTTTTAACGAGAGCAACCTGGCAATATTATTAGTTCACCGATAGGTACTTACCTAAGTGTCTAAGTACCCATGAACTTCCTTCCCTGCTTACCTTTCTTCAGTATCAACTGATGTAATGTTATTATTTTGTTACGCTATAATGTTTTCTACGGTGTCATTAACAAGGTTGAATTTCGACACTTTCAAAATTCTTGTTTATATTAGTTTTGGGTGCAGTCGACAGTTGTTAGATCTGAGTTATTTTTTTAATTATTTAAAAGTTGTGTTTTGGTTTAGTACTTTTTGTAAATTAGGGTATCTTTTATTATTTTACTTATTAAATGGAAAACTTCTAATACTAAATAAACTAAAAAACTATTAAAATAAAAATATATACCAATTCGATTATTATTTTTTAACTTTTTTTTAATTTAGTGAAGATATTGTTACTTTTTTTTATATTTTTAAAATGATCGTCAGTGCGGTATGACTTTATAAATTTTATCGAAATGGTAGCATTTTGTAATTTTTAATTCAGTGGCAAACTCGATGACTCGATGACGATCACATATGGAGGACCAACATTCTCCAATATGTGGTGGCATTGCTTGCAATCACCTGGCTGATGCAACTTGAACCAAGTTCTTGTAATATGTTACATAAATGTTACTTATTTCACATTTTGTACTAATATAAAATGATTTTCTAATGATTTCATGACATGTGGTATGTCAAAATGTTCACACATTTTGAAAAAAAAATAAACATACTCACGTATGTTTATTGTTAACCAGACACGGGCAATCAAAAATGTAACATTTTTTGTGTTTAAAATCAATCTAAATATTGATAAGTTTTAAAATTCACGAGAAAATAATTTATGTAAAATTAATGTGTTTCATAATTTATGTTTTAAAAATTATGAGTGAAATAGTGTGTAGGGTTTCGTTAAAATATAAACAACAGTTTAAAAAAATTCAAATGTATATTTTCTACATTTTTCAATGCTTATTCAGCAACAATTAGCTAGAGTATTCATCTAACAGTCTTATTATTTTACAAGAGTATAAAATCACTGCCACAGTCGAAAAGAAATGCAATGGGTACATAGAAATGCTAGAAATACCATTCAGTTTAGTTGACAACGAAGAATATCACAAACATAACATAAATGATAACACAGAGTTGTCACACCAACTCTAGATATGTCCACTAAATTACTCTACTTACCTATTGTTAGTCAATAAATAATCACTTACTCTAAGGTAACTTCAATAAATTAAAGAACATTAGTTCCTAGTCTTCGACCAGACTTAGAAACATTCAGTTTATCAGCGGATAGGCAGTAACAGTCTTTGGTTCCTACTTACATAAGTACAAAGTTTAATTTACTTTGAAATGAAATAATTTCCTTTTCTTCCTATTTGATGAAAATGCAGTTCTGCTGAATGATATTAATTTGTGTCGGATTGACGAACATATTACTGACATTTTATTAAAATGAAATGAATTAAATTATTTGATATGAAATGGGATGCGACATGTCCCTAACCTAACTAATAAACTCCCGTAGGATCAAGACCCAAAGCCATTTTGAAGGAGTAATAATAAGACGAAAAAAAAAAACAAAAATTAAATCTAGTACACATTAGTTGGGTCGAGCGCGACCATTTTGTTTGCTAATTAACAACACTTATTAACACTAAAACAGTTTTTTTTTAGTACACTCCGGTGGGATCCAAGCCCAACATTTTGAAGCACAAATTATATTCTTCACACGAAACAAAAAAATCTTCAGTACACTCCCGTGGGATCGAGCACGAACATTTTGATGAACAGGGTGCAGAAACTCCAAAAAAGTAACTCAGGATATTTGAGATTGAGATTAATATCCCAAATCAGTAGACACCAGTAGGATCCAGGACAAACATCTTGAACACTTGAATAATTTTCTTGAAAAAATTAAAAATCTTCCGAAAATCAATAAACTCCAGTGGGGTCCAAGCCGAACATTTTCGCTGATTTTTCTTTAAATATTCTCAACTTAATTGATGATTTTTGGGATCTTCAATAGATGCCAGTGGGATCCAAAACTTTGATATCCATATTAAATTATTCTTGAACTTGAAAATATCGATCTTATTTACGATGTAGGAGCGCGCGCGGAATAGAGTAACGTGCGTTCGCTTCCGTGGATGTCTCACGACTGTGGCAACGCGAACACGTGCCTTGCTTTTATAACGCGCTCTCGTGCGCGCACTCGCACATTTTTTTTGCGATTTGAATTTGGAAGCTTTCAGCCGGGTGGGCGTCGATGCGCCCCCGCCCTTACAATTTTTTTTTTTTTTGTATTATTTTTTTAGTGCCACGTTGCTAGTTAACACATGCCGTAGCAGATAATGCACAATTTAAATATTCATTAGGTACTAATCTGATGGATGTTGGATTTAATCAAAAATTTATTGATTTATAAATAACATTTTCTGTAATAACTGTGTTTGATAGATATTAGTTTATTTTAGTTTTTCGGTTTTAATATTTAATTCAATCCATTTATCCTGTTGCGGCAAAAAAAAATACTCCAACGGCCAATTACTGGTTCATACACCCCAATTTCAAGTTTCCTAAAAATAACCAGGTAGCTAAAATATTAAATAATTTTAAATAAAAAAAAAGTTAAATTAAATTTTAATAAAATAATTAGGTCAACTAAAATATTGTTACGACTTGCATTAAAATAATTGGAATCAATTTAAAAGAATCTGCTTTGTAGAGTGTTTAACAAAGCTGTTATTTAAAATACGTGATGAATGAGATCCATTAAAGCGTAAACAGTCTTATTGTTTTGATTAATCAACATTATGATTAAATTCTATCACAGACTGCAGACGTGCAGACATTAATAATTATTTGTGTTTGAGACAAGTTAACAATTTCATTACAAGCAAATAATTTAATTTGTTTATATACTTTATGGTATTATACTTATTCATCATTATTCTTCTTCGTTATTATACTTATTAATCATCTATTTTTGTTTAATGTTTATCAAATTATTTTTGTAATCCATGTTTAGATTGTCATAATAAATTAATGAACTACATTTTCTTTTTTTGATGTTAGATGCAAATCAATATTTTAAGATATAATTTAAATGAATAATTATTGTGAAATATGCACTTTTTTGGAAAATAAGAGGTTTGAATATTTTTAATAATTTCATAAAAATATATTATTCGCCGCTACATCAGAAAACATTATAAAATAATACCTACTTGCAAACTATGATTTCATTACTAAAATCGTTGTTTATTTAATTAAAATTATTTATTTATTTAATTTTAGCATTTTAAGTGCATAATAATTTTATATATTTCATATTAAATAAGCATTGCAAGGATAAATTAAGTTAGATAATATGTATTTATAGTAGGCAATCAAATTGAAATGTAGTAATAAAGTGCGATACTGGGTTTTTCATACGATACCATTATTACGCTAGTGACATACAAAACACTGTATGTATCATGTATCATGCACATTATTGTTTGTTGTTTTGCATCGCCATACGAATATTTTGATAGCCTTTAAAAGCTTATAAGTATGAGAGATTCATTGAGGAAACTTTATGAATGAAACTTGTTTACTACTACGATTTAAATAATTATTACGTACACCACTAACGCACGCATTCTAAATGTTAATTAATTTTATATTATTTTATTAATGAATATTTGTTTACAAAAAGTAAAATAAAAAAAGTAAAAAAGTATAGTTTTTAATAAAAAAATTTAATTAAAATATTTCGACCTGTCAAAACGTCTTAGTGCTCAAAAAATTTTATGAGGATAAATTGCATGAAATTTATTTTTTAAATATCCTCGGAAGTGACACATACGATCTTTCACACTTGTCGCGTCTTCGATTGTCGAGAACTCGAGATGATCGCTCTCTGGGACTTTGAACTTGTGTCGAGAGAAATCGTTACGTACAGTCGTGATATCTCAATACATATTGGCCATTGCCGATAATTCGCTACTACCTTTTAAGATCGTAGTGACATACTTTTGCTGTATGAGCATTAGCAAGTCTGACTCAAATTCTATCTAATAATTCTATTTAGTATGGCACTATAAAGTGTTTAAAAATTAAGTAATTATTTTAATTATTTTTTTTAAACGTTGCCTCGCACTAGAAATTTCTCCTGTTTTGTGGGAATTTCTCCTGTATTGTGGGAATTTCTCCTGTATTTTTGTTTCTAGTAACCAGACTATCTATTAATCATTTAAATCCTGTTCCCACTGGTTCTCCCCGCAAATCCCTCAACCCGTTCAAAACAAACTCATCCCTTTTAAATTATAATCCTGTAAAGGCTACCGCTTTTGTTTTTACCATTCCGTAATTTTTCCAGCTAAATAAAAAAAAAAGTAAAGACAATTACATTACAGTAAAATATATTCTATATTTGCGGGATTAAAATTTTGTTTTTTTTTTTTAATCTGTCAACAGATTAAGATAACATTATAGGCTAGAAGTTTAACAAAACACTATTTTTAAATCCGTTTCGGCGGTTTCTAGATTATGCGGGTGGTTATAAAGTTAAGAACAAGCCCACAAAAATTGACATAGCTAAAGAGGATTATAATGAAGGAACTTTTTGCTGTCACCCGGTGCTGCCGCCATTTTGGGTGTGAGCTTGAAACATTTTTGCATTTGTTTAGTATTAAGTTGGTATGTTATTTAGGTCAATATTACGCAAAAAATATATACTGGTCATAAGTTCATATTATTAGGGGATAAGTGTGTTATTTTCCTGTGGTCATTGGACGTCACAAAAAACATTTATATGGGAAATTGTGGGAAGTCAATGAGGTACCTAATTAAAAAAGGTAACATTATTTTTACCTCTCTATGTAAATTCTGACAACCAGTCTTACCAAGGGGTATCGTAATATCTAGTAACTGGGTTTTGGAGGTCAGATAGGCAGTCGCTCTACGTAAAACACTCGTATTCAGCTGCATCCGGTTAGACTGTAAGCCGAACCCAACGTAGTTGGGAAAAGGCTAGGCAGATGATGAGTATGTTACGCAATTAGGGTGCAGTCTTCCCCGCAATCTTCTGTAGGTCGTCCACCCACCTGGCTATTGGCCTGCCAAATCTCCTTCTACCGTTTCTCGGCCACCATTACCGTAATTATCTATGCCTACTAATAAATACAAAATTAATTATGTAGGTAATAGGTATTGGAATAGGAAGGGCATTTATTTATTTATTTAAACTTTTCGCACAAAAGGTACAAAGGCGGACTTAATTCCTCGTTCGTAATCTCGCGCTCTCGTAATCTTAAGTCTGATCTCAATCTCAAATCTGTCATAAATACCCCCAATTTCCCTACATTTTTAACAAGTTTTTGACATTGATTGTCACTAAGATGAGATTGCAACTATTTTTTGAACGTTTTCAACTACGGGAATTGGCCTGAGGATCTTCACTAATATTTCTTATATCAAATTAAAAATGACGTTTATTAACATTCATGATATATGTAATAATACTAATATATTACTGACCCAGTTCCGGTTATTCACGTAAAATTGACACTGTAATGAGAAAAAAATAACAGGTCATCAATTTGTGGTTACTCTTTATTACTGCACGTTCTTGTTTGAGACAATGCATCGATAAAATGTTTTTAAACTGTTTACTTGATTCTGTTTCAAGACGTTACAATATCACAAACGAGCGTATCTCTTTTGTGACAACATAATTTAGTGATTAATTTACTCAGGGGATTTTATCAGGACACATGAATTGGTTTTCGTCATTATTATATATTGTCATAATATGGAATTTGTTTAGCGACGCAATTAGATGCAGGGTGCTGTAGAATCTATTGTTATCGACTACATATCGGACACCTTGGTCCCGGCTGTCATTCTTAGATCTTTGACAGACGTTATGGGTAGTCAGAATCCCAAAAGTATGACTACCCGTCTTACCAATGGGTATCGTGTTACCCAGCAACTGGGTTGTGGGGGTCAGATAGGCATCCGCTAATGGTATTCAGCTGCATCCGGGCAGACTGGAAGCCGATCCCAATAAAGTTTCTTCACTATATTGGGATCGGCCTCCAGTCTACCCTACTCCCAGTCTACCCTTAGCCTTTCTTTTGAAAGGCTAAGTAGATTGATTGATGAATTTGGTTCAACTGTCAAAATGAAACCCATTGCTACTGATAGTGTTACGTAACTATCCTGCTGGTCTCGTTAAATATTACATTAACACATCAACACATGGAGCTACTATAATCTGTCAAATTTCTTTAATATATTTTCAACTAAATCGCGAAACCATCAGGTAATATTTGGCAGTTTCGGGTAGCTTGATATTTATTTATATTTATAGGGAAAACAAACAGTAGTAGGTATACTAAAAATATACAAAGTGTCTTAAACATATGACTTAACAAATATAATACCCACTACATTTTCCATATGCTGGCGTCTGTACTTATCATGACGCTACAGACGCCAGAATCCCTGAATGGTTAGGCAATGTGGGTGAACTATAGGTACACTATATAGTACACCCGAGAGTGTCCGCGATAGTACGTGGTACGTATAGAGACGTCGAATAATTTAAGGTCTTCCTTAGATTATTTATTTATTTTATTTATTATTAAAACTGTATGCACAAGTACAAAAATTACTGTACAAAGGCGGACTTAATGCCCGAGGCATTTTCTACCAGTCAACCTTAGGGTGATGCAGAGACAAAATATGGCAGGTGCAACATACGGGATAGATAGCTAGGAAATGACTATACAATACAAGAATTAATAACAATACATTGATAGATACATATATACATACATATAAACAAAATGAACTGTCTGGAGAAAAATGACCGGTAGAGGAGAAAACGAATCCAGCATATCAGCGCTGGGATGTTACGGCCAACTTCTGACGGATGTGTTCTCGTGCCTTCACTTTAAAAGATAACCGACTGGTTGCCGTCCTGATGTCCTGAGGGAGCGCATTCCAAAGAAAGACTGCCTGGACAAAGAAGGAAGAATGAATGAAGCCAGAACGGTCAGGAGGACATCGTAGAAGATGATTGTTGGTGGAACGAAGATTTTTAGCATGGGCAGAGCATAAATATTGAATTTGGGAAGTCATGTAAGAAGGAGCAGTAGGTTTGTCGAGAATAGAGAACAACGTAGACAGATCCCTTAACTGTCTGCGCTGGCGAATATGTAACCATTGATCAGAATGTTCAGAATAATGAGCACAATTCATTGAACCACTTCTTAATATAGGTCACATTTTTCAAAAAATCTTCATTAAAAACGTTGCCGTGTCTATTTATTAATAGGTCAAGCAAGCCAATGTCAGCGCGGCGCAGCGGCCCGGTGACGACTCCTCCCTCGATAAAGCGTCGTTGCAGACGCAAGAAACGATAAGAATGGCCAGTAAAACTAAAACAGCACATAAAACCTTTACAATTTTTTTAATGACTTATTTTCTCTGAAATAGGTCAATTGAATTAAAAATCAGTCGGGGTGTCTGAGGTTTTGCGCATTTAACGTTACATGTTGTATATATTTAAATAGAAATGTAAAACGGAGCTACGTCTACCAACAAACTGCTTTGCAGTTTGGCAGAGGTAAGAAATATGTACCTACTGTAAAGTATTATTGGGAATAAACACTTTTCATTTTCATTTTTTTTTTTCATTTTAAAAGAAGCCGGTGCTCGGATACACGGTCATACTTACGAAGATTGAAAACGAATCGAATGCAGTTATTGAGAGGAGGGTCAAGTTTATTGAGATTATCCTACATCTACTAACCGCAGAATCACCATGATATAAATATTAGTCTTTATACAAATGCTATTTTTTTTGCTTATTTAATTGCAAAACCATCATCTCATAGTCTTTCCTTGTCCCATGCTACCTACTTGGGGTCGTCGCAACACGGTTTCTCAACTCCCTTTTCTTTCAAATCTTTCCTCACACAATCCATCCATCGTTATCTTCTTCAACTCCAACACCACACATTTATAATGTCAGTTTACACAAAAACAGAACACATTAAAAAAAAAAATCTTCCAAATTACCCTATCAGCATTTTTCTAAAACCACACAAAACTTTTAACCACGTCTTCTAAAAACAATTAAATGATTGGATGTTACCGTTAAAATGGCCGCAAGTCATTGGCTATGTTGTTTCAACGTAGTTAGAGCATTAAACAAGTATCATAATGATTTTACTAATGATTGGTAAGTAAATAAGAAAGTAATTAATATTAACATTTAAAATGTACAAGTTGTTATCAAGACATTCCGATTATATAATTGGTCATTTGTTTACTAACTGTTAGAGGGGCCTGTGGCTAAATAATAACAGTCGTATAGTTCGATCGATCAGGTTAAGCTATGCTAGCCGCGGTGGTCTATGGATGGTTGGCCATCTTTACATACCGATACCCTTCCGGAAAGCACGTTAAGCCGTTGGTCCCGGCTGTCATTCGTGGATCTTTGACAGTCGTTACGGGTCATCAGAAGCCCAAAAGTCTGACAATCAGTCTTACCAAGGGGTATCGTATTACCCAGTAACTGGGTTGTGGAGGTCAAATAGGCATTCGCTCCATGTAAAATACTGGTATTCAGCTGCATCCGGTTAGACTAGAAGCCGACCCCAACATAGTTGGGAAAAGGCTAGGCAGATGATGATGGTTACTAACTATTAGAATTATGGTGGATGCAATATAAAGAACCTAGGTAGTACGGAAAATTACAGTCCTTTCTGTTGTACTTATACGGGGTATAAACGATTATTAAAGTTAAGTGACGTTTAAACGTCATAAAGGTATGGTAATCACTTACTTAACCATAGGCAAACTTTATGAATAATGTGGTCAATATGTTGCTTCTTCTATTCGAAATCCAAATTTACATCACGGAACTATTCGCGCAAACTTAGTCATTCATTGAGAGTTTCACGTGTAAATAATTATCTTTTTACACGTGAAACTATCAATGCTCATCTTCCTTTATTTCAGACAACTAAGGCTCATAGAAAAAACAACACATACTACTACAAATATAAGAATACTTATAAACTAATACATACAAAATTATAACAAAAACAATACTATAATAATATACCTAACCTAAAAATACAATAAACACATACAACATAACAAACTTATACTACTGCACACGATGTGTCGGCGTCGTGTTTCGCTGACTGGTGTCATGTAGCCGGCCACGAAACTGGCGATACACAACACCCTTCGGCCAGAACTCTTCCTTGAGGAACTTCTCGAGATGATGTGTCGGAACACGCACCACGAACGACTTGAACTGAACTCGATCATGTAAGAACTAGTTCGTACAATAGCATTGAGTGTCATAATGACACTGGCAGCTGATTAAATTCGCTTTAGGAATGATTATGGAGATTATTGTCACAATCGGCTGTAAATATTTGTTTAAAATTTGTCAGCAGGCTTTATTATTAGGTATTTACGCATTTCTTCTGTAACAATTATAGTCCAGTCAATAGGTTCGAATAAAAACTCCTTTGTTATGAGATTTATGTTTCTTTTTTGACGTGAAGTATCGAGTGGGCTACCGTACTTGCTTTGATGCCAAATTGCTAAATTACACGCGGACTCTCTCATGTTCACAATATTTTTTTTTTATGTCTAACCTCATTCCTAAGAAATTTCAACGGCATAAGTTCTAAGAAAAATATAATAAAATGCGCCGTGTACCGAATTTTGATGATTTGACGGTTTTTTTTTTGTATTGTATTTGTATTTAATCAAGAATTCAATCTAGCACTAAAACATTCACCATCAGAAACGGTGCTGGACTTTCCAAGAGAAGCAGTTAGGTGCCTTCATCGTAGATATTTGGAAAAGGTTTAAAAAGGTTCATAGTATCCATTAACTTTTTAATGAGTTCCAAACTTTCGCAAGTAGTTTTTATAACAAAAACAATGATTCTATTACTTTTTATAATTCCTGATAGTATTGCACTTTTGCGTCGTTCTTTTTACGTTTTTTAATAGTTTTATAACCCCATAGGTACCTTGTGCAAATGCTTTGAAGGCCACCATTTTGGATATTTGAATAGTTGTCAACAACGAATTTCTTATTGCTTTTTTATTGCCAATAAAAAAATATACAAATATTCTTTGTGTGTGCTATTGTGCAAATAGTTGCAACCTTTTTAAGAGTTTTTTGAGAAAGCGTAAGGGCTGTCTTTCTTTGGATTCTGGGAATAGAGAGTTTTTTTGGCAAATATGTAGGAAAGATGCGTCAATTGTAGGAACTTTTTGGTTGACGCATTTGGCATGTACGTTTTATTAATGAGAAGTCAGCTTATACTGGAAATGTATAGCTTGATATGTCGTGCGTACCGATGCACATTGTATTCTATTTACCATATTTACGATACCAACAGTATTTTTATTATTATTTATTGTATTTGTAACTAAGTTATCCGGTTTTTATTGTAATGTTGACGTAGATAATTTTACAGCATAAAAAGAAAATACGCACAGATAGACGTGGGTCCATACGTCATCCGTAGGTAATCGAATAAATACCAAGTGTTTTACGGCATATTCCTTCCTGTAGCATCTTTGCGAGATAATTTAAAATGAATGACACAAAGCACTGATAAAAAAAAATACAATAATTATTTTTAGTAATATATTATGACGTATACCCACTATTATTAAACATAACCACAGATGATTTAATAGGTATGATGTCTTACCACTACGCAATCAGAATGTAATTAAAGATTTTTGTTTCCATTTTTTCTCATAGCTATGTCGCAAAATATATCGCCACGGTTCACAGTTTTTGTATCAACGTTTATTACAATTACACTCCAGCGAGGTAATTGCGTAACACACTAGCAATAGCAATGGCTTTCATTTGACAGTTCAACATCATTCATTGCATTAATTACGTTATTTATAGAGCTGACAAATTTTTCGAACATATGAAGCAATGGATTAGAAATATCTTTCAAAGTTATTGTGATTTATAGTGTGTTACGCAATTAGGAGACTATTAAATCTAGACTGTACTTAATAAATTTTATAACTTCTTGTATGTTTTTGAATTCAAGTTTGGAACAATGTTGATACCAGAATAATGGCCAGTATGTCGACTTCAAAACTGTATCTAAACTATTTCTTAGACTCATCAATATTTAATGACTTTTACCATGCAAATTCATTGCGACTTCATAGTATAGTCCGGGAGTGAATCATTAACAAATAAGTAGTAAAAACAATTAATAATCCGATCCACTCGTCCCTTGCTGCCCTCCCTAGCTCGCCTAGATGCCATTTTTAAAAATAATTAAAAAATATAAAAACAATCAGGTAATTTATTTATCATCCATTCAGTCAGTTATCCAGATCGTCATATAAACTGAACACTGCTCGTCTTTACCCTTCTCTCTAATTCACCATCTCTTTTACGACCGGTCTTTAGTGTTGTTCTATTTACTTTCTGTTACATTTCTATGGCTCAATTAGTTAACAATCTGTCTGTTCGACTACTGGGTAAATTGTTTTAAATAATAAGCCTGTCTGAATGCCCCAGTTGTTAGCTTTAGCTACCGAAATGCTAACAATAAGGTGATTTGCTTGCGATTTTTTGCAGATTTTGGTAACCAACGCTGGTGGTTTGTATTGTTTTGTCTCTGTTTGTGGTGTTTTCGAAATCTCCAATTTCGGAATGTTAATTTTTTGATTATTTTAGACACGTGCTGAGAAATTATTTGCATTTTTTATTAAAATATTTTGATTGATTCAATTGAATCGATAAAAAACTGCGTTGCATTTTCATAATGCAACAAATTAAATGTTTATTTCTATGCTTGACACACAGGAATCGAATAAAATACTTCATAATCGATTGAATCCGATTAATCAAAAGTTTCGCTGTCGATACCCATTGACGACATGTCATAAATCGATAGAATTATTGATGAAAAATTGAAAAAAGCTACAAAATGTGAACATAATTTATATGTCTGCTAACTTAATATACAATTATTGGTTTCACTACGGACAAATTTGAATAAAAGAAAGCAGACGTGAACTCTGCTGGAGAACGTTTTTCGCGGATAACCCTACTAAATTACGTAGCACCCAATTTTGTATGAGAAGTACGAAAATACATGTCTTCAAAATTTTGGCGGGCTATGCGAGGCCTAAATTAGAAATGTCAAAGTCAATGAACTGAGACCACCATGCGACTAGGGTCACAGATTAAATAATTGCGATTAGATTATCTGTGGGAGAAGATTTTTCTTTAGAAACTAGCATTTGCTTGAGAATCTGCCAACTATTTTTATGCTAAAAGTGTGGGTATAAGCTGTCTACTAATAATGGCTAAACAACATAAGTCTAATCCTGATTTGGGACCTGTTAAAAATCTCGTTCTTCTTGGCGATTTTTTCCGCCATTTTCGAAAAGAGAAACGGTGTGTTGTCTATGGGCTAGCAACCTGATATTGCACTACTGCGATCGTTAAACCCGACACGTTGCTTGCATGTGGCTTCGAGCGGCCAACGCACCTATTGCTGGGTACCTCTTGAAAGCAGGTCACCCCACAACAGATGAAAGGCTGAAGATAAATTAGAAAATTATTCGAGTAACAATAAACCTGTTTATGGAACAGAAATAATCTGCATTCTTCGGGTACCTACCTTAAAACGTGCTAAAATGAAAAGAATAATACATTTAAGAGCAAGATAAAATTATCCAAAAATTCTACGAACAATATTTATATAAGCTGCAAACGCACCCTTTAAAAGGAACAAAAACATAAATTAAAAAAAAAAATCATTCAACCAAAGTACTAGGGCGGCAGAAATCATGAGAAGGTCGTTCAAATTTTCCGAGAGCAAAAAATTCGCGCGTTCGTAAAACACTTTGTCGAGTTCAAAGTACGAGGAAAATTGGAGCACATCGTTTTCCCGTATATTGAACTCTTGGGTGGCTGACAAGGAATAATGCCCCCCCGCAAGCTGTATAGATAAATGTGTCTGCGAAACAGATTAAAACTTTTTTTTTGAACTGGTGAAAATTTTAATTTTTGCTTCGTCTGATATATTGATATATTTAACACTAGCTGCGTCCTTCGGTTTCATCCACATAAGTGTCGATCCCGCGGGAACATCGGGATAAAACTATCCTATGTGTTAATCCTGGTTATAAACTATGTGTCTGACAAATTTAATCAAAATCCATTCTGTAGTTTATGCGTGAAGAAGTCACAAACATCCAAAAACACTCAGTTTTGCCGTTAGTGTGATGTGATTTAACTAAAGTTTTGTTGTGAAAGATAATATGGCTAGAAAGGTTATGATTATACCAAGATGACGACTAATAGAAAAATTCATGTTGCGACCGCAAATAAATTAGAATAAGGACATCCTCTGGACACGCTTGTTCCATCATAGACCTCATCCGCCGCTTTCCGTCGGGCTTGCACGAGGTCAAGAACAGGCCCATTCAGAAATAAAACAAAGGGGAGGAGAATGACGATGAAGTAGTTTTGTTGCCAAAAATATTTGGATTATGATTTAACCCTCTACAGACTGAAGACAAAACAAAATTACTCAAGTTTTAAATACAAATTATTCGTATAGCGGAAATCACGCATTTTGGGATATCTCGTCTGCGTCACGACCTTGTTCGTCAAATTCATAAAGGTAACTTGTGTTCCCAATTCATGAAATAAATTAACGTAACTACAACGTGTAACGTTAAATGCGCAAAACCTCAGATACCCCAACTGATTTTTAATTCAATTGACCTATTTCACAGAGAAAATAAGTCATTAAAGAAATTGTAAAGGTTTTATGTGCTGTTTTAGTTTTACTGGCCATTCTGATCGTTTCTTGCGTCTGCGACGACGCTTTGTCGAGGGAGGAGTCGTCACCGGGCCGCTGCGCCGCGCTGACATTGGGTTGCTTGACCTATTAATAAGTAGACACGGCATTGTTTTTAATGAAGATTTTTTGAAAAATGTGACCTATATTAAAATGTGGTTCAATTAATTCTGCTCGTTATACTGATCAAACTATTTTCAGGTTTTGCGCATTTAACGTTACACGTTGTATATTACGATATTTTATCACACAATTTAATTTAAATTTGCGTCATCCAGCTTCCGACTTAGCAACCAAATCAATCCAGGAAAATTCGGAATAAATTCATTTAATATTTAATTTCTTATCCATAATTAATTATTAATATTACGTGGACATACCCAGGCAGAATAAGTTAAATATAGGTAATTAAAATGATAACAAAATGGATAACTGTACATTTTTATTCAGGGAACACCAACCAGACCGCAGTGGAAAGGATATTGTTTCGAATTATAATTATTTTAGAGAATTATTTAAAGTTTTATTTAAATAATAACTGTTATTATGTAAGAGAAATAGAAAATTAAGAAAGTATAAAATTTTCGTCGGTTAGAAAAACAAATCAGCGATTCTGTAACCATCTCACCGTGAAAACTTAGGTGAAGTGAGCGTGAAGTGAGCTGTCAGTGTCATCCCACCTGATACTAGGGATTCACAAAGCAAACATTTTTTCATTTATTTTTTTCAATCATAATCGAGATTTTAATAATATTTTTTATACTAATTCTATTGATAATCACTACATAGTATAAAACAAAGTCGCTTCCCTGTCTGTCTGTCCCTATATATGCTTAGATCTTTAAAACTGCGCAACGGATTTTGATGCGGTTTTTTTTAATAGATAGAGTGATTTAAGAGGAAGGTTTATATGTATAATACATGCATAATATAGTAGAGAAACACTGATAATTTTAGAGGTTTCTAATGTGATGTCGTAAATAAACACATTTTTTTGCGCTTACATTGTAAACGCTGGCTGAACCCGTCGAGATAGATCAAAATAATTTACTATAGTATTGTACACCTTAAAAAGGTCTACAAAAAAGTTCTCGATGGTATATGTCTATCTCTTAGGGATAACCCACAATAACCATTTTTTATCCTATACTTTTTACGAGAAATAATGGCTCCTAAATTATCAGTGTTTCTCCATTGCACCCGTGCGAAGCCGGGGCGGGTCGCTAGTTTTATATAATTTCAAAGCTAGTATTTTAGTTGTCAAAACATTACTGTTTTGTGGGGTTTTAATGTACGAAAAAAAAAAAAATTGATATTCTGACTAAGTTTCTGTTTTTCTATTTTATTTTAAAGCCCCACAAAATAATAATGTTTTCACAACTAAAATGCTAGCTTTAAAATTACATTAAATTAGCTAAGTAGCTTGCTATACATATATGTATTACAGCACAACACATTCATATTAAAAAAATATATATATATCTATAAAGAAAGAAAGACATATTATAGCTACGTCTGTCATAGGCTTAACCCTTAAATGCATGATTTTAACTTTTTAAATTAAATTTATTTGGACGTAACATTAGCTCTATAGTAAGGAAAAAATATTTAAAAAAATATATTCATAAAGATACTTTTTATTTTTTATTTTTTAAATGGCCTGATGGAAATTTACATCTTTATGTAATCAGAACGAATCTACTGTGAACAAAATGAGTTGAATATTTCTAACAATTGGGGAATCCCCGTGCTCTGTGGAAACGAAAATATGGGATTGGATTGGTTGTTGGAAATATACAACACTATGCATTTAAGGGTTAAAGCAACAGAGGGTTAAATCAAAGAATTTTTCAAACTGCCGGCAATGACGCATTATTTTGCTAATAGTTACCAATCTATAATCTTATAAAGCTACCGCTGAACGACCATTTCCATAAAAGATTTCTAAGAGTTTTAAAACAACAGTAATCTGTTAGAAATCACAAGCAGATGGGTTAAGATAGTAATGAAGTAGCCATTCAGCCGAGGATTATTTTGAGCCTTGGTCATGGATTACTAATTGAATAATGGGGTTTATGACAGATTAACAAATTATATGACCCTTTGATGGTAACTGCGGCAGACACGGAGATAGCCACCGAAAGAAAGACAACATTTTTTGTTCTTCATCATTTTAAGAAAGTCATTCTGTTTTGGGTTTTTAGTACTGTGAAAAAAATTGTGTTCTATGCGATTTTTTGCATGTTTTGACTAGTTTAAGCTCTTTTATTTTTCGTAGGAAGTCTTAAGTGGACAGAACTCCTAAGAATTTTCTATTGGTATTTTTTTTTCTCTGAAAAAAAAAAACCAATAAATAAAAAAACACTTTATCTCTTCGCTACTGAACACGCTATTATTATTATTATTATTCACACAATTTATCATGATAAAACAAACCGCATATAAAAAGGTATTAAAAGTACTACAAAAATATACAATTAGCGCTTACAGTTGTCATTTACAAACTTCTACAAATTAAGGCATTTGCATCAACCCTAAGGGTTCCATCGCGGTTGCGCTAGAAAAGGATGCATGGCAGGGTTTGGGAGAAGCCTTTGTTCGGTAGTGAGACAGTGTTGGCTAAATAAAAAATGCATCAACAAAATGTACAAGTGCCTGAGGAAAGCGTCTTAAAGTGTTAAAATGTATGTAGCAAAGACACTTGTCTATTAGACACTTACCCATTAGTTTGGGCAAATTGTACTTAATTACCAATAACCGTTACACTGCAAAGCCATTTTTAGCCTGTATACTTTGAAAGGTAGGTACAGATTTTTAAATGTTTTAGTGTTTTTTATGACATCCGCAGTTTTCGTTTTTTTTATCGCCAGATACAAAAAATACGAAGCGTTGCTAAAATGGCAACCTTTAGGAATATTTTTACGATTAGAAAGTGTGTAAGGGTTTTTCTGTTGTTTTAAAAGGCGTTTATTTCTAATGTATGGGACGGCTGATTATGTTTTCGCGATTACGAAGTTGGTCCCATGGAGAAAGTTGTTCAGTTTGGTCTGTATCCCTTAAATTTGACCACACCTTTCTAAAACACGCTGTATGTAGGTATACAGCATGCTTTTTTTTACTGGCTCCAAATTCTTACAGGATGTTCCACCCATGAATATGAATAACTTTCACTATGGAACCAACTCTGAGATTACGACAAAACAATCAGCTGTTTCATACATTTTGGTCAAGTAGGTATTGAACTTTTGTTTTAAACAGCTGATTTTGTTTTCGTGATTTCAGAGTTGGTCCCTTAGTCAAAGTTTTCATATTCATGAGTAGAACACCCTGTAAAAATTTGAAGCATGAAAAAAAAATCATCCAGTATAGTATGGCGATTAGTTTATCACATTAACTGAAACCACGTATTCTACATTACGTATTTTTAAACATACAAAATTAATATAATTAATTACAATTAACATTCTAGCAGTGGGAACTTTTTTTTCGCTTGAGTATTTACAACATTACAAAATTAATTTGTTATTATTTGTTATCGATACCATAATGATTGTGTTGAATTATTGATACCATCGCCCATGCGTGTCTAGTGCCTTGTTATCAAGGGTGGTTTACGTCGTACCAATTTTTAAGCTTTACCGCTCACTACTTCTCTGACATATTTTTGTATTATATATTGTACTTTTTACAACTAAACATAAAATGTGGGTACTAAAACAAAAAATAAAACTTTGTCACGTACTGGCAGGAAACGACCAAACAACCCTTTACTCCAATTTAGTCAATTAACCACGCTACTAAACAAACTAATAACAAAAAACTAAAATTGGATCGTTTCACCAAAAATTCAAGGACAGTAGTTTAAAACGATGTAACTAGATATTTAATTGTTATGCAAACAATAATTACAATATGAATAAAAGTAACCATTTTTCTTCTTTTTAGTTACCTAGCGCGTTTTTTATCAATCTTTGGCGGTATTTTAACCATTTTTATTGCGGTACGAAGGGATGCTTTTTTACTCGAACGTTATCTATGTGGTGTTTACACCATGACACATTTTTACTCGTTCATAAAAGAATTTTGAAATGATCATTTGTAAATCGATTAATGTTTACAATACGTTTCTCCTAATCACAGGTTATTTTATAACCCATCTAGGAGAGCAGTACGGCACCCACTAACTAGATTAAGAAACTGTATGCTTTTGCTTTATATTCATCGATCACTAATAAAAATCTTTATTAGTGATCGATTTTTATATTATATTACTTTGCCATGTAATCTAGTCCTAGTTGAAAAATAAATTTTTATTATTATTATTATGTCATTTATTTATTTAGTTATCTTATTTTATTATATTTTTAAACATTTCTTAAAATATATAAAATAGTGATCCGCCGGTGTCGGGAGCAGGGTCCAAGCTACTATTATTATTATTAATATTTTTGTACGCAAAATACGCGCATTGACGTGGAGTTGCGGACACCAGCCCGTATTACCTATTACCTACCTATTAATATTTTTGAAATTAATTTGTTATGTCAGCTATTCAGTATTTACTTCTTTGAAGTGATCTTTTGGATTTTCCATTTCGATCATAGAATAAAAAAAAATGTCTGGTCTAGATTATGAAACAAGGTTAGTTTTCAGGTTGAAAATACTTAAATGTTTTCGACGTGTTGTTTTCAAAAATATCTGTCAAAGCATAGCATCCTCTGCCTAGCCTTTTCCCAACTATGTTGGGGTCGGCTTCCAGTCTAACCGGATGCTGCTGAATACCAGTCTTTTACATGGAGCGACTGCCTATCTGACCTCCACAACCCAGTTACTGGGTAATACGATGCCCCTAGGTAAGACTGGTTGTCAGATTTTCGGGCTTCTGACACCCGTAACTACTGTATAAAATCTACGAATGACAGCCGGGACCAACGGCTTAACGTGCTTTCCGAGGCACGGAGGGGTCTCGGTATGTAAAGATGGTCACCCATCCACAGACCAACCGCGGCAAGCGTAGCTTAACCTGATCGACCGACCTGTGCGGCTGTTATTATTTAGCCACGGGCCCCTCGGTCAAAGCATAGCAAATTATAGAAAAACCAAAATTGGGCGAATTTAAAAAATATTCTCATTGTACTTCAGTTTTCTTTTTGAACTGACATAATACATTATTAAAATAATAAATTTATTGAATATCCTGAAAAAAAAATCGGACAATGCGCACGAGTTGTCTCTAAAGCATAATCAGCCTATAACGTTCCCACTGCTGGGACACCGGCATCGTCTCTTCGAGGAGTTTCCTTACAGTTCGCTTCAAACACAAAATCCGAAATTCGACTCAGACAGATATTATAAAGACGACAACCAATCCGCTATTTCATTAAAATGTAGATATTTTTCCCTAAAATAATCAATGTATTGAAATCCATTTTTGTTCGTGATTTAAAAATAATCCATGTATGTACAGTGTCCTCCTTAAGTTTGTTTGCATGTCTCCACTTCAGCTGTGAAGCCACATTTTGATTTAAAATTCTAGTTTGAAATGTTTGAACTGTACACAATAACATTTTAGTGACTAATTCAGCTACCTATGATTTATCATAAAACATATTAAAATATTCTAAAAACAAAAAAAAACGGTTAATATTTTTTAAACAAAAAAAATAATATGATAAAATATGTTTTTTATTTTGAATGATAATTAATGTACATCACAGCTGAAGTTGAAAAATGTCAACTAACTTTTGGGGGGCACTATACTTTACTTGCGCATAATTTGACTTAACACTGAATAAACTTATCTCCGGGCAATGCCTGTCTCTTATTGGCTGTTTGTAAATTATAATTAATATATTCTTTCACGAGATTTGCGTCTGTATTCAAATTCTTTCTCCGTTCGTTCAGAATTTTAGATTTGAGTGAAATTCCGTTTTGTTTCGCAGTTTGGTAATAACCTTCGATTTAATTTCAGAAAAAAAAGTTATGTAGGTTAGATAGTTCAATGTAACTGCTATTTATAGAAGAAAATAGCGCGGGATAAATGTATTTCTTTCGCTTGAAACGATTTTTCTTAACGAATAAATGTACAGATTTGTCTAGATAAAACTTCTTCTCTTAATTATAGGTACGAACTGTTCTGTTGCCTTACAAGACCGAAGGGTCAAGTACAAGTATCGAACTATTTTTTTTTTATTTACGTTTTCTTTAGTCCGGGCAATTCCAAGATTTTACCTCATGCGTGGCAGATGACATGTACAGACGCCAGCACATCAAGCTACTACAATCTGTAAAATGTCTTTAATAATTTTTCAACTTTATCGCTAAAGCATAAGGTCCAACGTTGATTGGTAAAATTTGACAGTTTGGGGTACCTTGATGTGCTGGCGTCTGTACTTCCCCAGACGAACTCGTTCTTGAAAAGAACACCATACTATTTATTCCGCTCAATGAAAAAACTTCTGCTGATGTAAACAAACAAAAATCACAACTTCCTGAATCGACGAAAAATATACGGAATAGACCATTCTGTCTTCGATAATATAAGCACTAAGCAGTACCTACATAATAACGAGACGTGAAAGAAAAACGTGATAACACGTAGTTTGACAGTTTCCGGTTGATAAATCAACTTGGCTTTATTATATTTGCAAAAGAATAGGTTACTTGATAAATATACGTAATATGCTTAAATTCAATATATATATAACTCTGATGAAATTTTCACTATGTCAAATACTGGTAAGAAGTGTGTACATAATTTGTTTTAAAGGAAATTAAAAAAAAAACAGACATGTTTTGGTATTCCCTAAGTGGAAAAAATGAAATACCTAATAGCTTAATTTATCTTGAATGCACAAATTCAGAACCCACCTTTTAGAGTAAAACGTAAATTCATAATTTTTATCGGAGCAGTACACTGGAATACCTACCTAATACCTGTCCTTACTAAAGTTTAGGTCAATTTCCGCGGCTGAAATATTGGAAAAATAAATTCTAGGTACATTATAATTTTTTACTTTCCTTGTAAATAGAATAGTTCATCTGTTCATTTATTACGTAAGACGATTTGAGGGGGAGGGCGTTCAAACTAGTCTTATTTTTTTACGTGGGAGTGAGAGGGGTCTATATTGTTCTTACGTAAGATCTCAAAAGTAAGCAAAAAGTCGTTATTGATTTTTTTTTCTTTGCAATTATGGTATATACTGATATCTACCATAATTGCAAAGAAAAATATCCTCAATTCGTTTTACGTAATACGAGAGCTTCATACTGGCCGAATTGAATTTGAAATGTTCAGCATGGAAAACATATGAACCGTTGTCTTTCTTTCTCAATTTTGTTTTATAACGTTTCAAAGTAAATTAACTACTTACAAAGTAAATTGACGAATAATAATAATAACGTTTATTTGGACTCAATAAAATAAAAACTAATACAATTGTTATTACTATGAATTACGATACAAATAATGTAAGTAAGTAGACTGCTAAATGCTATGAACTCCTGAATTCCAAACTAGGTATAAACCTGTATCATAGAAATCAGTGGTCTTCCGTGGTAAATTAGGAATAAAAACTTACAAATCACATACATGATACGTCAAAAATCAAATGACTAGACTACAAAATCAGGTTTGTCTAAACCAGGGATGGGGAAACTTTTTCCTTCGCGTGCCAATTTTTACTAACAAAATATATGGCGGGCCAAGTTGTTGCATTTTTGGCTATATTATTTTAATGGAATAAAAATATTGATATGTGTTTTATGAATCAGTAATTTATTGTACAATATTAAATTATATATACATATTTCAACACTGCGCGGGCCGGAGATAGCCCGCGGGCCGTAGTTTCCCCATCCCTGGTCTAAATCAACAAAGAAAAAATTAAGTTAAGTTCGAAACTTGGTTATAATGTATGAGGAAAAGATTGCACGAAATGAAGATTACTCAGCATCCGATGAATGCAAGTAGCAATGATAGAGACGCTAATACCATGGAACTACTTTCTAATTTCTCCGTATTGTTTCGTCGGTGCTTTTGAGCCATGCTGGGATACTCAGAAAAGCTTTATCATTAATACAACTCAACAAAAGGTATGTTCAAGAAATGGCTAATTTATACGACACTAGCATCCGCCCGCAACTTCGTTTGCGTAGAATTCGGAATACCCGCAGTTTAAATCTTATTACCCGTTTTCCCGTAGGAATGCAGCATTAGGTCTCGTTCACATTAAAGATTATCAGCCGCCGACTGTGAGCATCCAGTACAAAATGTATGAAAAAATAACTACAACCGCCGACTCCGCCGTCGATCCTTTGTATTTTATACATTTTCACAGTCGGCAACCGACTTTACGCTTGGTGTGAACGCGGCCTTATCCTGGGGTAAAAAGTATGCCTATGTTCATCAGGGATAATGTCGGCTTTTAATGGTAAAACATTTTTTCAAAGCGGTCCAGTAGTTTCGGAGCCTATTCAATACACACAAACAATCAAATCTTTCCTCTTTGTAATATTAGTGTAGATAGGCGACCCTCCCCTGCTTCGGAAGGTTTTTCGACATCGCAATTTCCTCAGTACATGTAATCTAATATATCTAAACTACCTAGCCTATACTGTCCCACTGCATGGCAGAGACCTCCCTCTTCCTTTTCCACACGATTCTGTATTTCGCTAGTCCAGGCCAGTCTTTTCGGTAGGAGTCAAGCTCGTCCCGCCATCTTTGTCTCGAAACATATAAGTTTAATATTGATATATTATAAAAACAAACCCTCCGCAATAAATTCTGGAAATAATGGTGAAAACCACATCAAAATCCGTTGCGTAGTTTAGAAGAATTTATATCTAGAACTGACATAGGTAGAAATTGATCCTTAAAAATCCTAATGCATACAACCTGATTTGTTATTTGCTGTCTTAAAAAAAACTTTAAATGATACGGGTAGTCAGAAGCCCGAAAGTCTGACAACCAGTCTTACCAAGGGGTATCTTATTACCCAGTAACTGGGTTGTGGAGGTCCGATAGGCAGTCACTCTATGTAAAATAATGGTATTCAGCTGCATCTAGTTAGACTGGAAGCCGAATCCAACATAGTTGGGAAAAGGCTAGGCAGGTGACGATGAAGAGATAAAGTTTTTCAGCATAGGTTTATATAAGTGCTATTCATTAGATGGTGGCATTATTACCTAGGGCATTGTCTTACCGCTGGGCTCAGGGACGATGCAGACATTGAGAGTGTTGTCCCGTAGATTTGCGCGGTGTACAGACCAAGTAAACGTAACACTTTTCAAGGCTTATTACCAAAGTCTGTACACAGACAATGGGTTTGTGTGGGTCAATTGCACTAAGAGTATTAGGGAGTACGAGGCTTTTGGCTACGTTGTATATTTTATGTCTTTTTATTTTTCATTATTATTTTGTTTTTTATTTGTAACGTGCGTTTTGTTTGTGCAGAGTAAACGTTTTTTCTTTCTTTCTTCTTTCTTAAGAGATCGCTGGATGTCCTGCGCGTCCAATATAACAATGCTTTCAGGATGTTACTGTAGCGCGTTGGAATTGTTTGCGCAAGCCCGTGGCTTCTATGCAATTATACGCAAAAAAACTGCGTCGCTTCTGAGGAGAGTGAGGGGCAGTCAAAACAGCATCCTGAAAACTGTAGCCGAGAGCTTCGGGTCTACGATTGTACAACAGGTTGTGCGGAGGCTGATATTTACTAACACTAGGTAATAAGCTATTTTTTGTATGTTACTAACACTATATGGATATTTGTGTCCGAAATAAATTTTGTTCTATTCTATTATTATACAGCGTGTAACGGAAGGGGGGTATCAACCCTGAAGGAGGTGAATGTGCTCATGAAACTCAACAACTTTCCCCAAAGAACTTAGGTCGAAATATGAAAAAAAAAAATTGGCCCTCCCTTACAAAACTGACTACCAGCTGATTGATTTACTATGGGAGGGCCAAATTTTTTTTTCATATTTCGACCTATGTTCTTTGGGGAAAGTTGTTGAGTTTCATGAGCACATTCACCTCCTTCAGGGTTGATACCCCCCTTCCGTTACACGCTGTATAATAGTTTATCGCAAAAATTGACACAATAATTTGATACGTACGTCACCACTCACCATTATCACTCAAGACATTTTAGAATAGAATAGAATAGAATACTCCAAGCTTTACCAAGCATTTCAGACTTGCACAGGGTACACAAAACAGTTATTTAACCAAAAACCAAAAATATGGCTTTGTAGTAAAAACCCTTTATCTCAAAAACGATTACTACAAAATATAACCCTCCAAATGCGTTAGTTTTATATTGTACTGTAAAATTTACTTGTCCAAATACTACTACTGTACAGTATAAAATTTGGCAGCGGTACCGTTGCACCCTTTCTCCTTGATTTACGATTTTATTGCCAACCCTGTGCTTTTACAATGGTTGGCTCCGTTATTTTATGAAAAGGTCTGATTATAATATTCATAGGATAAGAACTCTTTTTGTTTCTCTCCGGTCGTGTGACAATGCTTGGCTACTGAGGTCTATTGTCAATTGTCGATTGTTTTTGTTGAAACCTGTGACTGACTGGTTGGTCCAATTCTTTGTTTTTTACTGTTTGTTGTGCTACTGAGAGATAGTTTGATTTAGTTGAAGACCGTTTGAAAGTTGTCGAAGGTTCGACCAGAATAGATAAAAACATTTTTTTTTAATATTTGTACAAACTTAGAGAAATAAACATAATTTATCAATAGAGTTTCTTTCAATTGTTTTCTTTTAAATTATTTATTTTAAAAATAGGTGGATGGTAGAAGCAGATAAGAAGTTTTTAACTACAAATAAAAGCGTTGTGCTCCAAAAATTATGAAAACTACCTTTATTCACATATTTATAAGAATTGTGGATATCCGATTTTTTTAATAAAAAATAAAAAATTCATAACTCAAAAACTATTTATTATTTTTTAATGGGACCAACTTTAAGTCTTATAAATATGTGAATAAGAGTATTTTTCATAATTTTTTATGCTCTTTTTAATGGTTAAAGTCTAGAAAGAAATATGTGAAAACTGCAAACCATAATTTTGGGGTACGAACTTTGAGGATGATTTTCACCCCTTTAAAACGTTTGTTAGCAAAAAAGAAAAAATACGTATCTCATCATTTTTTTTTTCATGTAGATTATTATAGTAAAGCCGCAACTAAATCGGTGAGGGACACCTCGCGAGGTTTCCTTGTGAGTAACACGAGACCCCTTGGTGAGACTGGTTGTTAGACTTTTGGTCTTACCAGTAATTTTACTCATAGTTATTAGGACAGAACGTATTATAAAGATCAGGAGCATCATGAAACGCTTGTAGAATTTTGTGTGATGCAATAAATAACGTAACACGACACTAAAAGTAGTCTAAAATTCACATTTCTATTAAACTAGATTTTGCCCGCGTTTTGGCACGCGTGGATGTCGAAAAAAATCCGACGGGAACGTACTACAGGAGTTATAAAGTAACCAATAGGTTAACCCAGATTATAAACTATCTGTGTGCCAAATAACATCCAAATCCGTTCGGCCTTTTTGGTCTCTCTCGCATAACCGCTCCATCGGTTTGTCTATAATATTTTTAACATCAAAATTGTATGCCCATTTTCACCCCCTTAAGGGTTGAAATTCTAACGAAACCTTTGCTTGAGCTTCCAACCATAAGCCTAGACAATAAATTTTGTGATTTTTACTTCGAAAATTAAGGACTTTCCATTCACAACTTCATCCCCCTTTTTAACCCTTCTGAGGTGGAATTATCAAAAACGCTGAGACACGTGTAAATTAATATTTAATCGTCAGCCTACACACAAAATTTGAAGATCCTAACTTCAAAACTGACGGACTTTTATATAAACATCCATCCCTTATTTTACCCCTTTAGGGGTGGAATTCCCAAAAGTCCTTTCTTAGTGGATACTTACTCTTCACAAAGAATACACCCTCTGTTTCATGTTTCTAGGACCACCGGTTTGGGCTGTGTGTTGATATATCACCCAGTCAGTCAGTCAGTTTACCATTTTGAATATATAGAGACTGTAATTTATAATGTCGTAATTTACAGGAAAAGGCCCAGTTTTGATACAGATATATGGAAACCGCGTAATAATTATTAAAGTGAGTTAATTACTCGCATAGTAGCAGCAGATCATTTAGCATTCGATTCGTAGCTTGTACTCGGAAAAGCCGCAGTAACAATTCATTATTTGAAGTTTATTTAAACTGTTAAATAGTTAGAGGAAAACTAATTTGATTATTGCATTTAATATATTATTGGAAATAAGCTACTGTAGTGCTATTCTGTAAGAACATCGTGATAACTTGGGTAAAGTGAGCAGTCATTAGTGTTAATCCCTAGCATCAGATGGAATTACAGCTCACTTCACTTAACTTCTCACCGTGAGATTCTAAGAGAATCGACCGGCTGGGCTGGTATAATATATATTAAGTATTTTGCACAGATACTTGTTACCTAAGTCAATCACTTTTCAACCAAGCTGAAAAAACCTCAAATTGGTCGTTTGTGGAAAAAATCCGTGAGAATAATTTAAGTAAGTAAATTTTTCGCTTCGCCAAAATTGCAGTTGCAGGTTTTTGACTACCTATGGAAGATTACGTAAATACATTTGACCCACTTACCAATGCTGAATAAACATATTTCACGAATTACTTACTTAGGTATCATCATCATCTGCCTAGCCTTTTCCCATCTATGTTGGGGTTGGATTCCAGTCTAACCGGATGCAGCTGAATGTATTTTACATGAAGCGACTGCCTATCTGACCTCTACAATCCAGTTACGGGGTAATAAGATACCCCTTTGTAAGACTAGTTGTCAGACTGTCGGGCTTCCGACTACCCGTAACGACTCAAAGATCCACGAACGCCAGCCGGGACTAACGGCTTAACGTGCTTCCCGAGGCATGGAAGGATCTTGGTATGTAAAGATGGCCACCCATCCACGGACCAACCGATACCAATAACAGTGAAATAATATGGTACATTTCGACACACGTGCAGTCATATTAAAAAGAAATTACGTGACTCACCGTATTACAGCTTAATCGTGTTTGTCACTAAGATACTGTCACACTATGTGACAACAAAGCCTACCCGACGGAATAACCTGTTGACTTGACCAAATGACAAATGTTCGGCCATAACAATTGTGTTGTTTAAACCACCCATTATTCTAAAACATATCTTATGCCAAAGAGATATAGTTTAAAATCGTCTGAGATAAGTTTTACAGCCAGCATTTGAAAAATAAATGCAACGTCATCAACTCAAGGGAACTGTCGCCTAAAAAAAAACCCAAGTACAGTTTTACAAACACTCCCGTTCATTATATTTTTGTTTAATTTACGATGCTACAGGCCCACTGTGCCAACGGTATCAAACAACACCGCTTTAGAACAGTGGTCTAAACGGCGCTCGTGATAGAAAAAAGTTTTTGTCGATTTTTTCGTAAAACAACCAGTATCTTTAGAAACTTTTATTGCATGAAATTTTGACGGTGGCCATTTCTGAAAATTCTATTGAATTTTTGAATATCATTATACTTTATTTAAAGTAGCTGGGAGCGTTTTATCATAACACAACTGTCACAAAAATGTCGCCGTCAGCTACAATGGGTGCAAATATGAATTAGAAAAAGATAATAAATAATATTATGTTGGTCACGCCATTTTGGCTTAGGAAAAAGGCGTGAGTTTAAATAATGTATGATCTCTGAGGAGACTCTCTTTCTAGATTTTACTCTACTCTACTGGTATTGCCCCTACGAAAAATCGTAGCACGCTACAGAATATTCGATTCTTGTAGTAGTCTATTGAAAATTTTAATTTCACCAGTAGAACTTAGCTTTTAAGTTTTTGGAAAATAATAAAATGCTGCTTTTATAATAAAATTTTATTTTATTATATAAATAAAATCAATTTTATTCTTCGATTTTATTTAATTTTAAACTTACAGTGAATTTAACGTTACTGATTTGAATGGTTTGAATAGGTAGATATTTTTTATGAGTCATTATAGTATGATTTTTTGTCTATGAGAATTTCCTGTGGGATCGCGAAATTGCTTTAGATTTCATCGATTTTAATTTCATAACACAACATTTTTTCCCGCGGCAAAATTTCCGATTGTTTTCTTATAAGAGAGTCATCGAAAATAATTTCTAACTAGATTGCAATAGGTATTCTAATGTATGAAAATATGCACAAGTTTTAAAAATCTAAAACAAACAAATTACTTGATCATGGATTAAAAAATAACAACAACAAAAGACGCTTCGCGAAACGCCGAAAGCATAAACAGCATAAACGACATATAGGTACTTACTTAGGCATTATATCGAAGTCTACGTCGAAGACCAGTGATTACCATTGGTAAGTATCGTACGACTTCTGAATACCAACATGGTTCAAGGAACGGTCATTTCGGTTTAATACAAGTAAATTATGACATTACTGACTTCGAAATGATCCGTTGCGTAAGCGCGGGGCATTTATTTGAATATTTTTTTTAGAACAGTTGCATTTGGCGCGGTTTTTTTTTTCCTTTTACATAGCTTAAGGTTGTTGAAAAGAGTATTTATATGTTACTCAGGATTTTTCTTTATTTTTTTTTTATTTGGTTTATTTTTTTGCAAAGTAACGCGTACGTAATATAAAGCTTTCGTGCATTTAAATCTGAATAATTAATGAAAATGAACAGTTTATAGTCTTGTGATCAGAAACTCGTAAAGACGAATTTGTACCAGGTATGGAATTCAAGCTTTCAAAATTTTTAAAACGTTCATATAAATGATACTTATCAGTACTCAATATTTTAATGCTAAATCTTAAAATTAGTAATACTACTTTCAAGCCTAAATAGCCAATGGTAAGTAGTAAGTACACGAGCCGTGCATAAACAAGGGGTCCGTTTCTTTGGTCTTCCCCTTCTCTAATACTAATAACTCTCACAACTTTCCTCATGAAATTTTCTCCATTCCTGCGTATCACATACCCATACCATGACAGCTGATTTCCACACATTTTTTCAGTTACAGGTGACACTTTCAGACTTCCTCTTATATTCTCATTTCTTGTGTTTTTTCTTTAACTGTCATAAGTACCAGTAAACGTTATCAAAACAAACAAAAAAATAAATCATATAATTATCCTAAACATAAATCAATATCCGAGGGGTCCGTGGCTCAGTAATAACAGCCGCACAGGTCGATCGATCAGGTTAAGCTACGCTTGCCGCGGTTGGCCTGTGGATGGGTGACCATCTTTACATACCGACACCCCTCCGTGCCTCGGAAAGCACTTTAAGCCGTTGGTCCCGGCTGTCGTTCGTGGATCTTTGACAGGCGTTACGGGTAGTCAGAAGCACGAAATTCTGACAACCAGTCTTCTTACCAAGAGGTATCTTATTACCCAGTAACCGGGTTATGGAGGTCAGATAGGCAGTCGCTCCATGTAAAATACTGGTATTCAGCTGCATCCAGTTAGACTGGAAGCCGACCCCAAAATAGTTGGGAAAAGGTTAGACAGATGATGATAATGATAAATCAATATCCGAGATAATATGTAATCGTGGTTTCTTCCGTTGCCCGCGCCGCGCTGGCTGTGTGAATATTATAAATAAAACATGCTACCTAACTAATGCTCATGCGTCAGTGGACAACTTTCAGTCAAAATATTATTTACTAGCTGTACCCCGCGGTTTTGCCTGGGGCCTATTTAAGAAAAAAAAAATGCGACAGGTGACAGGCTACATTCTGACATTTTTTTTTCATAACAGGAACAATGTCGTCATTAAAATTTGACAGTTATGTTATTTTATTACAAATGCGTCGTTTTTTCGGTTGTCACGTACCATGTTTCCTTACGTGATTGAATCAGAAATTAAGAGATCCGTAGAAGAATCAAGGTAACCGACATAGCCCGAAGAATTACAAAACGTAAGTGGCAGTGGGCAGGGCACATTGCACGCAGAACAGATGCCCGATGGGGCCGAGAAGGCCTAGAGTGGCGATTGCGTAGCGGAAGACATAGCGTTGGATTGGAAGGCCTCCCACAAGATGGACCGATGACCTCGTGAAGGCCGGAGGAATCCGCTGGATGCGAGAAGCAAAACACTGGTCTAAGTGTGTAAGTGGTGATGCTTGGGGGGGGGGGGGGGAGGTATTTCGAGCAGTGGACGTCTTTCGGGTAAAATAATGATGATGATGATCACAGTAGAATCAAAAAAAAAAACATAAAACAAAATGACAGTTTGTAGAACATTTTCTACTATTTGATGTCAAAAATTAAGAAATGAAACGTCACTTTGTCTTGTTGTCGTAGAGTAGAGATAATTATGTCATGCCTGCGCGTGCTGCATAGATTCCTACAAGAACCGTGCATTCTTTGGGCGCTTTTCACGTGTAAGTCTGTTTTTACATCGTTCTCACATATAATATTATAAATTCAACATTAATGATATAACCAGTCTTACCAAGTGGTATCGTATTACCCAGTACCTGGGTTGTGGAGGTCAGATAGGTAGTCGCGCCATGTAAAATACTGGTATTCAGCTGCATCCGGTTAGACTGGAAGCCGACCCCAACTTAGTTGGGAAAAGGCCAGGCAGGTGATTAAAATTAATGATGTGACAAATATTTTTGTAACAAAATAATTTAATAAATTTTTAATTTATCCGTCACGTCCTAGAACCAAAAATTCGAAGACGTATGACATCTACCAACCCGCACTGGGACTGCGTGGTGGATTACGGCCCACTCCCTCTCACAGAGAGGAGGCCTGTGTCCCAGCTCGGGAACATTTTTGATTATGCTTATAATTTAAAAGAGTGTCCGTGGAGTTGCCCATTCTTCTCCATAGGTACCTACTAAGCTTTGAAATGGGCAACTAGCTTCACATTTCTGACTGACCGACTCCTTGACAATTGAAAAGTGGCCGTAAATAGTTTAATTTAAATAAATACTTTGAATTTGAGTTTGGCATAAAAAGTGTATAATTTAATTTAGGAATATTGAAGCTTTCTAAGAGTGAAAGGTATTTTGTATTCGGATCAGTATTTCCAGTGATCACAAACATACAAACAGCTTTACCTATTTATACATTTAAATATACATATTTATAAAATAGACAAGATATAGAATAATATAAGAGAATAATAATATAAAAAGTATAAATAATTCCGAGCGTCAATGAACCACTTTCAGTCAAATTATAACTTTTAGTCTTTGCAAATTATTTCTAACATTTTACTGTTAACATTTTACCAAGTATGATTCTGGATAAATATTTATTATCATTACCACACGTATTGAGTGGACCTCTCCAGTCAGTGCACGCATTTGTCAGAAATCGTGCAGCTCAACTCAAAACTTATGGAGGTCAACGATTTGACGAACAATATTAAAGAAAGGACATTTGGGTAAGGAACATAAATTACTCAAACTGCGAGACCGTGACAAGAAGTAACAGATCAGAGAGAAAAAAAAATATCCACAAGTCTTCACACTGACAATAATTAAAATAATATGATACTTTACAAAGTAAGCAAATCTACTACAATTAACACAAAACGCCTACATCTGCAGTTTCGAGTCGGCGAGCTCGGATGCATCAACAATTGCCGAGAATGCATGCGTTGCAAAGCGTGCCGTGGCCGTCCCTGCCTCGACACAGGTGGAGACAACAATTTGTGTAGAATCGTCGACCCCCAAACGAGCCTACGCAGCCAATAGCCGCCGCTGATAAGCTTCCTGAGTCGCAATCGCAAAACTCGCAGGTAAAATAAGCGGAAAAACCAAAAGGGGGTAAACGAGGCCGGTCTAAAACCAATAAGGTTTTGGTAAGGCAGGGTCCAGGGAAGGACACGAGCGACGAGGATGGTTTCATCGAGGTGGAGAAGAAGAAGAAGAAGAAGCCTCCTTGTCGGAACCAGTGCGGCACCACGCCGGCAGGACCCAACACGCTGCTGCGTCCAGCAATCCCGACGACCGACGTTGCTGTACGTGTCCAGACTGCACCACTCCACGAAGGTTGAGGAGATCATAGAGTACCTGCGTGTGAAGACCAACTGGACTTTGAGGGTCGAGAAGTAGAAACCGCGTCAGCACACGAACTTCAAGTCGTTCGTGGTGCGTGTTCCGACACATCATCTCGAGAAGTTCGTCAAGGTAGAGTTCTGGCCGAAGGGTGTTGTGTATCGATGGTTTCGTGGCCGGCTACATGACACCAGTCAACGAAACACGACGCCGACACTTCGTGTGCAGTAGTATAAGTTTGTTATGTTGTATTTATTTATAGTATTTTTAATGTAAGTAAGTGTTTATAAGTATGTTTTTAGTAGTATGTATTGATTTTTTTATGGGCCCTAGTTGCCTGAAATAAAGGAATAAATGAATAAATAAAATAAAATAAAAAACACATTCAGTATGTAAAAATTGGAAGCAGCTCAATCCCAAGCCTTTTTGTCATCAATATACCTAATCTTTAACGGTATAAAAGGCTTTCTGGTACAGACGCCAGCACATCAAGCTACTACAATCTGTCAAATTTATATACTAGATTTTCAACTTTATCGCTAAAACATAAGGTTCAAAGTTGATAGGGAAAATTTGACTATTCCGGGTAACTTTATGTGCTGGCGTCTGTACATCTTACGCTTTAAATTAATGATTTGAATTTATTAAGGTTTAGAAAAACATTGTTAAGTAGAATTAACACAAAAGTAGCTGATTACACGATGAAGGATAATTGTATAATATTCATTGGTGAAAATGTCTTTCGACAAACAAATAATTATTTTAACTTAGTACGAGTATAATTGACTATACGAGAATCATTGTCGGCTATAAAGCACACAAGTATAATAATAATAATATTCCACAACTTTCACACAACGCCATCTAGTCCCAAACTAAGCAGAGCTTGTGCTATGAGCACTAGACAACTGATAAACATATATTTCTAAATACATACATATCATAGATAAATTACACCCAGACAAAGAACAAATGATTGTGCTCATCACACAAACATTTATCCTGGGTGGGAATCGAACCCACGACCTTGCGTATAGTAGTCAGGGCCACTGACCACTAGACCCACAGGTTTGCCAAATTACGTTATCAGAACTATTTTCAACGATTTGGAAAGCTACATTATCAATGAAAGACCCTTTGCCATGCGATACTCGTACTCCTAATTCGTATTGTTCATGTAATAATGCCGATATTCCCGATCAACAGTTTTTTCGTACATGACAGCTTATGCATAATGTATCAAAACATAAACGGACTTTTGGTTTTTGTTTTTGACATTCATTTGTCGCCGAGATGAGACTGCGACTATATTTTGAACGATTTAAATTACGAGAATTGGCCTTCAGATTAAACATTTTCTTTTTCAGGACTCAAAAGGGCAAATTTCGTATTTTTTATAACATTTGCATTCTAATTTCAGTCTCAATCTGTCAAAAAATATATCTCATTTATCTAAATTTATGACATTTAATATGTCGCTGAGATGAAATTGTAACTAGATTTTTTCTAAGTTTTAAAATATAGGAAATGACGAAAAAGAGACTATCTTTGTGATTACTCTAACCACGCTTCTGATCTTATAAGTAACTTACATGGCCTGCTCTCATAACACAAAGTCAAACCTGATGAAGAAAATATGACCACAATCTATCAATATTGGTAAGTAAATAAATTCGTGATTCATGCTACTTCCGATCACACACGGGGGTCATTGACACCTGAAAATCGTCCGTTTGACTAGCTGCCTGCGAACAAAAGTAAAATTGGTATTTCAGTTCTACGAAAGATGACGTCGCAGATCTTTGTTTTTATGGGGATCATGTCGTGATAGCCCAATGTTTTAAGGCATCGTCTCTCATGCACGAGGTGTGGGTTAAAATCCGGGTAGGTTGATGTGAGTTTTTCAATTCAACTTTAAACTTTAATAATAATAATTTCTTTATTTGTATAGAATGCAGGTACAAGCATGCTCTTAGAATAAAGTATATTCAATCCCAGTACATTCTGCCTGTTGGCATACAAAATTGAAGGAGAAACTTACAGCTAATTTTAAACTAGGTACTAAGATAAATTTAAGAATGAGATCACAAAAAGTTTATTATAAAAATTGAGATCTTAAATAAGGAGAGTGCTCATCATCATCATCATCATCATTCATCATGTAGGAAATCGGTAACAGAGTAATATAATAACACTTCTTTAATAACAGCGAAGACAGGAGTTGTTTAAATTTCCTTAAGGGCTGATCCTTTATACTATTCGGCAATTTGTTGAATATAATAGGTGAGTTTTTTTTTTTTTTATATATATATCTTTCTGAGTTTATCATAGACATTACTGACATCTGTGAAGAAAAATAACGTGAGGAAACCTGTGATTTATAGTACCTAAAATATAAGTCAGAAATCGCCAACCCGCATTAATAATAATAATAATAAAACATTGATCGGGCAGGGGCTATATATAGTTCTTCCATAGTTCTTGGTAACCAACCCACTTTAGCCACCCAAACCCATAGTCAAACTTTTTAATTTTCCATATTTTGCAATAGTTCTGCACCAACCGGGGGTTGTCCTTGGGTAGACTTGCATAGTACATACAGGGATAATCGTCGGATGGTGCCGCATTTCATTACAATCTCCTAAGGGGCCTCTGTGAGTTGGCTTCGGCCCCTCGTACGCCTTTCAAAGGACCGGGACCTCATGGTCCCAAGATATGTAAAAATAAAAATAATAATAATAATATTCCACAACTTTCACACAACGCTATCTAGTCCCAAACTAAGCAGAGCTTGTACTATGAGTACTAGACAACTGATAAACATACATTATATATTTCTAAATACATACATATTATAGATAAATTACACCCAGACAAAGAACAAATGATCGTGCTCATCACACAAACATTTGTCCTGGGTGGGAATCGAACCCACGACCTTGCGTATAGTAGTCAGGGCCACTGACCACTAGACCAACAGGCCTGCCAATTGATCATTGATTGATGGAAGGTTGCTTTTAAGGCCCGGCGCCCACTATCGGCATCGGTACGACTGAGGATTTTAGGTGGCAAATAGCAATATACTATAACATAATGGCAATAAAGTAGAAATTTCCGTGATATGTGGTCGTAATAACAAAAATACCGCTTCAGTATGCTTGAGGCTGATGTATCGGCAGCCTTGAGAATGCTTCGGGATGCTTCGGCATCCTTCGGCAACCTTCGGTACGCCGCCGGCGCCGAGGCAACACTCGGGGGATAGTTTGAGAAATACGATATTGAGACGCTTCGGCAAGCTACAGGACGGTGCGGCATCCTTAAGGACGCCTCGTCATCCCTAAGAACGTTGCAGCATGCCAAAGCATAATTGCCGATAGTGTGCGCTTGCATGTAGGATGCCGAAGGATCCTTTTCCTTGCCGATGCCGATAATGGGCGCCGGGCCTAAGAGAGCAAGCGTGGTGATAAATGCTCGTGCATTTTCTGTATGAGGTGAGGCGTTAGATCTGCATTGGGATATTAATTAAATAGGCTGGTATTAGTATAGGGATCATCATCAAGTGATATAGGTAGGAATCCAGGTAGATTGTGTAGAACGTTCTATACTGACAACTGCCGGTCGATTCTGTAAAAATCTCACCGTGAAATCATAAGTGAAGTGAGCACTTAATAGTGTTAATCCCTAGCGAATGACAGCTCACTCCACGTTCACTTCACCCAAGCTTTCACGGTGAGATGGTTACAGAATTGCACGGCTGATTCGTCTGAGACCACTAGAATGATTACAGAAAGTCCAGTTCCAGTTTTCAATAGGGAGTATATGATTCGTAAAATCATCGTCATCACTTCAGCCCGGAATCACCTACTGTGGGTATCAAACTCCCCTTTTTTCTGCCATACTTCCCGGTTCCATGGGTCCATCATCCAGGTGTTTCCCGCGGAACTGACGATATCGTCAACAACGCAGCGCTCTTTTCGACGGCCTTTGTTTCCTTGGACTAGCCTTGGTCCACCATTCGATCACAGCTTTACTCCACTGGCTATCTCCTCGTGTAAGGGCTGATTTTGCCAAAGTCTGATCTTTTATTCGTGGAATAAAAATGACGTCTGACAGTTCAAGTATGGTAAAACTGTCAAAAATTAAAAAAATATTCTCAACATAAGACTTATTCTAGATTTAATTCGTAGAATAATAAATGATATTTATTTCCGTTAGTTGGTTTATGCAAATTCTCGTGGATAAATAATAACAGCCACACGTGTCGAACGAAGGTTAAGCTACGCTTACCACGGTCGGTTCGTAGATGGGTGACCATACAGTACATGTCAAAAACCCTCCGTGTCTCGGAAAGCACGTTAAGCTGTTGGTCCCAGCAGTCATTCGTAGATCTTCGATAGTCGTTACGGGTAGTCAGAAGCTTAATAGTCTAACAACCAATCTTACAAAGGGGTATTGTGTTACCTAGTAACTGGGGTCAAATAGGCGTTCGCTCCATGTAAAATACTGGTATCCAGCTGCGTCCGTTAGACTGGAAGCCGACTCCAACATAGTTGGGAAAAGGCTAGGTAGACTGCATGATTTTCCCAAAACGACCGCCCTTCACCACTTCCTAGTGCTTTCGCTGGGGAGAAGAAGTGGCGCAACAAACTCCCCAGAACTACACTTGCGAGCACAAATTAATCGGAATAATATGAAGAAAAATGGGTTTCAAGGTACGATTAGCTTTTCCGAAAAGGTACTCGTACATAACATTACAAAATACCACACCCCTATACCGCAAAGAGCAGAGCAGAGGTAAGAGCAGTTGTAGCCAGAACCCGACTTACGAGTCGTAGGTCGTGAGTTCGATCCCAGGTGCCGCTCAAAACGGTGAAGGAAAACATCGTGAGGTAACCGGCATGTCTTAGAACCAAAATTTCGAAAACATGTGACATCTACCAACCAGCACCGGGACCGCGTGGAGGATTATGGCCCATTGACTCACACAGAGGAGCCCTGTGCCCCAGAAGTGGGAACATTCTAGGCTGATTATATTTGCTTATTCCCCTGAGGGGCTCGTGGCTAAGTAATAACAGCCGCACGGGTCGATCGATCAGGTTAAGCTACGCTTGCCGCGGTTCTTCCGTGGATGGGTGACCATCTTCACATACCAATACCCCGCCGTGTCTCGGAAAGCACGTTAAGCCGTTGGTCCCGGTTGTCATTCGTGGATCTTTGACAGTCGTTACGGGTCATCAGTAGTCCGAAAGTCTGACAACCAGTCTTACCAAGGGGTATCGTATTACCCAGTAACTGGGTTGTGGAGGTCAGATAGGCAGTCGCTCCATGTAAAATACTGGTATTCTATGGTTAGACTGGAAGCCGACCCCAAAATAGTTGGGAAAAGGCTAGGCAGATGATGATGATACTTCCTTATTCCCCGAAGGTTTAGGTAGAGATGCACCTACAGGCTACAGTACACCCACAATTCACCAGGTATGTTTAAGGCTATAACAAGGTGTCTTTGGCTTGTTTCGTACTCAAAGGGTGCCAACAGAACCGTGTTGCTAAGGCTCCGCTGTCCGTCCGTCTTTCTGTCAACGGGCTGTATTTCATACACCGTAAAGGCTCGTACAGACTGGCGCGACTTCTCGCGCGACGTAGCGCGGGGCGATTCTGCGATATTATCGCATCGCCACACCTTTCACACTAAAGCGACGCGAATCGCGGCCGCTACTGTGATATCGCCGTGTCGCCATACAAAAGAACATTTTGTATGGCGTCGCGGCCGCTGCGCGAATATCACCGCGATATCACCGCGTCGCCATACAAAATGTTTCTATTGGAGTGGCGGCGCAACCATGTTGCGGCGCGACAGGTCGCCCCTGTGTGAATTGTCGCGCGCGTTTCCATAGAAATTGTTCTACGGATATATATCGCAGAATCGCGTCGCGCCTGTCTGTACGAGCCTTAAAACGTAGACAGAGTGTGTTATTGCCGCTGTAACAACAAATAACAAAAATAAAATAAAGTTAATAAAAAAAACATGGAGACTCCCTCTCCATGTTTTTTCGGCGTTTTCTTCCCTTGTGGTACGGCACCCTTCGTGTGCAAGTCCGACCCGAACTTGACCGGTGTTTTAGACATTCATTGTGTTTTATTAGTCGCATTTGTGTTTGAAAACCGACAGTTCATAGGAGGAAGTAATAGGTTAATAACCTATTGGCTATGTCTAAAGAGTCATACACCTCACAATCTGTCGACAGACAGTGAGATGGCTTCTAGGATAATGGTGAAGAAATAAATTGCATAATATAAATAATCGTAAGTATTATTTACCTACGTAAACAAATAAGTTTGAACATACGCTCAAGATAGGGAGGTTTGGAAGGAAAAAGGGAATTCTTCGCCCAGCAATGGGACACAATATAGGCTAAAGAAAAAAAATTGAGTACAGACGCCAGCACATCAAGCTACTACAATCTGTCAAATTTCTTCAATAGATTTTCAACTTTATCGCTAAAACGTCCGGTTCAAAGTTATTTGGGAAAATTTGACAGTTTCGGGTAGCTTGATGTGCTGCGGTCTGTACATACTTTAGGTAGCTTAGATACGAAGTTATGACGCCTTTAAAAAAAATCAGTAATATCTTAATGATTAATAAAAATTAATTATGTTTTAATAGAGCTGGGAATACACAATAGTCTAGTTTTGTGGTTAATTTTGTTATGGTTACATGAACATTAATGATCCGTCCGTGTCTGAATTTAATAAGAGCGTGACAACGTTTGCAGGGACAACATGGCCAGAGATCGCACAAGACAGGGAGCTTTGGAAGGAAAAAAGGGAGTTCTTTGCCCAGCAGTGGGACACAAAATAGGTAAACAAAAAAAAAGTACCTTGTGCATTTGGTATAAATCAAAATCAAATCAAATCAAAATGTTTATTTCGGACTATAAAAAAAACCATATTGTGTTAGTAAATACAATATTTTTAAAAACTATGTCAGTACACGTAATATATCAAAATTAAATTAAAATGAAAACGAAAAAATTAAAAATTAGAATTAAATTAAAATTATCTTAACATTAAAATCAAAGTTAAAATAAATATTAAAAGCAAAATCAAAATTAAAATCTAAATTACAACTTAAAAAATTCCAATGTCCTCTTATCTCTTCTTCTTGTCTCTTCTTGTATAAATAGAGAATTTCAGTTTACCTAAGATTGACAGTTTTTTAAGGCTGAAACCATTAAAAATAATAATAATCAGCCTATTACGTTTCCATTGCTGGCAAAGAGGCCTCCTCTCGGTGACAGGCCGTAATCCACCACGCGGGCCCACTGCGGTTTGGTTTACTATTAAAAATAATAGTAAATTAAAAAATACAGCAAGAAAGTTAAAAATAACAAAAAAAATTGTAAAATAAATCAATAATATGTAACGTGCGTATCTTATCAATGCGTGTGATTCCCGATACCATGCGTCACGAGGTCATTGACCGCTGATATTTCGCTGACCACTGCTTCGGAATCCATAGACAATGCAGAACGTTAACGAGTCGTATTGGCGATGTTCGGGGGTCAACGGACTGGCTTAGCAACCGCCAAAATGTGCATCTAACGAGATGGTTGCATATACTAGGTACCTACCTACAGAAACACAGTAACAAATAAAAGCGTTCGTTTTTGAAGAATATCATTGTAAAGTTCTTGTCTACGTAACACATTTTAGTCACCCCCCTTTTTATCAATCAGGAATTAGGATAGTCTGGGACTTACAGGAAGTATTAAATGCTTTTATTGTCGTATGTGTGTAGTGAAAACTTTAAAGTACTCGAAAAGCTAGAAAGCGATGAAGCAGAATAGAATACTCTTTATTATGTACACACACAAATTACAGACATAAATATAGAAATTATACAAAGGGTGACACAATGGGCGGTCTTATCGCTAAGAGCGATCTTTTAAAGACAACCTTTGGATGGATTGAAAGGGGAAGGAGAGACAAATACTGTAGGTAGTCTGTGGTGTACCATTTACACCTGCACGATACAATGAATACATACATAAAGTATATTATACTAATCTAAATAAATATATACATTTATAATAGACATGAAAGAGGAGTAAAGAAAATATAATAATGCAGTTCAAGGAGAGAGGACGTGCTTTTGTATCCGTCAGAGAGTATGGACGTTGCTATTACAGCTTCCTGACCCATGGTAAACGGAAGAATGTTTGTATTGTATTGACATCGTGAGACATGAGAGACATTGTGAGACATCTACGTGCAACGTGTTACCATGGATTCAGTATTCAGTACATAATTCTGAAACCCCCTGAATTGCAATTTTTCGGTGATTATAAAAAAAAAGCTGCTTTGCTGTTTCATAAAAAAAGTGCAATACGCGGTCAAAATGTATGGTGCCCTGTCGTATGGCTGCACAGACCCTCAAGTTGATCAACTGCACTGCATTGGTAACTAAAGTTTTGAGTCAATTGAGGTCGAAACGCTGGGATCATGGGTGGGGCCTGAGTGCGCATCTCCTTTTTAAGGAATTTTTTAACTACTGGTCGACACTTCACGTGACCTAGGTCGTTCTTTGGTCAAAGAATTAGCATCCCCATTCAACGTGGCAATGCGGCAGCAGTGCCACATTGAATGGCAATTCCAATTCTTCGATAATGCCTCGTATTCTTAAATGTAAATGTAATTCTTTAATGCCTCGTCCGCATCGCTGTCATAAGGAAACGAGCCCAGAATACTGGCAAGTCTTCAACGTCTAAGTGTCCTTTTGTTTTTTTATTTAATTAGATAGTCATTTAGATAGTTAATTTAGTAGTATGTAGTATTATAGTTAGTTGTGTAAAATATTGTAAAATTTACAAATAATAGATACATGTCTCAATATTTTAGTATATCTTGAACAGTAAACCACATAATATCACCTAATTTCGCTACGCAAAATAATAAATACAATCAAAATCATTCATTCGCATAAAATGTGGTAGGCACAAAAGATGTCGCGTTCGATAAATTCAGTGCAAAGACACATGCCACCAAACGTGTAAAAACGCTTGCTATGCAAGTAGCAAAATTCAAAAACGCACCGTCATTGCTGCATCAACTGTCAACAATCCCAATTATCAAGGTCCTATTACATACAACAGACATTCCAAAGTATCTGATGAAAATATAAAGATATGAATCAGCAAACGCATGTATGGATGCCAATTAGAGATAAATGTAGAGCCACTTACAATTTGAGTGCTTTGATTTGATTATTGGAATACCCGAAATTTTAATTATAAAACACCTTAAAATATACAAGTATATAGAAAGGAAAGAATCACAGGGCATCAAAAAATTCGTCCGCATCGTTGTCAACAGGAAACGTGCTGATACTTTGGCCAAAAAATAGGTCAGACTTCTGGTCGCATGAAATCGCCAAGCGGTTGCTTGGGAATATCTCGATGAACTAAGTGGGCACTCGGACCCCATGGCCCTACAGTTTCAACCCCAAACGGCTTGAATATAGAAGTTCCAATAAGATTGGAATATTTGCGCCGTTTGAGGTTTTCCTCAAGCGCAACTGCAGCAGCCATTCCCAGGTAGGTTGCACTTTTCTATGAAACACCTGATTTATTTTTTGATAATTGATGAAAAATTTCTAACCTAGGGTTATAATATAGAGTTTAGAATCATGTGCTGAATTCATGGTTACAATTTGAGCGTCGATGTCCTTGCCATCCTGTATGTTGCGGAATCATAGTATTTCTGTAGTAATCGACAGACAATACTATGATTCCGCATCATTGAAGATTCAAGGAAAAATCTGAGTCAGCCATCTAGTCTGTAGATTTGTGAGTGGTTTGTAACTTTCGCAATACGCTAACGTAAACAAAATCTTACTTTCGTAAGTCTTCGGTAGTATTCTATGAGTCATTCGTGACGTCAAAATCAGAGTAAGTAGGCTATGTGTTGAAGTTTTACGAACGAAAAGGGAAAACTGTAGACAGAGGTGGCGGGGCTATCAGCTTGTATACTGGAAAACCCATACTATAATATTATAAATACGTAATTAACACTGTAAATGCGATGATAAGGCGGTGCGTTTTAATGTAGTGAAAAAAATTGAAAACAGTAAGCTTAACTATGCTTTGGTCATGTTAAGAGGATGAGTGAAAGAATACTAACATAAGGTACAGGGCAGTTGTGAGTGGAAACGCTGGGAGGGGATGCCCTAGAAGAACATATAGAGACCCTATTGGTGATGTTCTTCAGAAAAGTCAAGTGCGTAGTGCATGCATGTGACCTTATTGGTGAAAAAAGAACGGTCAGGTGCATAGTACTCGTAACCTGCGAGCGTGTATGACCGTATGTGGAGAACGGAATCAAGGCGGAGTAGGAAAACGGAATCGAGGCGGAATAGGAGACCGGAATCGAGACGGAATAGGAGAACGGAATTGAGCCGGAATAGGAGAACGGAATCGAGGCGGAATAGGAGAACGGAATCGAGGCGGAATAAGAGTATGTAAGGAACGTAGCAGATGGCGCTCTGCAGTTCCTGTCTGGGGCCCATTAGTAATTCAACAAGCGGAATCAAAGTAATGTGTTTTGTAATCTAAGACCATTATCGACATCTTTCTGCCCTTAGCATAGAATAAGCAGAATCAGCCTATAACATTCCCACTGCTGGGACACAGGCTCTTGGTGAGTGTTGGTAGATGTGTCAGTGCGGGTTGGTAGATGTCACATATCTTCGAATTTTTGGTTCTAGGACATGCCGGTTTCCTCACTACGTTTTCCATCACCGTTTCTGAGAGCAGTGGTGATGAAATAACTTACACAAAGTGAAGTGCCTGCCTGGATTCGAACTCACGATGTGCAACTCGTAAGTCAGGGCCGTTATCACTGGGACACTAATGCTTTGACAACCAGATACTACGACCAAATTAGGTTGATAAATGATACGGTAATTATTTAAAAAATATATAATAAATAATATAACAAAAATAATAACTGAATAAAATAGCAATAATAATAAATTAAATAAAAATAGCAATGATATATGACAGAGAAAAACAATTTATATATTATAAATTAATAAACAAAATTATAATATATATATGTACTGGTATATAAAAATAATGTAATATATTTAAGTACATTTTGCAGATAAAATAATACATAAATAATAGATAAGCGAAATGTTAGTATCTTATTCGCGATCTTCTGAGTTTGATTATGTAAGTACGTTAAAACTTGTTCCCACAAAAACAACTGTGAATTTTCTTCTAAAACAGAGCTTCTCTCCTACCCTTTTGCTGTGCCCTACAGGGTCCATAATCATCATCTGCCTAGCCTTTTCCCAACTATGTTGGGGTCAGCTTCCAGTCTAACCGGATGCAGCTGAATACCAGTATTTTACATGCAGCGACTGCCTATCTGACCTCCACAACCCAGCTACTGGGTGATACGATACCCCTAGGTAAGACTGGTTGTCAGACTTTCGGGCTTCTGACTACCCGTAACGACTGTCAAAGATCTACGAATGACAGCCGGGACCAACGGCTTAACGTGCTTTCCGAGGCACGGAGGGGTCTCGGTATGTAAAGATGGTCACCCATCCACAGACCAACCGCGGCAAGGGTAGCTTAACCTGACCGATCGACCTGTGCGGCTGTTATTATTTAGCCACGGGCCCCCTACAAGGCCCATAATGATATAAAATATATAGTTACCACCTGAGTACACATTATAGTAAAGCAATAAAGATATATATTGAGTTCTAGCATCCGCCCGCAACTTCGTTTGCGTAGAATTCGGAATTCCCGCCTTTTAAATCCTATTACCCGCTTTCCCGTTAAAATAAATAGTAAGAAATAGAAACTTATTTTCGAAAAAAAAAAAAAACTTATTTTTAAACTTATTCTTTTTACTTCTTTCCCTTTACCTTTTTTTACGCAAAATACGCGCATTGACGTGGAGTTGTGGACACCAGCCCGTGTTACCTATTACCTACCCGCTTTCCCGTAGGAATGAAGCATTTTCCCGCGGTATAAAGTAGCCTATGTTCATCAGGGATAATGTCGGCTTCTAATGGTAAAACAATTTTTCAAATCGGTCCAGAAGTTTCGGAGCCAATTCAATACAAAGAAACAATAAAATCTTTCCTCTTTATAATATTAGTGTAGATTGATGATGATTTTGCTACATACCTTACTACGATTCTGATTCATTGCACTATAGTGATATCGTTAGTGGTAGTCAGGAACTATCGCATTACACAAACGTAAACAAAATCTTAATTTCGTAAGTCTGCGATAATGTTCGTGAGTCATTCGTGACGTCGAAAGTTCGATTTGGTGCAGTGACGACACATTGTTGGCTGGAGTTTTGCTGAACGAGAGAGAGCGTTGGAAGGGAAAACTGTAAACGTTTGTCAGTTTACAGAGAGGAAGATGTTTCGATAGTTTTATGATCGAATGAAAAATAACTCATGTACCTATGTAAGATACTATACTTATGTTAATTTTTTGCATCATATGTGTATATATTTTAGTATATTTAATATTTTTGTTTTAGACTTCACACATTCATAGTTTTCACTTCTTGTTCTCACACAATATTGTCGACATTTCTTTTTCACTTCTCCTTTTGCAGGTAGGCTGGAAGAAATTTCTTAAGAAATAAGCAGTACCTTTGTACTCGAATTATAATTATGTCATATCCGTATGTATTTTACAGTGTATACATAAATAAACAAATTAATAACGATCAGTTTCATTAAAAAAAAAGAGTTTTAGTTTTAACAATATTTAGGCATAGGTAAACATTACAATAGTAATTATGCACTACATAAATCAGAAACATTAGCAATTTTCACACGAATTTACTATAAAATCGTAAGTAAATTCGTGCGAAAATTGCTTGACCCAGTTTGTCATTATGAAAGGTACCTATCATTTACATAATAGCAAAGACAACTGGCCAAGTGCGTGCTGGACCACCCACAATGAAAAGAATTCGTCGTTGGGATGAATAAATACGCAATATTGTGTATGCAATATTGTGTTGATCGGCCGCGAAAATAAGTTTCTATTTCTTAATATTTATTGACAAAGTTATTTCTGCGGTTGTAACCGAAATTATCTCAAAAACTATTGACATTTAATACAAAGTTACTTAGAAACATCATAATCTTTTTTATTATGCGATCACACGCTCATGTGCCGCTCGATCCTCTCTGCCTACCCCGCAAAGGAAATCTTAAAGTTATACTAGTAGGTCTTGTACTAAAAAATGTTTTAGAGCAACGTGTGACCTAAAACCGCAGTTAAGTCACGCTTTTTTGTGGCTTAATTAATAATCTATTAGCGGGCTTTTGGCGGTTTATTTTTTTTTTTTAGTTTTTTTTGTCGCTTATTTTTTCTAAATATCTATATTTATGTCTGTAATTTATATGGTGTACATAATAAAGAGTATTCTATTCTATTCTATTATATTAGTATGTAAAATAGTATACGATTCGTGTGGCTTAAGTAGTATAACCGCCTTGCATTAATAGACTAGTTACTATTAGGGGAAAGTGGTTACCCTTCGTACACGGGGCACATTCGTACAGTTAGTATACCAGAAAAACTAAACGGCGCACAAACACGCCTTTGCTTGTGTGCATAGACATATCGGCCGCCAAGTTGCTAGCGGAGTATCGCGCCAGTCGCACCACGGTTTATCAGTTGACAAGACGTAACGTGTTTTCGCGCGCGGTGAGTAAATTTTATACCTAACTTTAGTTCGTGATTGTAAATAGAATTGTTATGTTTTTCACAAAATGGTGATGATTAAATAATGTTAATATTGTATATTTTGAGATTTATTTGTTATATTTCTCAAACTAAATTAGAATCTTTATAAAGTTGTATTTTAATTTTGTGGAAGGCATGGGGTGCTTTCGGACAGCCAAACAAGGGGTACACTCGTACGCGTACGAAGCTTCCATCTCTGCGACTGAGACACAATCTGAACCGAGTGCTTATTTTCCCATAACACCAGAACTTATAAGACCATACCCTACAGCTGTTAGAAACAGAAAAACCAATAAAGGAAGAAAACCGGGTAAATCCCGTATATATACAGATACACCTGAAAAAAACGAACTAGAAGAGAGACATAAACAGAAAGAATTGAAAAAAAAGAACAAGAAAGAAAAGCCAGAGCCAAAGTAATGAAACGTAGTTTGAAGGAACTTGATTCAAGACAAAAGAAAAATAAAGCTAAGAAAATAGAAAGTGATGAAGATTCAGAGGAATCTGAAGGATCTCAATTCAGCTTGCGAGAGAGTTCAACATCTCCAGTTGATTTAGAACTGGACGAAGAGACTGATGATTGCAGTATTAACGATAATTTAAATGTGACCCCAGACAAAATCAAAGATAATTGTTTTGTTATGGTAAAGTTTGAAAAAAAGACTTCTGTTGTTTATTACGTCGGAAAAGTTCTCAGTCATTATTCAAGTACAGAGCTGAAGATATCTTATCTTCGGAAGAAACCAGGATTATCATGGTCATTCTGTTTCCCTGATGTAGAAGATATACATACTCTGTATATCAGCGATGTCGTCATGATCCTCCCTGATCCTCAACCACGAGCGGGCTGTACAGCTAGGATGGCTAGACTTTTTACTTTTGCAGTTAATTTAACTAATTATAATGTGCAATAAGTTCCTAAATGTTCCTAAATGTATAATTACCTACTTTAAGTTTAATTGTGAAAGACTGTAGACTGATTGATCTCATTTAGACTGATTGTAAAGCTTAGAATTATCAATAAGTAAACTAAGGAAGAACGATTTTATTTTTTGTTATTTTTTTAGAGAAAGATTTATCGACTATGAGTCAAGTCAAATATTATTAAGTTAGTTCTTTGATAAATAAATATTTTTATAACAATTAATAAAAATTTAACGACTTTCATGGGCTTTTTAATTACCCTGTATGAATCCACCCCATGGCGTACGAAAGTACCCCACCTACTGTACGAACGTACCCCATACGTGGGGAGCGTTCGTACAAATATCTTATCGTAGAAAAATGACTATAACTTTTCAATCTTTTGACATAATAGTTTCGGACTTTTTTGTAATAAACTACAATATATTGGTTACATTTAGGTACATAAACGAGATAAATTCGACAATAAATCATAAAGTAAAAAAATAAAATCTAAAAAGTGTACGAAGGGTAACCACTTTCCCCTACAAGATTTTATTTCACAACTTTGTAGGTGGACAGACAGACAGATAGACGGACTTCTCGATTGTCCAAGGGTTCCTCGTTCTACGTGTACGGAATCCTTAAAACGATCAATTTGTTGACACGGAAAGCGTTTGGCTATTGAAGTTTAGAGAATAAAAACTTTTGAAACACAGCTTTTAACCTTTCGTGATTATATTATATTACTAGGTTTTGCCGCGTTCAATTTTTTGCTCCCCCGTATCGCCTGTCCGCGATATGGCTTCATTTTCTTCTTTTCGACTCTTTTTCTTTTTGCTAGGATTCTAAGGGTTTCAGTGTGATGTTATAGCCTATAGTTTTCCTCGAAAATTGGGCTGTCAAATGAAAAAAGAATTTTTTAAATCCGACTATTAGTTTCAGAGATTTTCGCGTTCAAGCAAACAAACAAACTCTTCAACTTTATTGTTAGTACTTACTCGTAGATATAGATAAAACCTTTTTTCAAGGGTATCGTTTAAAAAAGGTTTTTCTTTACAGCTATTTAGGTACTATTATTTATTGTAATGAATTATGTTCATAACAATAACATCTCCAGAATAATACCTGCTTCACGGGAAATCCTCACAGTGAGTCAGCCTTGTGTTATGTATCGAGAGCTGTTTCATAACAAACGCAACATAATATAAACATCCTACAGGCCGACCGCTTAACTGATAGGTTATATGAGCTCATTATACAATTGTTTTTTTTATTGGGCTGTATAAGTCAAATCAGTTTAATTTAATTTTAATTTTATTATTGACATAATCAACCCATTGCAATGTTTTCTAATGAGTTGATTGCAATATGTGGTTAGCTAGTGACCTCGACAATTGATCATATAATTCTTACCTGAGCAACCGGCAGCAAGTTCGTCATGCTCCCTTAGATGTCACTGCTTGCGGTAGCGTCGGGGGTCGGGTTGTCTCCTTCCCTCAAATATGGCGAGGGGGGTAATGGCTGACCTTTGCGTTATGCTCGTGAACGGGTGCTGCTTGTGGTGACTGGTCGTCTTGCTGACCATGGTTTTATCATTGTTATCATTATTAATAACTTGTTTATTTAGTTTCCTTATGGTCCTAGTTTATCATTTGTGACTTCAAGCGACAGCTATGTAAACTGAACCCAGCATTGCATAAATATGTTAGCGGTCACGCCCTTTATACCTGGAGGCTTTTATTTAATTTCCATTTATTAATTTTTGCTTGAGTACGTATAGTTTTTTATTGTATTTCTTGGTATATTGGCGTTGCCAGCTGGCATATGGCAAATAATTTAATTTAGCGTTCTGTGTCTTGTAATGTTAATTGCTTTGCATACCTTGTATTGTATTCAGTCAAGTATATTTTCTAACTGAACAGACAGCTGTGCTGCTGGGGAGTTTGTTGCGCCACTTCTTCTTCCCAGCGAAAGCACTAGGAAGTGGTGAAGGGCGGGCGTTTTGGGGGACTGTCTTTTGTAATTTTGACGTTCGAAAAGTGCTGATTCTCAGCCTAGTTTGAATAAATGACTTTTGATTTTGATTTTGATTTTGATTTTGAGGCGTTGCCTGAGGTAGCTGCGCGGTGCGGGGGGCTGATAGTTGTCACAAGTTGACGAATCACTGAGCTTTCGCATCACGTCACCACACCCCTCCCGCACCGCGCTGCTACCTCAGGCAACGTCTCAGTTAAGCGGTCGGCCTATAGTTTTTATCATAACTTCTGCACTTTTATTATAACAGTTTATCATCGTTTTAATTAACCACATACATAACATACTCGTAACATCAGGCTTGTAATCCCCGAAGGGTTGGGCAGAAGCACATCAACATAGCAAACGGGCAAGCCGAACGTTTTCAAATTACAGTGTTAATAGATGAGAATACAAAGATGTATTGAAAAACCTACCTTTCAAAAAAATATTTCCCATTTTTTAAATCAAGCAGCCTTGTGCCAAAATGTTATCCTTTAGCCGATTACGGCCAAAACCAAAGGGCCAAAACCCATATCCGAGCTTTCCCGCCGAAAATTTACGATTTCAAAGCCACGCCTGCATTTTATAGCCAGCCAGTGCCTTCCGTCCACTTTTGCATTATTGTGATATCAATTCGATACGGATTTCCTGTTTCAAATTCTTTTAATTCTATTAAGTATAGTAAGAAATATTCGAATCGAGAACTAATCTTATTTTTTTTTAGTCTAATCTTTTTTTTTGACAGTTAAAGTTGGTAGCGGGCGGGCAGGCGGTTGAGCGGGAGATTTTTGGTAGTTAGGGGGTTGGTGGTTGGGTGGTTGGTCGATGGTCGGTGAGTGGCTGGTGGATGGTTGGTGGTTGGTTGGTAACCAAGTTAGTTCAAAGTTAGTTCAATCTAAGTTATTTGAGTTTGATTTATAAAAGTGAAATTTAACAATTATATAAAAAGTTTTATTCTGATTTTATCTAGGAATTAATAATAATAAGAATTGATATGATTAATTGGCGATCTGCCACACTACAGGAAATGGAAAAATAATTATGTAGATATTAGGTCTTTACCTATGAACTTGCCGTTCTGCAGTACTGGCCATTTCAAATCAAAATAATTTTTGTTTGGCTAAGAATTCTAATTTCAAATTAATTTTATTTTAAAAACATGGAATTTTGTTTCCAAAAGTAGTCATTTGTTTATTGATTAGTGTTACATTTTCATCGCATTTCAATCTTTTTCGTCATCATGGATACGTTAAAAATTCGAGTAATTATGGAATATGAGTACCGTCGTGGCAGCAACGCGGCACAAGCGGCACGCAACATCAACGACGTTTACGGAGCTAACACTACAAACCAACGCACCACCTGTTATTGGTTTGCTCGCTTCCGTTCTGGAAATTTCGACCTGAAAAATGAACCTCGCGGTCGTCCGAAGACTTTGGTCGACAGTGACGAATTAAAGGCGATTGTGGAAGCTGATGATACACAATCTACGGCTGCATTAGCAACAGCTTTCGACGTTAGCGTCAAAACAATATTGGTCCATTTGCGTCAAATTGGCAAGGTAAAAAAGCTTGACAAATGGGTGCCCCACGAACTCAATGATCGCTAGCGCGAAGTACGTGTCGAGACGTGCCTTGCACTGCTCAACAGACACACAAATGAAGGAATTTTGAACCGCATTGTTACCTGCGATGAAAAATGGATTCTGTTTGATAACCGCAAGCGCTCAGCAAGTTGGTTGGATCCTGGTTCAGCACCTAAACAATGCCCTAAACGAAAACCTACCCCTAGAAAAGTGATGGTCACTGTTTGGTGGTCTAGCGCCGGTGTGATTCATCACAGCTTCTTACCAAACGGGGTGAGCATTACTGCAGATGTGTACTGTGAAGAACTGAACACAATGATGGAGAAGCTGGCACATCTCCAACCAGCATTGGTCAATCGCTCGTCTCTGCTGCTCCTGCACGACAACGCGCGACCTCATACTGCACAGCAGACGGTCTCCAAGTTGCAAGAACTGGGGTTGGAAGCTCTCCGTCATCCGCCCTACTCACCAGACCTTGCGCCTACAGACTACTACTTTTTCCAGAATTTGGATAACTTCTTGGCGGGAAAAAAATTCAATACCCGAGAGGCAGTACAAAATGCCTTTGAAGAATTTGTTGCCTCCCGTCCAGCTGATTTCTTTAAGAAGGGCATCAATAAACTGCCACTGCGTGGGCAAAGATACATTGATTGCATGGGTGATTACTTCGATTAATACAAATAAAAAATACATGAAAAAAATTCGTTTAAATTTTTTCATACAAAACGGCAATTTCATAGGTAAAGCCACCTATTATATATGCTTTCTTACATTTCAAATAAGCGTCATGCGGCCTTTTTGCTGTTACAAGGAAAGGAATTTGTATAAAACAAAACGATATTTGCAGTTATTGTGTTTTGTAAAGATCGTCATTTCACGTCATGATGACGTTTGTTGTTTTACTTAGAATGAAAACCTCAAGTGATTTGTTTTTCAGTAATTACCAAAAAGGACTCTGGCGAAATGTGGGTGTACCTACTATAGGTACACTTTTGCCTAGCCCTTCGGGAAATACGGACGTGCATAATTATGTATGTACATAAGCAATGTGTACAAAAAACCCTTAACTAAGGTCTATATAAATTCATGTTTCCAATGATGTTATTTCAAGTTAAACAAATATCAATTTTACTGTACTATTGAAAAAAAATTAAAAATGTTAGAAGTTGTAGCGTAAACTGAACTGCCGGTCGATTCTGTAAAAATCTCACCGTGAAATCATAAGTGAAGTGAGCACTTAATAGTGTTAATTCCTAGCGAATGCCAGCTCACTCCACGCTCACTTCACCCAAGCTTTCACGGTGAGATGGTTACAGAATCGCACGGCAGATGTAGGTATTAAATTTATTTTTTCCAATAACCCATATTTGTTTACAAGTTTGACAAATAAATTGCAAACGCAGGGTACCTACATTTGCGTTCGAAAAATGTGACAGCTTAGTCATACAATAAGTGTTTTTTTTTTCATCCATTAAGCGCTTATAATAAGTAGCACGAAAGCGAACCTTCGTGAACTGAAAGAAAATGGTGTCTGAAACCTTTCAGAACTGAAACACATACTTTTTCTAAAAAAGATGTTCGAAATGTTTTCTTACAAAATGCGTATTAGTCTTTTTATAGACCAACTAGCTTCTGCCCGGGAGTTCGTCCATCGCATCGCATCGCCTGCCCGCGCTATTTCCTCTTTTCCTTTCTGATTTTTTTTCTTTTTTCTCGGCTCCTAGGGGTCCTAACGTGTGCGTGTGCCTCTAGCCTTCCTCAAGAAATGGGCTATAAAATTAAAAACGAATTATTCCAATCCAACTCCAGAGTTCAGCTCTAGAGTTCCAGATATTCAAACAACAAAAAAAACCGGGCAAGTGCGAGTCGGATTCACGCACGAAGGGTTCCGTACCATTATCTATAAAAACGCCACCCATATCATGGTAGTGCATAGAAATTCATTAATCTGCCATTTTGTGCCGGCCGCCATATTGGATTCTGAATGACGTTATATAGCATATCATGCATTGTCATTGTCATCGGACTTAAAAGTGTGTGCAAAATTTCAGATCAATCGGATATCGGAAAGTCGGTCATATCTATTTAATTTCCAAGATTCCATTACATACAAGTGAAGCTAATAGAAGCGTGTTAAAAATCACGTTTGTTGTATGGGAGCTAACTTAAATATTTATTTTATTCTGTTTTTGTTTTGCTGTGTCTGTTGTTATATCAACCACAGAAAGACATCATCTGTGAAAATTTCAACTGTTTAACTATCACGGTTCATGAGATACAGCCTGGTGATAGACGGGCAGACGGACGAACGGACAGCGGAGTCTTAGTAATAGGGTCCCGTTTTACCCTTTGGATACGGAGACCTAAGAAAACAAACGAACTCTTCAGCTTTATTATTACTATAGTTATAGATGGATAGATATTTATTTTGTTTCCAAACGAATGTTAGAGATACTTAAAGAAAATATTTAATTACTTTTTATTTCTTAAAAAAAAAAAAAAAAAAATTTACCATCCTCCTTAACAGTACAAGTGAATCTAAACTCGTAAGGCTAGTAACCCAAATATCGAAATTCACTCCGTGGAAAAAACCAGCAGTCACTAGCGTCATTCATCATCATGCCTGCATGGTGTTGATACCGTACACCATCACCATTTAAAATCCATGTCACCTCTCAGCCACAAAGAGAGTTCGCCAAAGTTCAAATGGATCTTTCTAGACTTCCCACCAGCAACTGACTACCACCGGTGAACGCCAATCTGGTCTCTCGACCCAGATTTTGTACACACACTAATGTCTTGACACACACACAACACGTACCGAATATTCTGACAATATTAATTCTTGAGTGTCACTGTGTAGGATTGTGTCTAACATGGACCATTTAAGTATCTAAAAAACCGTTTTCTACATACTCGGTCATGACTGTCAAATAACGATTTAAAACTGCCAGATCTGGGACTTATATCAAGACATCCGCCCTCTCCTCAAAGGTTAGTTATGTACAGACGCCAGCACATCAAGCTACTACAATCTGTCAAATTTCTTTAATAGATTTTCAATTTTATCGCTGAAGCATAAGGTTCAAAGTTGATTGTGCGATTGTGCTGGCGTCTGTGCCAGTAGTATACCCACATTCCGTCAGATATGTATAACTCCCATGTAGTTATAGGGGGCGAGCGCATTGCCATCATCCCGGCACGAATCAAGACTCCAGACTGACACTGAGAAATTCCTGATGGAAAAATCCAATAACAATTTGAACCCAGGACCAAGATTTGGGACTAATCTTGACGGGCTTTGGAATCAATCTCCTGGGAAGAACCGCAACTTTAGGCTGTCCTGCGGATGAAAATGGTGGTACTCGGAGTTGTTTCTGTTGCTGCCATACAGGATTTCAGTTTATTCTGTAGGATATGTGGTGGAAGACAAATGATAAAACGAGTATGTACGAGTAAGTACGAGTTGTAGGTCGTGGATTCGAACCCAAGCAGGCGTTTTACTTTGTGTAAATAATTTCATCACCACTGCTCTCGAAACGGTGAACGAAAACATAGTAAGGAAAGGGGCATGTACTCGTACTAGAACCAAAAATTGGAAGACATGTGACATCCACCAACCCATACTGGGCCTGCGTCGTGGATTCCAGCCCATTCCTTCTCGAAGAGAGGCCTGTGTCCCAGCAGTAGGAACATTGTAGGTTGATTATAACGCGTAATGATGGCGCGTAAATGTGGCTATAGGAAAATTCTTTGCCCTGATGTTATATCTAATCTGATGATCAATTAGTAAATACATCGACACAAAATCAAACCCATTGCACATAATTTGTACATCGAGACAAAGCCCGAAGCTTTCGCTGCGTCAAATAGTCGATTCCCTAACTTTCTACGAGTTCCGAAGTTCCGATGAAAGTAGTCTCACACTTGTCCAGTCGTGAACAGAGGTCGCGATACACTGGCAAATCGGACGGTGGCCGAATAGAAGCTTCGAAATTTAATATGTTGTTGTTTTTTTTTTTATTATTTCCTTTTTTCTGCCTTAGTTTTGTTGTAGGCCGGTGTAAGACGTTTAAATGCATATTTTTTGCCTATAGGTCAACGGAAAGATAATTGTCCGTGCTTTAGAAAAACATATTTTCATGTCCGAAGTTAGAAACGCAGCTGGTTTGTTTTTACAATTTTGTTTTGGAAAGCTGTGATTGTTTTTGAACGCGGCCTACATTTTACGTTTTCACTATTAATAGTTTTGTGGCATACTTTATTTTTAGCTATAAGTAAGTAGTCGTACTACGTACGTCTCCAACAATTGGGTGCTATCTTATTAATAGTAAACTATTGGCGATATAAAGCTGAATATATAAAAAGGAAGGAAAACAAAAATTTTCACACGCTTATAAGAAAAACATCGGACGTAAATAATGACGAGATATCAAACAAGACGGGAATCGCGAATGCCTTCAAAAAGATATGAACTATAAATTATATAAGTATATATGACGTAAAAATAATTAATTAAATTTAAACAAGTAAGTGGTTTATTTGAGCTCAAGTTTTTGACTGCGAACACTTTTTAGACACAATAACTGATTTATTCAATGTGCTGTCCATTCGTATTTTTTTAATTTAAATTTTAAGTCCAGAATGTGACGACCGCACTAGTTCCTTTTATTGTGATCCGTACAATCGAAAATCGAATCGTACCAAATCATTGAGATGGGATATAACAGGAGATGCCCTGTTATTCTATACACTGTTGTAGGTAGGTGCCAGAGCAGCCATCTTTGTCGCCAAGTTTCGTGGTAGTTCAGCTGTCAAATGGTTGTTTATTTTTTGTATTATTGAGATTTGCGAGAAAATTACGAGGACTTTACCTTTAAAACTGCATGTAAATGTTGAAAAACAGCAATTCAACATGCCTGTGTGTTGTATTGTGAAGTGTGGTGCAAGGAAGAATGAAAATCAACCTCAACTTTCTTTGCACAGGTTAGTAGCCGGTTTTCATGCAATAACACATACAATAATAGACATTCGATGATATAATTGTAACGCGATCATGAATTTATGGCTAAAGTATTGATATTTGGGTGAATTTCCGTATAACAGACCTTTTTATTATTTTGTTAATTCATTCGTTTGTTTACAATAATATGTCATAATAGAATAGTGTTGTACCGTTGCCTAATAGTTTCCGGAACTAGTTCCTCCGCTGGAACGATATCGGTATATTCTGCTATGTTAACATAAATAGTCCTGCGTCTTATTAGCTCCGATTGACCTTGCTAGGTCCGGCCCGTGGTTCACAGTACCAAAATCAAAATATTTTCTTTCACATAAACCTACATGGGCACTTATGAAACGTCAGAAGCTAGATGCACGGTTCCAAATGAAACCACCATTTCCACCACATCCTATGCAGAAGGACCAGCGAGAAACTCCACGGTTACTCTTTTAAAAACAATTGGCTTTTACAATGTCTTCTATTTTTTTAAGTACCTGGTACTTGTTGACAGGCCTACACTGTCCTCCCCTACCTATTAACATTGTAAAAGCCAATTATTTTGAGTAACCGTGGAGTTTCTTGCCGACTCTTCTCCATAGAAACCACCAATTGGAACCGTGCACATAGCTTCTGACGTTTCCTATTGATTTTAGTTTCATATGCTAATATAATATAGCTGTAACCAAAATTATTTATTGATAAAAATACTTGCATTTTTTATAGGTTTCCTAAAAAGGAAGGACTAAAGAAAAAGTGGTTAGAGGCTATTGGTGAAGAAAATATTAATCCCCGACATAAAGAATGGTACCTCTGTTCACTTCACTTTGAAGAAAGCTGTTTCAATAGAACACTTGATGTAATGAGATTACATGATAACTCTGTTCCCACAGCATTTTTGGTAAATGTGTATTAAAATGATTGATTAATAATAGCCTGGCCGTTTGGCCTGAAATAAATAAATAGATATATATTAATTAAATATATAAAAATAATAATAAATAAATAAATCATATTCCACAACTTTCACACAACGCCATCTAGTCCCAAACTAAGCAGAGCTTGTGCTATGAGTACTAATTATGAAGTATGTTTATCGAAAATAAACTAGGATACGTTACTATAAAGTAGGCAACCTTAGTTAGAACGGACTATAAGTTAGTATACTATATTATGATCCAAACGTGATAACTAGTACGACTCGTATTTAGTATCGATACTCGTTATAGTAACACCAATGTTCCTTGATTGATACAACCCTAGCAATGGCAGCCATTTTTTGAGACAATATGAGTTGTAGGTAGGCACCCTTTTTTCGTAGGTATTTCCAGTCCATATATATATGTCTATGTACCAAATACACAGATACATATAGTCCATGAACTTGTACCTTTTTAATTATGTGCAGAATAATTCAGATTGGCAACATGCCCGTGTGATAATTAAGTATGGAACCTCATTTCGAACGTTTTTGAATGTCGAGCGCAAATTCGGCCAGTAATGATAGCACTGTAATCGCTCCGCGATGAGTCAACGCCCGGTGAAATGACTGCGAGGTTCGTTCACCTTTCACCCAATTTGCTTAAATACACATCGACCGAGAATAGTTGGCATTGTATCGCGACCAATGCCATATAATAAGTGTGTGCACTTCAACTTGTCAGCATAAAATCTTTACAGTAGAACTTATATTTTTTGACTGAACCAATTTTCTATACTTTTTGTGCTGTATGGTGTCAGTGAGTGACGTATAACAAGGCGTAATTGTTATCTATGGCATCGAAGTGCGCAAAAAAATCTTTTATTTTTATTTAAGCCGAGACTTATCCAAGTAAATGTTGCTCGTTATAAATCCATGTAGATGTGTTTTTTGTATCAAAACATTTAGCTGGTTAAAACCTATGTTAGCGACATGCGAAAAATCGCGGTGAATTACATGAATCTGTAATGTTCCCTGAATGTTAGACACTTTGAATTAAGGACGTCGTGACGTGCGAAAATCCGGGGCAGTGTTGACGAATTATATTGATTAAATTGCTTATATTTAGATAACCTGGAAAAGTTTGGTATATCAAACAAAATATTTGAATAGATAATGTATGCTAAGATAAAAAAAATTGATCGGCATATTTGCTACGCCTGTAGAACAGAAACTATTGCTCTGTTCTTGGATAAAGCGTCATACAGCGATGTCTTCGTCATATTGGGAAATATTACGTTTATGAATGAGCGTGTACCACGTAACGGAGTCGCGGGCGCACGTCACGTCGCCACCGATCAATAAACGGCGCCTTTATCGTAACGGCGATCTCATCTTGCACAGCATTTTAATGCCGCATAAAACCTAACTGTCTGTCCAAAATAAATACCAGCAAAATGTGAAGGTAGGTCGGCAAACGGTATCCGACAATGAACTCAGAAAGTGGAACAACGACCGCCCAATTTGGCATTTGGTCTCGTGGTGAAAAAAAAAAATATCGCCACCGGCAGTACCAGGGTAAAATGAACTAGAGAAAGGTTGAATTTCGAATATTCAAATGTGTGCGTGTGTGCACACTATTTGCGTCTGTGTGCGTCATTGTAGTCTCGTAGTAGAAAGCTCAGTGAGCGTTTGTTTACATTCGCTATTTAAAAAAAGAGTGAAACGGTGAAACGATGAACTGTCAAATGATTTGTAGGTAGTTGTTGAATGTAGGTCGATTAGAATGTTTCGTTCACTAATGCGTAGCGAGCACGCTATGTTATTTGTGAAAATATTTTGTAGTAAAAGGGAGTACGAATACAAAAACATTAGGGAAATTAAAAATTTGGGAAGGTGAAAATGGAAAACATCTGATAGGTACGAACAACTAGGACGTTGTTGTCGAAATACCTGAAGGCCATTCCCGGAATGAGGAATCAGATCTGCTTAATGAAATTACCGCAACTGTCTAAATAGATCTCGGAGGGGCTCATGGCTGTATTAATAATAGCTGTAAGTGTCGATCGTAGGTTACGCTTGCCGAGAAGGTTCGTGGATGGGTTACCATCCATTACATATCGAGACACATCCGTGCCTCGGAAAGGACGTTAAGCCGTTGGCCCCGTCTCTCGGCTGTCATTTGTAACTTATTGACAGTTCGTTACAAGAAGTCAGAAGCTCAAAAATCTGACAACCAGTCTCACCAAAGGGTCATATTAGCCAGTAGCTGAGCTGTGGAGGTCAGATAGGCAATCGCTCCTTGTAAACTACTGGTATCCAGCTGCGTCCGGTTAGACTGAAAGTCGACCCCAACATAGTTGGAAAAAGGGTAGGCAGATGATGATGTCGGAAATAGATCTTCCCTTATCGGAAAACTGACGAACCCTGATATCCATCGGCAGAAAATGGCTAAAGACTTAGAGGAGTGAAAAACGCCGCCAAGCTTACATACCTTCTATCCTTCAGTCAGTAGCGTCCAATGATGACGATACCGATTCGCTTTAAAACCTTTAAAAAATAAAACTGCCAATACCCGAGATATAGTACATACTCATTCCATGCCGACACCTAATTTTCGTACGGAGTAGTGACACAGGCACATCCTGTCAACTCAGCCGCCTTCGAAATTCAAACCTGGGCCTTTCCAGAGACAAGCCCATTTTAGTCGAATTAACACTTAGAACTATCGCACGCTATTGTCAGTTTTCCGGCTTCCTTCCTGTTGAATTATCGTAGCGGCATTCGAAGACTCATCATCGAATTAATACATACATTATTTATCTTTATCCTTATGTAACGTTACGTTATATTAGTCACGATGCGTTACTACAGAATTTTCCCTCTTAGTGACGTAGATTATTTTAATTTGCATGGCGATAATTGTATACAATTTACCTGAATCTTTAAATTAATGTTCCATATATTTTCATTATATCCGGCCGGATGGTCATGTTTCTGAACTCAGTTTTCCTCGATTTAAACACGTGAAAGGCTTATCTTAAGTTTTCCGCTGCTAGGTTCATTTGGACAGGATTTTGTGGCGCAGTCTGAGAGAAGCCTATGTCCAGCAGTGGACTGCGACAGGCTGAGTTGATTGAGGTTCATTTGCAAGATTTACGTGCCTGTAGTCAGGACTCACAGGAACGTGAAGGGATATGGATGTTCATATTGAGTGTACAACGTGTAACGTTAAATGCGCAAAACCTGAAAATAGTTTGATCAGAATAACGAGCCGAATTGATTGAACCACTTTTTAATTTACATATGTCACATTTTTCAAAAAATTGTCATTAAAAAAGTTGCCGTGTCTATTTATTAATAGGTCAAGCAACCCAATGTCAGCTCGGCTCCCTCGATAAAGCTTCGTCGCAGACGCACGAGACGATCAGAATGGCCAGTCAAACTAAAACAGGACATAAAACCTTTACAATTTTTTTAATGACTTATTTTGTCTGTGAAATAGGTCAACTAAATTATGAGTCAGTTGAGGTGTCTGAGGTTTTGCGCATTTAACGTTACACGTTGTAGATACACTCAAAGCCTGGGTTCTCTAGTGGTTGCAAGCTCTACTGCTGATCATGACCTCCTGTCCTCCTGGTCCTTCCTTCAAATCCTAGCGGGGTAATTGCGTAACACACTAAAAGTAGGGATTGCTTTCATTTTAGCAATTCAACAACATTCATTGGTATTTACGTTGTTGAGCGGACACATTTTTCGTACATATAAAGCAATGGATTAGCAATATCCTTCAATATAATACAAATTGTGATTCATAGTGTGCAAATAGGGTGCAGCCGGTGGATTCTGTAAAAATTTCAACGTGAAATCATAAGTGAAGTGAGCTTGAAGTGAGTAGTGTCAATAGTGTTAATCCCTAATGACAGCTCACTCCACGCTCACTTCACCCAAGTTTTCACGGTGAGATGGTTACAGAATCGCATGGCTGGAGTTATTTTTCGGATAAACTCCACAATCGTTGACGCATGACCTAAATCCATAAAGATATTAAAACTCTGTTATCTAACAGGATAGATTATTTTAATTACGTACCAGGTTATAATAAATTAAATAACCTAACGAAGATACGTAAGGAAACGTTAGATAGATATTAGTCACAGTTTTACGCATAGGACACTGAATTATAGGAAAGGATTTAGGGAAAGATATAAAAGTATAATTTACTGCTAAGCAGTTACGATTATTTTATAGCCTCGCCTATTTTTGACATCACATCACATCATTCATCTAACATGAGTCTTCATTCCTATATAGGTACCTAACACTGCCTATGACACCAACCAGCGAAATTATGCAAACGAATTTTGGTGAAAAAACAAAAAATACAATCCTCTCAGTACTTAACTTTTTAATAGGTAAAAAATGAAATATCATAAGTACATAGAAGAAACTGAACGAAAATTATTTTATTTCGACTGACCAAAATCCCAAAGTACCTACGTAGAATTTTCATTAAAATGCGAACAATGTTAACAACAAGGCAACAATGCCAATATTTCAACTGATTCCAAAAAGCAATACGTACAAAAAAACTAACACTCTTCTATCAAAGTACCAGGGACGCAGAGCCTGTTAGGAGGTCACCCGAAATATACGCACACTAACACACGCACTCATTTTATTTGAATGCGCAACACGTGAAGTTCACATGCGTACCAAATAATCGGTATCGTAGAACGAAAGTCGTTGCCGCCGGAGAATTTCGCCCGCGTTGGTAGATAGTGGATGGAGGCACGTGAAGTTATGCAAAAAAATATATTCTTAATGTTGGACATTCCAGAAAATCAAGGGCTTTTCAGATAATATTTGAAGCATTAATTCCTTTGCTAGTTTTATTTAGCAAAAGTATTGCATTACCCACTATCCATGGCGTCTTAAAATTATGTACAAAAAATCATATTACGACGAGACAAATTAATTTAATGAATTCTTCAAAATCGTAATAACATTATAGCTAATTTTTGTTTTTATTATCATTTTATTGCAAGAACATAGCTGATCATTATTCTCTTAATCATTTGTAATAAAAACTAAAGCAAAATATTTGTCTAGCAATACCTACAACAAACAATCGCCTACGCGGGCTCTAGCGCTACGCCGAGAAAACAGGCACGTATGCGCGGGAAAAAGTAAGATGGCCGCCAAACGTTTTTCTTCACGACTCTGATCCCGGAACGAAGGCAGTGAAACAACTGGGAGTTGCTGTCAGAAAGTTGTTTACTAACGTTTTTTTAATGGTTTTGTTTGGTAGTTAGTGGTTTTCTATTTATTGTTGCGTAATACTTTAAGTTGAAAAAATGTGGTAAAGCAAAGTAGTTTTAGCATTTTCTGTTATATATAGGGTGACTGGTAATTAGTGACCGGTACTTAAACACGTGATTCTACTCATGACAACAAACAAGTTTTATAATGGGACAAAAAGTGAAATGACGAAAAAAAAATCAACAGTTCCCTACATTTTGACGACTCGTACGAACATAAATGTAGGGATAAGCTGATTTTTTTTTCGCGATTTCGGATTTGGTCCGATAGTAAAAGTTGTTTGTAATGATGAGTAGAATCATGTTTTTAAGTATCGGTCACTAATTACCAGTCACCCTATATGACGTTGCAATATATATTACTCGAACATGTCATGCCTACCTTTGCCACAATAATGACTAAAATACTTTTGCGTCCATAATATTTACATTTGAAACCACAGGTTTCCATGGAAATAGTATAAGAAAATACCTGAAGACCCTAAATTGGGGGAATTTTCCCCTACAGAAAATTATAATTAGGAAAATTTCAGTAGGTAAGCAGGTATTCGTAAAGCCAGTTATAGGTTTTTAATTAATGCTAACATCCAGTAAATTACTGGTTTATCACTTCTGGTAGTCATAATTGGCAAAACATATTTTTATGTGATTAAAGTTTGACCAGTGAGAGGTATTCATCAAAAACGATAGCTGCAGCTGCGTCATTGGTCTGGTAGACCTGATCGCTACTGCTGAGCATGAGGTCCTGGGTTCGATTCCTAAGCCGGGCAAAGTGTTACTGGGTTCTTACATCTGAAACTTCTCAGCAGCAGACCGGAGTCTGGTTTTGTGCCCGATTGATACCAATAGGCGTGCCCCTTATTACATGGTACTGAGACTTAACTGGTGAAGCGTGGGTGATATGTATGTACACCTCTGTGACTAACCATTTGGGGAAACAAAGCGTAATGTTATGTTCACAACCCAAATATACAATGTGTAACGTTAAATGCGCAAAACCTGAAAATAGTTTGATCAGAATAACGAGCAGAATTAATTGAACCACTTTTTAATTTATGTCACTTTTTTCAAAAAATCGTCATTAAATAAGTTGCCGTGTCTATTTATTAATAGGTCAAGCAACCCAATGTCAGCGCGGCTCCCTCGATAAAGCGTCGTCGCAGACGGAAGAAACGATCGGAATAGCCAGTTAAACTAAAACAGCACATAAAACCTTTACAATTTTTTTAATGACTTATTTTCTCTCTGAAATAGGTTAATTGAATTAAAAATCATTTGGGGTGTCTGAGGTTTTGCGCATTTAACGTTACACGTTCTATATAAGCTTCTGTACATCACTTTGGTTCGTAGTAAACTTGAGGCTGGTGCCTGTAACTGGCATCCCTGCACAGCGACTCAAATATTAACGCTAGAAAAGGTACACAAAACTTTCTAGAGATTTCTGTATAAGAAGACGTTTCACTTCTTTCCTTTCATGTACCCTACTAATTACATCCTAGGAGTTTTGGGCTTCAACTCGTTGGAGGTTAGACGAGGCTTTCAACAGCTCACAGTAGCCTACAAAACTCTTAGAGGACGCGTCGACAGTCCCGAACTACAACTTTTCTGTCGGCTATTTGTCCCCGATAAATACATCGGACGTCGCCAAAGCCGTTCATACAATCTGTTTGCGCCGCCGTCATCTAAAACTGTCGCCAGAGCTGAGTCCCCAGTGTGTCGTACTTTAAGGATGCTTAACGTCTTGAGCACCAATCCTGAATGTGATCTGTTTGCTGATGAATGGAGTAGAATTACCTATGCGTGTATGTCTGACGTTTTGTGAGAAGAAGTATGCTAGGGTGTCTATGTATGTGTGTCTATTATAATATGTTAGTATTTGAAATATATTTGTATACCATTCCTGTTTTAATCTCTATGTTAATTAATGTAATTGGTGTTACCATTTTAATTAACAATAAACAAATTTTTAGTTATACCAGATTGAACAGAAGCCACAGCTTATACCTACATTCAAGACTAGATTATTGTGTACACATAATCAGCTTATACTATAGTGTTATGTTAACTGCTATGACACATTCATCCTCTCTTCGACAAGGGATACCGACCACACTAATTTTAGGTAAAGAGTTAATTTCCAAGGAGTTGCCTGTGCTGCCACAATTACAAGAATTTGATGCAGGGCCATCGACAGAAGCGACAGTAGCGTCGTTTGTTCGCGGGCCCAGTGCTGGTTGGTAGATGTTACATCATCATCATCTGCCTAGCCTTTTCCCAACTATGTTGGGGTTGGCTTCCAGTCTAACCGGATGCAGCTGAATACTAGTATTTTACGTGGAGCGACTGCCTACCTGACTTCCACAACCCAGTTACTGGGTAATACGGTACCCCTAGGTAAGACTGGTTGTCAGACTTTCGGGCTACTGACGACCCGTAACGACTGTCAAAGATCCAGGAATGACAGCCGGGACCAACGGCTTAACGTGCTTTCCGAGGCACGGAGGGGTCTTGGTATGTGAAGATGGTCACCCATCCACGGACCAACCGCGGCAAGCGTAGCTTAACCTGATCGATCGACCCGTGCGGCTGTTATTACTTAGCCACAAGCCCCTCTGGTTGTTAGATGTTACATGTCTTCGAATTTTTAGTTCTAGGACATGCTTTCCTCACGATATTTTCCTCCACCGGTTTGAGAGTAGTGCACTGCATGTCTTTTTAGTTATTCTTGGCAATGTTTTTCTGTGTTTGCTTTTGTTTTCTATGCAATCCGGATGATGGTCTGCATCGCTTGAGGATAGCGATCGCAATGCATGCATTAGCTGTACGTGCTTGTATTCCAGCTACAGATGTGCTTTGCTGTTCATTTTAATTTCTTGGAGTAATTATATTACTGTCTTGCCCCGACTGTTTTAAATGCTTTGGAATTCTACCTGTCTGTGTTCTTGTTATGTCATTGGAATAAGATGGCAAGATACTATAACGTTCGCTAATTAGCAGTCGTTAATTAGTTGGAGTATTTTGTAAAGAGAAAAAGATTTTTTTTGTTTATAAGGGACACGCACAGAAAATACAAGCAATCAAAAAGCATATTGTAGTACAACATTATTGAACAGTGTTAATGTTAGTTTGTACAGACGCCAGCACATCAAGCTACCCGAAACTGTCAGATTTTCCCAATCAACTTTGAGCCTTATGCTTTAGCGATAAAGTTAGTCAGATTATTAAGTCAGATTTATTAAAGAAATCTGACAGATTGTAGTAGCTTGATGTGCTGGCGTCTGTACTAGATCCAACACTCAAAACAATAAAGAGACCTATGCTTCTCACAGAATAATGATGCGCTATTAAAAAAAATATATATCGCTCTGGGCTGATACTTTGTGCTGTGTGATTATGATTCTTAAATTAGTGATTATTACAGCTGCATTGGAATTAAGATATTTTAAAACTAAACAAGACATTCAAAATAAAATACCATTCTACACTGTCCATACAGCACGCACCTTATCAATTAGCCACTGATAACGATCAACAAATGAATATTCAAATGAGTGAATGATAAAAAGTGCCCCATCTAGTAACAATGCCGGAATGAACACTGTAAACAACTGAGATGCTTTCTCGTCTGCATACCTAATTAGTTTATCTTACTTGTACTGGTTTGAGTATACTTAACTAGTTGTGCCCACGACTTTGTTCTAATAAATGAAATTGAAGCATCTGTTTGTAATGTCAAAATAACAGATTTTTACATATGAAAGTATATAGGTAGGTACCTACGGTAGAAAAACAAGAAGCATTTTTTTTGTCTGTATGTCTGTCTGTTCCGGCTAATCTCCGAAAAGGCTGGACCTATTTTAATGGGGCTTTCATTGGGAGATAGCTGATGTTATAAGGCGTAACTACTTTTATTTTAGAAAAAGAATTAGGTTGGTACCTACGGTCAAAAAATATTTTTAAAATCAGTCCATAATTGATGAAGATATCAATGAACATATATTTAAAAAAAAAACATACAGACGAACAAAAAGCCTCCTCCTTTTTTGAAGTCGGTTAAAAATAACTTACTTTATGTTGAATACGTTTTCATATAACTATATTAAATTTTACGGCGTTGCCGCATTTTACCGCATTATGATAACTCAATTACGTCAAAATACTTGATAATCCTTCTACACTTATAATACCCTGGTAAAAATAGTCACTTAATGGACAAATATAATTAATTTTGTATCCAAACAAACACTCCAAATCTTATCAAATAATGCCCAATCAACTGTAACTGAAAATTATCAAGAATTGATAAGCGCATAAACACTATTGCTAAATATGATTGTTTGAAAGTATCTTTCAATGTTTATGCGTTCCTGGTACATTAAATACATTATGTTAATGTAATTAATTGTTATTAATTACTTTTTGTAATTATTTATATTATCATTATTTATTTGTGATATACATAAATAAGGTGGAGCGGCTAAATGTTAGCTTGGTTTGTAATATGTTGTGTATTTTTCAAAAGAAAAAAAACATTAACCACCTACTATTTTGAATATTTTGAGTATTGACCTTATGTTATTATCGAAGTGATATTAAACAAACCCGCTCCCTCGCACCCCCTTAACACATTGAACGCCATGATGGGTACCGGTGAGCGACAGCAATTATTTTAGTTAATTCTTTGAATATTAATAAGAAATAATTATTTAGAGTGGGGTTTTTGACTATTTTGAACCGTATGAGCCAATAAAATATAACGTGTAAAATTGACCGAAATCGCGAATCAGCGTCAGCACATATGGAAAGTTCAGTGGTGGTCAGTGGTGGTCACCGGTGACCACCACGGCGTTCAATGTGTTAACGTTAACAATAAATGCCATCATCATTTCAGCCGAAAGTCTACCCCCAAGTGCTGGACATAGGCCTCCCCCAGGCACCACCACATCGACCGGTTCTGTGATTCCCGCATCCAGCGGATTCCTGCAGCCTTCACAAAGTCATCGGTCCACCTTATGGGAAGCCTTCCAACGCGATCGCTGCTACAGAACTTTTCGAGCCCATTGACTATCTGTTCGGCGAGCAATATGCCCTGCCCCACTGCCTATGTCAGTAACCTTGGTTCTCCTGCGGATATCTTCGTTTCTGATTTGATCACGCAGGGAAACTTCAAGCATGGCTATTTGGTATAGGTAAACCTCTGCTTTTTCCTACTTTAAAATATGAAATACTAAACACATATCAGCTGTAACCGACCAGCAACTGGTACATTCTTCCTAAATAATTACAAGAATAAGTGCGATTACATTGCCAATAACCTATGATGCCCTAGTAACATATTAATTATATATATTACTGAAATCAATTAATTATACCAGCTAATTAACTAACAATCTGCTTACAATCTTATTATCTACCTACTTATCGCTTCATAATATTGATCAATATATTGTCCGCGCCATTGTAGAACCTTAAACAGTTTATTTTTTGCCGATACAAATATACCGGAATTCGTTGCTAGAGAGTTTGTTGCGCCACTTCTTCTTTCCAGCGAAAGCACTAGGAATTGGTGAAGGGCGGGCGTTTTTTCGGACTGTCTTATGTAATTTTAAGGGTCGAAAAAAGCTGATTCTCAGCCTAATTTGAAAAAATGACTTTTGATTTTGATGTTTGCAAATAATTACGCGACGTAATTCTGGCCTGATGTGTTGTAGGCAATTTTAAAAAGCATTGAAGGTGCGTAAATTTGCTAAATTATTAGGTACATACAATCTAGGGCCTGGGTGTAGAAAGATGAAACTGGTGTCAATTAATAGCTTAAATATTATCAACCTTTCACTGAAAATTTCTTGGATTTTGTCAATCTGAGGACAGAGATATAAGAGATTAAGTAAAAGTGAGGTTATGTTACAATCTTTGACTAACATCTCATTCCTGAAGTGCAAAATATGTTTTTTTACACTAATAGTTATTATATTTAAAATTTAAAATCATATGAATGAACGGCAATGACTTTAAGCCATGACAAAAAGCCGGCGGTAAAATCCAAAATAACAATTCCAAGTCAAACGTGTGAGTAATCTTCGGTCTCCAGTGTGAAAGCAAGGGTCGTAGAAGGTAGGCAGAGTTGGAATCCGTAAAATACAAAGCAGTGGTCATGAAACATGAAGAATAATCCGTAAAGCACTCAAAACGCATCGGAAAACACGAAACGAGTGAGCAAACAAGAGCAGTCGGCAACTATTTAGTGTCAATGTCAGTCAGCTGTCATGCCGGTGACATAAACAGAATACTGATTTTAATCGAAATGAAATCTATAATCATTAATATTGGTTTTTCAGTAATTATTTGACCTTTTATTTATTAATATGACTGTAATTATATGCACTATATTGCATATAAGTATATATAGTGCATTTAATTACTTTGAGTTAATTATTTAGTGCAAAGGTTTTATTTTCGTAACTGTGTAATCGATTACTCAATCGATAATCTCACGAACACTATCTTTCTCATATTTGTCCGCTTCCAGATTGAGTATTGAGGTGATTTTTAATATTCTAAGATAAAAAAATATGACTAATTTTTTTAGATCATATCTCAACTTATTACATTTGAGCCCACCGTTTTCCATCTCGTTTTCGGCATGGTGCCCCTCCGGTTATTAAATCGTATGTGGTTACCATTATCAGTGACATTCGCTAATTTTAAAGCTCCCTACCCTCGATTTCCTTCAACCTCGAGCGAATACGTTCAGTTTAATTTAGTTCATTTGAATTTGATAACGTTTTCCTTAGTACCAACTGCTTAGACCTTAAAATATAATTAATTACGGTTAGGAACTGGCTCGAAATATTAATTTATTAATAACGAACGGGGAAGGTTGTTTCCCGGAATTTGACCGCGATACAGAATGTGGCACTAGGCAGCCAGGCCATTTCTCATGATATAGATGATAAATCACATTACTTGATAACAGATTACATGAATATATACGGTGATGTAATGAAAATATACGGTGCAAATATAAGGTGTCAGGCATATATACTTGATACCTTATATGACGCTGACAATCTGCTGGATCCTTGCAGTGACATAAGAACGTTATATACGCGAACTATTGATGTTATGAAGGAATGTTATATATGGAGTTCAATTATGTAGGTAAGTATAACCGCAATTTTGATGTATTCTATAATAAAGTTTTGCATTGGGAAACGTTCTTGTTGGATGATGGGTTGATTTTGTATTTTAATACTTGATTATTTAAATTGTAAAGATATAGTCCTTCCCTAAGCAACTCAACAACGACTGGTCCTGACGTGCTTATATCCAGCTGAATTTCACTAAGAGCTATTGGTATCTTACTAAAAATAAGTTTCTAAGAGAATCCGAAAACTTAGAAGTTTTCCAGAATCGTCCAGTCACCATATGACTCTAACATCCGAATACGTACTCTGTCAACCGCCCGCAAAATTAAAATGAATATATTAAATAAATGAAACAATGGCTTCTGATAACATTTTTCCTTAAGTAATTATTTAATACATACAAGACGTACTTAAAATCCTTAATGAGTAAGGTAATGATTTGATTACTAAAATTGATGTAACACAGGTAAAAACTACTTACCAACAACCACAACAAGACAACCAGCACAACCAACCACTACAACCAGCAACAACCTGGTTGACAACCAGTCTTACCAAGGGATATAGTACTAGCCAGTAACTTAGTTGTGGAGGTCAGATAGGCAGTCGCTCCATGTAAAATGCTGTTACTCAGCTGCATCCGGTTAGACTGAAAGCGTACGTAGTACGCGCAACGTAGTTGGGAAAAGGCTAGGCGGATGGCGATGAGGTAAAAGTACATCATCATCTGCCCAGCCTTTTCCCAACTATGTTGGGGTCGGCTTCCAGTCTAACCGGATGCAGCTGAATACCAGTATTTTACATGGAGCCAGTTACTGGGTAATACGATACCCCTTGGTAAGACTGGTTGTCAGACTTTCGGACTGCTGACGACCTGTAACGACTGTCAAAGATCCACGAATGACAGCCGGGACCAACGGCTTAACGTGCTTTTCGAGGCACGGAGGAGTCTTGGTATGTGAAGATGGTCACCCATCCACGGACCAACCGCGGCAAGCATAGCTTAATCTGATCGGTCGACCCGTGCGGCGGTTATAACTTAGCCAAATACATAACAACAACAAAAAAAAATATTCCATGAAATTCATTTTAAATGATGAATTCACGGGTAACCCCAGGTTGCAAAGGCTTATCAAGTCTCTGATTGGCATTTACGATTTATTCCAGAAATCCCCACTGACAAATCCCCATCAGTGGGGATTGTTATTTTTTTTCCAGAAATCCCCACTAATCACAAAACACTCTTGTAATTTTTTGAACGAAATAACAATAAACCCGTCTGCCTAGCCTTTTCCCAACTTTGGTGGAGTCGGCTTCTAGTCTTACCTGACACCAATATTTTACATAGAGCGACTGCCTGTTTGACCTTCACAACGCAGTAACTGGGTATCACGATACCCCGAACGAAAGGAAATATTAACCAACGATTAAAACATCATCATAATCCGCGAGTTGACTAATTTTTTTTTATTATTTAAATTGTAGCTTTTTTACCTCACTAATAGCTTGGTATAAACAGTTTTTTAATATTTTAAAAAATTGAAAAGATATGAGCGTTCAAACCTCTCAATTAGACAGAGAGGGAAATACTGAATTGTGACGTCATAGTTCAGTATCGCCATATAAATTACATGCAAAACTTCGTTTTGCGAGAAAGAGATAGACAAAAAGTTTCTATAAGTTATAAGTTTTTTATTTTTCGACCGATTTCAAATTTCATTTCGAATTCTATTATTGTATTACATGTGTGGATATATTATCTACTAGAATATATAGTATTCAATATCATGCAACTACCCAATTCTTCTACTCTTACCCCAATTTATTTGGGGTCTGCGCATCATGTGTTATTCTTCTTCCATACTTCTCTATCAGTCGTCATCTCGGTAGCAACCCCCTTTCTAACCATAGCATCTTTCACAAAGTCCATTCATCGTTCCTTTGGTTTTCCCCTAATCGTATAGCCATCCACGTGCATACTGAAAACTTTTTTATCGACACTTTTCTCATTCCCTTGCCTCGCGTGCCCATACATTGCAAAGTCGTGATAGTTGAAAGGAGATATTAAATAGGCTTCTTAAGAACGGTGATCCTTCCTGTCCACACCTAGCGGATTCCAGCTACCTTCACTAAAGCACTGTTTCTTCTTTATTGAATACTTCATTTAGGCTCCCACATAAATGGGAATTCCCCGTAACTTCCTGTCACTTATCAACCTGCAAACTGGGGTGGGCTCCATTCAAGTTTTATGACATTTTTATGGCATTTATCTTACACAAACACACTGCCTGTATTATTATCTCCATAAGCTACACTTCCTCAATCGCAGTACACTTGCATATAACATAATATACTCCCACGAGCCACAAAACACGTGTCTCTCACAGTTACATAACCCCATTCGGACAACCTTCCTAAGTTACAACCACCTAACTTGGCCTAAGCACGTCAAACAGCACTTTAAGAGTACCCATACTTGGCCAAGGTCATCTTACACTGGCCCAAAGACTAATGTAGTATGATCTTGCCAGTAACGGAGTACCGTTGCGTTGCGATGATATTAGCAGAGCCTTGTGACCCAGATAAATGTGTAGGTACCGTTACCGGACATCGAACCTGTACCCCAAGTGTGACATTTATGCGGAACCGAATTAAGGCAGGTCGGTTTCGCGTAGTCTATGCGAGTAACTCATAGATAATGGCTGCAAAAAGTTGGTACAGTTATGATTGGTACTTTGTTTTGAAAAGCGTTTTGTATTTTGTTGAGGATTCACCACAAATTACGCGTTGTAATTTCACAAAAATAGAAACAAAATAAAAAAAAATCTGCATAAGAGGCTTTTGTAAATATGTGACGTTTCTTTTTAACTACGCAAGAATACGACTGATTGAAAGAAAATGGGTCACAGGGCTTTTGTAAAAGTGGACCACAAAGCTAGGGAAATCTCCAAACAATTGACTATACAGGCATTACTATTTTGTGGGGTTTTAAAATAAAATAGCAAAACAGAAACTTAGTCAGAATCTCAAAGTTGTTTTTTTTTTCTTTTTTTTCCTAGACTAGTCCTTATATAGAGATGTTTTGGCAACTAAAATACTAGCTTTGAAATTATATAAAATGATCAATAGAATTAGCATAAAAAATATTACTAAACTCTCGATTATGATTGCAAATGTTTACTTGGTCAATCCCCATCAGTGGGATGACACTGACAGCTCCCTCCACGCAAGTTTCCACGGTGAGGTTTTTACAGAATCGACATGCTCATCCCCTGAAGGGTTAGGGAGAGGTATACATACCTAACTATAGTAAACCCACATTTCGCCGGGCCTATTACCACGATCCGCGCACAAATCCAGGGGGAATCCCTAAATCCGTCAACGAAGATACGGGCCCGTCTGAAAGGAGTTCGATACTTGGCAATGAACCCTACTCCCGATTAATTATCTTTTCCGGACGGGTAAATACACATCATGAGTACAACCACTGTCAAATCGTGTTGTCATTCGTTCGGGCCCCGAGCTAATCTTATGATCGTAAGAGATACGGACTAGGAAACTCCAGTGACTTCGTTTGCTGACGATTTAATGAAGTTACCGAGGCACAAGAGTGTAGATAAATGATGAAAATGCATAATTATCAAGTAACAAAATAAATAAGATACCAAAACCTGACTCATAAAGGAAATACTACATCCTTCACACCGTTATGCGACCCCAATCACAAGCATTTTTAACAGCCAAAATCAAAAAAGGCTTTATGTAATTTTAGCTTTATTCAAATTTGGGTCATCCAAACTGGATGCGTCAACGAATTTTGTCCCGTTATACACAGTTTGACATACTGGGCTTAACGATCTAACTGTATCCAAAATGTGAGCCGTTTATTTATTTGATAAATTATCACGTTATTTTTTGCACAGTGCTCAAAGGCTTAGTTTAGCTGGAAATAATGAGGATTCAGATAAATTATTATGTCTGTACTGACAGTTTTTATTGAGAGGTAATAAATGATTTAAAAATTATGTGTGTGCTTGTAATCATTTGATGGTTCCCAGAAATTTATTTTTTTATTGATTTATCGAATATTTTCAATTTGGTGTAAAAGATTTTTACGGTTAATGTGCCTACAATAAATTGCATTTTGTGATAGACCCATAAACAAAAGTTTAATCGTAATACATATTTTAAGCGACAATCTTTTTTTTTTTTTGCCATTCTGTGAAGCCCTCGAAGCTTCACAGGTTGGAAAACGCTTAGAATTATTGCTTATATGACTTCCACGGGAATTTCCGTTGATACACGTACATAAACTCACGCCTTTTTCCCATGGGGGGCAATAGGCACTAGGCAGAAATTACAGAACGCCTCCTGCTACGATCCGTGCATAGGTACTCCTTTTTCTTCGTTTACTTTCGAATATAATAATAAATTAAAATATAATAGCGTTAGAAACAGTAGCAATGGCTTTCATTTTGACAGTTCAACAACATTCATTGCCTTATTTAATGGATTAGCAATATTATTCAAAATTATTCAGATTGTGATTGATTGTGTCAATGTGTGTGTACATACAATATGTGTGTCATACACACACACTGGATGCGAGTACTACGCTCCTGACCTTTCTGAAGTATATCAAACAGTAAGGTCACATATTTACGCAGATATAAACTTAAATACACTTAAGTAAACTTAAATGGATCCTCTTCAAAAATTTTCAGTAGTAACAACTCACGTGTTGTTTTTAGGACTCCGTACCAAAATGGTAAAAAGGTACCCTTATGTTGCGACTCAGTCTGTCTGTCTGTCCGTCTGTCACAGCTGGATATCTCAAGAACTACTAATGCTATCAACTTGCAAGTTGGAATAGTTTTAGATGACGTTTGCCCAACTATTTTTTAAATAAGAAAGAAATAAAAATATATTTATTTTTTGCAACAGGGACTGAAAGGGGATCTAAAAAATGCGAAGTGGGGCTACTAGGGCATGTGGGGTATCATATGAAAAATGCTGTTTGCACATTCTTAAACATTTTTTTTAGGCCGCATAGTTTTCGACTTTTGATGGTGTACGTAATAAAGACTATTCTATTCTATTCTATGTAAAAAAATCCCCCCCCCCCCTTATCTCCGAGGTTTGCATAGAGAAAAATCTGAAAATATTCTATGTGATAGAAGTTTATGTAAAGATTACAGAAAAAATAAAACGATGTCTCCAAACAGCACACCTTTTGAGAAGAAAAAAAAAATATATATATAATGGTACGGAACCCTCGGTGCGTGAGTTCAACTCGCTATTGGCCGTTTTTTTTATTACAATTATACCTACTAAAAATTTTTTAGGCGTGGCAGCACCCGTTTCAGAGCGGAAACAGGAAATGCTTCAGAAATGGCAACGAATTGCTTGTTGGTTACTCATTCTAAATTTTGTGGGAGCTTTCACAGCCTGCGACCATTTACCAAAAAATATGCATCATACGACTTTGACATTATTTAGCGTTGATCAGTACAAGTTCCCTTAGCCCTGTCATCCACGCCTCTACTCAAAAGTAAACAGTCGATCTGTTCTGTAAAAACCTCACTGTGAAAACTATCTTTGAAGACGTGAGCTTGAAGTGAGTTGTCATTCCACTTGACGCAAGGAATTTTACACTACTGACAGCTCACTTCACATACGTTTTCATGGTGAGATTATACAGAATCAATTGACAGTTACAAGCCTAAATCACCACTGAGTAGCCGGAATGTGAAGGGAAGATTATGTGCGCTTTCGGTTTAGGTGTTACTTGCTCACAGTTATTTGTCCGTTAGTAACCCACACGCAGGGCCTTCCCCGATTCCAAACTTTTCAGTGGGAAAATAGACTTTTAGGATATTTTTCATTTGTCGAGATTTGTTATACACATAGATCCATATATTCACGCTAGCTACTTCTGAAGGCTCAATCTGCCTAGCCTTTTTCTATGTTGGGGTTGGCTTCCGGTTTAAACGCATGCAGCTGAATACCAGTATTTTACAAGGAGCGACTGCCTATCTGACCTCCACAACCCAGTTAATGGGTAATACGATACCCCTTGGTAGGACTTGTTGTCTGACTTTCGGGCTTCTGACGACCCGTAACGACTGTCAAAGAACCACGAATGACAGCCGGGACCGGGACCAACGGCTTAATATTTTTTTCCAAGGCACAGAGAGATCTCATTATGTAAAGATGGTCACCCATCCACGGACCGGCCACGGCAACCCTAGCTTAACCAGACCGATTGATCCGTGCGACTGTTATTACTTAGCCACGCTCCCTTCTAAAGGCTAAGTTATATTAATAAATACCTATTGATAAACTTCCCATCATGTGCCCAAGTCCCGTTCCAGATATCATCATCTGCTTAGCCTTTTCCCAACTATCCAGTTACTGGGTAATACGATAGCCCTTGGTAAGACTGGTTTTCAGACTTTCGGGCTACTGCCGACCTGGAACGACTTTCAAAGATCCACGAATGACAGCCGGGACCAACGGCTTAACGTGCTTTCCGAGGCACGGAGGGGTCTTGGTATGTGAAGATGGTTACCCATCCATGGACCAACCGTGGCAAGCGTAGCTTAACCTGATCGATCGACCCATGCGGCTGTTATTACTTAACCACGAGCCCCTCTCAGATATAGCTGATACATATTAGGTTTCGATCACAATCGTTTAATAGGCGTATACAGTCCTGAGGTCGACTCTACTGTAATTAGCTTACAGCTAAAGGAATAACTATATCGCCATGTTGGTTCAGATCCGCAAACACTTCCAGTAAACCGATAATACTACGTTGATATACAAGCTAACTGGATAGGACTGCTGGCTAAAATATTATGTACAGACGCCAACACATCAAGCTACCCGAACCTGTCAAATTTTCCCAATCAACTTTGAAGTTTATGCTTTAGTGATAAAGTTGAAAATCTAATGAAGAAATCAAATCTGAACAAATCAATTTGAGAAATCTGTATAAATATTGGTAAAGGATCCTGACCTAAGATACCGAGCCCGGTACGGCGGGGTAATTGCATAACACACTAACAGTAGGAATGGCTTTCAATTTGACAGTTCGACAACATTCATTGCGTTATTTACGTTGTTGAGCAGACACATTTTTCGAACATATGAAGCGATGGATTAGCGATATCCTTCAAACTGATTCAGATTAGAATTGATAGCGTGTTACGCAATTAGGGTGCTGGTAATCACTAACCAGCCTCCTTATTTACCACAGTGTAAAAGCGACACTATGACAAATTCAATACGATTCATTAAAGTTCTTATCATCTCTTGCATTGCAATGTACAACCTATGGCAGAAAACAAAGGTCAATGGACTTAGTAAACTACCTACTTGAGATATGAACGAAATATGATATGACCCTTCTCCCAAACTGCAACAATTCTTTTATTATGTATAAAATAATTATTTAATTACAAACTAGTTGCGCGCCGTGATTTCACCCGCATAAGTCCCGCATAAAAGTATTCTATGCCCTGACCCAAGTCATGTACTACCCTTGTGCCAAAATTCATTCAAATCCATTTAGCCGTTTTAGCGTGAAAGCGTTACAAAAAAAGAAAAAAAAAAACAAAAATTTTCTCTTTGTTTAGATAATTCAGGGGATACGTTTAATTTACGAATAATCTCTCTTAAATTCACCTTGTCGTATAACAATAATCAGCAGGATTTGTTGCCGTATTTCTGAATATTTATTCTCACTTAATACCTACTCAAGTGTTATCTGTTATCACTCATCGAGGCCCAGGTTACATACCTAAATTGCAAAATAAGGTATCATTGTCTACCTTTGCCATTGAAGTTCCCGTCAACTCTAAACGTTCATGAATTGACAGTTGCCCTGCACCCCTGGTGTGTGGTTTCATCAGAATAATGGTTAGCAAAGAGCAAATAAGAGACCTAAAGAAGGTAGCTGGGGTAGACTGGATGCGGAAGGCGGAGGACAGGATGTTGTGGCGCAGTCTGGGAGAGGCCTATGTCCAGCAGTGGACTGCGATAGGCTGAGTTGAATGAAAGAGCAAATACAGCACAAATAAATTGGTGACACTGCTCGCATTGTCGACAGCACAACGAGTTCAGACGTTAGTTAAGATGTTAAATGATATGTGAATTAATATATTAATTATATCTGACCTCCACAACCCAGTCAGATATATTTTTAATTATCACTCTGACAACGTGCATTGTAATGTAAACGAAAGGAGGAAGGCACGAAGAAGGTCCAATGCAACGGTTCTCCTTTTAAGCTTTTACCACAAGAAAGGCACTCGACTTCCTTTCAGAACAACACTACCACATCCAGCACAACAGGATCTACATAATAAGCCGCCAGACAGTTATCTCACCATCCCAGTTCTGAGAGCAACCATATCTGGATGTAACTGTGAGTTCTCTCGTTAAGTAACCCTATGTGGGTCAACCGTTAGTGATAGCTCCAAGTTATGGTTTCCAACTGTGGTTAGGGCGGAGCGGCTAATCGGACACATTCTATAATGTTGTGATCGTAATTATTGGGTGGCTTTTAGTATGAAAGGCTTATGTTGTAGACGTGCTGGACAAAAAGGCTTATGTTGTAGATGTGCTGGACAAAACCAATGTGCAATTGTCCAGGATTAAATAACTAAAAGTCATGCGGGCATTTACCCAGCATTGGGACGAAGTAGGTTGATGTATGTTTTTGCCATTTCAGGAACTTGAGTTTGAGTGATTTCCAGAAAAGATTAGTTTCCCTTTGATCTACATGAACATCGTCTCCCTGTTTCCTTATAAAAAAAAAATACATATCAAACAATCACTGTTTGTAAATGACAATGAAAAAAAAAAGAAAATGAAGAAACATATGAAAATGAAAAAAAAAGAAAATGAAGGAACACATGAAAACGAAAAAAAAAGAAAATTAAGAAACATGAAAATGAAAAAAATATATATATGAAAATGACCAAATATGGTTCATTATTTTAACACAGCGACCTTTACAACTATTGATTAGCCTCCTTTTAAGCAGATAAGCCTGTGTTAGGAGACTCCGCTCTTCCATAACTGAAATAAAATAGCGTTTGCAATTTACCCTTTGAACGTTCAACAATGGTCGTTCTTGAGCTGAACCTTTTCTTCTAGGAAAGGTATGACTGCCGTGGATCCTGGCAAGAGATCCTATTGGGACTATAATAATAACCACTAAAGATTGTCACCAGGATCTTCCTTGTCATTATTGTAAAGCAATTTTGCGTAACACACTGACGCTTCAAGTAAATGTTACTTGCAAAAGATTGCAATTTCTATAACCAGCCAGTAAAGTCGTCAAAGCAAAAAAAAAAAAAAATACATCCACGCAAAACATAGTTATTTAACAAACCAAACAAATGCAGAGTACATAACAAATCAACATGGTCTGAATATGTGATACAACTTACAAGACAGTTAGTGGTCTCGCATTGAGGGATCAAAAGCTGTATGTAGGCCGACCGTTACGAGTGGTATGTGCGTCTACGCAGTTGTAGGTAGGTTGCAGTGCTGTTTGTTTTGATTGTATAATGATTATTGATGGCTAGAGAAATGGCATAAGATTCTAATTCAAACTGGAAAAGCAGCGATGGGATTCATAAACCCTTTTTATTTTCGATTATGTATTACTCAATCTTATTTAATGTCTTCGTAAAGTCATAAACAAAGACTTTTGGGTTATCGACTTTACATACAGCCTCCTGTAAACATAAGCAAAGGTAAGCTGTTCCCATAAATTCTGTATCTATAATAATACATTTAAAAAAAACACTTCAAAAGAAACGCAATTCCCAGGACACAAATACACACATAAAATTTGAGTCTAAACTACTTATAATGTGTCACAGGATTCACACACCCGATTCTTTATCAAAGGATGCCATCAAATGAATATATCACACCTTTTTCCTTAACGACACAGACAGTCATACACATTGATATTTGATTGGCATCCTCAGGGCCATCCTAACATATTTTTAGACCGTAACCTATGAATAACTCCAACACTATTCTGACCTTAGCAAGGCTTTCTATTCACAAGTTCTAAACAAAACAAGTTTGTATACCGTCATAACTAAGATCCGTTCTCTGAGTCACTGAGTTCCGTGACGAACTAGGTTAAATGCACGAATTAGTTGACGTCTTGACGAAATATGTCAAAAATATAACAAATAAAAAATGTTTAATAGAAGGATGTTGGAGAAGGAAGTCGAGTTTCTGAAATCTTGTGACGCAACGATATGTGCGTTGGTTGTTGCGTATGGTACGTTAATAGCCAGTGGTTGTAGTTGTGAATGAAAAAGTTTTATGAATGAATTTGCCTGTTATATTATGTTGAAATAGTTTCTGTATCTATACAAAGGAGTTGACTCATTTCAAAACTTAGACTTAAACTCTGGTGGTGTGAAAAGTCTGTTCTGCGTACCTGCAGCGAGAACAGACTTTTCACACCAGCAAACCACATTTTTCTTGCTCCGGTTTTGGATCCGGGAAGAAAAATGTGGTTTAATCTCAATGAGAGTTTATGCCGGAGTATTTAAAACACATAATATCACATCCTGTCTCTCCGAAGGGTTAGGCAGAGTTGTAACCATAGTTCATTTCGCCATTTATATTTAAGTCCTATGTACACACAGCTCTATCAAATGGTTGCCCCCCAAAAAGACATGTGCGTTCAAATCCATGATAGGCCCAAGTTGGTTTTTGTATTTTGCAAAAACATTTTATTATGATTAATGTATTGTTTATGTGATTATATAACTTTGAGTTAGTATTTATTTTTTTAAATATTCTTTAGATTTTTCGTAACGAATTCAATGTTGTAGCAGAGCAACATTTTGATAATTTAAGGGGTTAGCACATACTGACGCTGTGCCACCATCGGGCACCAAATCCAGACTGCTGCTACTAAGAAATTCCAGATGGAAAAGCCCAACAACACTTTAAATCAATATAAGGATATAAAAACTACATAAAAAGACAGTGTTTTCAGACCAAACATGATTTTCATACTGCCCAAGTGGCCATGTATATGATCTGAAGAAATTCTTCTTGGTCTTATAATAGGTTTCTCAAAGCAATTCCTATTTATATGCTATGTACGTTTGTCCCGCAAGCTGCAATGTCAAGGTTTAAAGGCTGCGGCTCCTTAGAAACGACTAATGTTCATTTGCATTTCATTTGAATGAAAGCTCCATCTCATCAAGGCTTGGAGGAACCTAACGGAATACGCCAAAATTATAGCAAAATTCATACATACGAACATAAACTCACGCTTTCTTCGCATTGAAGTAAGCTGATACTAAAGGGAAAGGAAGATGGTCATAAAAAAATTCAAATTTACGGGCTACGTTTCACAAAGAGCTAAATCTACTCAAAAACGTGCTTAAGGGTGGCATTGAAGTGCACCACAGAAGAACTCCGAGCTCTTTCGTGGGGAAAATGGCTTTCATAGGGAACCAGGAAATCGGTAACCACTCAAAGGTACCCCTTCTTAAAGCAACTCTACCTTGTGATTGCTACGGGCAGTCTAAATACATATATACATACATAATAGAGCCTCTTTTTGCTGAAAGGGCCGGCTCTTGATCACGATTCCGCCTGGTGGAAAGCGATGGATAAGGTCTATGATAGAACGGGCATGCCCAGAAGATGCCTGTTCGTTCTTGCTTTGAAGACAGACGGGTTAAATGCGGAAGGACACCAGACGCTGGCAGAGAGTTCCACACTTTGGCTGTGCGCATAAAAAATCTGGAGTAGAAGCGCCCAGTACGATTGGTTGGGATATCAAGCAAGTGAGTCATGGTGAGATTTTTACAGAATTGACCGGCAGATATTGTTATGTTATGTTAAATTCTTCAGAATATAAACTGGCATCCCTATACTTATCCTCAATAGTGATAGAAGAAAATGTCTGTTAGAGTTGTATACCACTAAGTATATGTTGCAAGATTGGCAATAAACTTGAGGAGGTCGGGCTCAGCCGGTATGTAGGTCAACCGTTCGCCGAGCCGCGGCGACGCACCGAGCCCGCGACACTATTCTGATGCGGATATTAACGTTATTTTATTTATATGGCAGTTAAAGTGACGAAAATTAAAATATACCCTGGCTGAGGCAATAGAGGAGAGATAAAAGAGGACTGCAGTTCTAAACAGCCACAATCTTAGAAGGACGTTTTCATGTTTTTATTAAGTACATTTTTTTATGTTATTTATTCCTTTATTTCAGGCAACTAGGACCCATAGAAAATAGAGTACATACGACTACAAACATAAGAATACTTATAAACTAATACATAAAAAAATATCACAACACAATACTATAATATCATTATCTGCCTAGCATTTTCCCAACTATGTATGTTGGGGTCGGCTTCCAGTGTAACCGGATGCAGCTGAATACCAGTATTTTACATGGAGCGACTGCCTATCTGACCTCCACAACCCAATAACTGGGTAATACGATACCCCTAGGTAAAACTGGTTGTCAGACTTTTGGGCTTCTGACTACCCGTAACGACTGTCAAAGATCTACGAATGACAGCCGGGACCAACGGCTTAACGTGCTTTCCGAGGCACGGAGGGGTCTCGGTATGTAAAGATGGTCATCCATCCACAGACCAACCGCGGCAAGCGTAGCTTAACCTGATCGATCGACCTCTGCGGCTGTTATTATTTAGCCACGGGCCCCTCAATACAATACTATAATAATATAACTTAAAAACACTATAAATACATACAACACAACAAACTAAAACTACTGCACACGAAGTGTCGGCTTTTTGTCTCAGCCTGACTGACATAGAGGACTACTAATGTCGATGATAAGATAAGATATATATATATCTATTTGCTCAAAAAAGAGTACAAATACAATAATAAAAACGTGCACGCAGAATTATATAAAAATTAAAGGCACAGGATTAAGACGACTGAAAGAGGAGGATGACGAGATGGTTGGTATGATGACAGATAGAAGGATCGAGCCTTTTCCCTCGAGCTGATGGTATCCGCGATTTAATAATAATATAATAATAATAATATTCCACAACTTTCACACAACGCCATCTAGTCCCAAACTAAGCAGAGCTTGTGCTATGAGTACTAGACAACTGATAAACATACATATATATTTCTAAATACATACATATTATAGATAAATTACACCCAGACAAAGAACAAATGATCGTGCTCATCACACAAACATTTGTCCTACGTGGGAATCGAACCCACGGCCTTGGGCATAGCAGTCAGGGCCACTGACCAACAGGCCTGTCAAACCAACAGGCCTGTCATTTGTAAGCTAAGTTTGGTAGTTATGACAGGTTAAATAACATGTTTAACAACAGTGCCCAGCAGCGGAACCATTTGTCGAGCAACTGCTCATCCTCACATTCTTGGATAGCTTCCACAATTTCCGTGAAACGATAACTATTAACGTTTCATTCGAAACATCGGTAATGCATGCTTTAATGATGTAAATTGATTAGCCATTCATTCAAACTTAACTATGATGAAATACTTACGAAGTTTTATTACAATATTCATTGCTTCCTTGGCTCCCTGGACTGGTTCACTCAAATTTATGTGGTAATTTCCTCAATAGTCTATTTCAGACATCCATCTACGTGGTCTTCATATTATGACTCTTGACCAAAGTTATGTCTAGACTTTAAAATAGACTGTGACCTCTGGGTTTGTTTTGGCCTTTCTTTTCAGAGTAGTCAAATAGGAAACATCCCGACCTCATTGGGAAATGTTCCTTTTCAAGCTAAAGAAAGAGGGGGGGGAGGGGATGTCAGTTCAGTCATTGCAAGTCAATTTTCCTCCAAGAAACAGAACTTACGCACATACAAAATGACGTACATTTTAATTTGATAATTAATTTTATGGAAATACGTCAGAGAAAAAAGGAAAACATGCTTATGTGGGTAGAAAAAGGAAGGAAAAATTAGGCATCATATAAAAAGGTTATGACGTCACACAACGAGAACTTACGTATGTCATGTAACTTACGTCTTTTATTAAAACCACAGGATGTTAGAATGTACGTAAGAGTGACTCCAATAAAAAAAAATATTGTAATTTATTGTGATTTGGTGATAAAATGTATGTGATTTTTTATGAAATAAGCATCACCTTTGTACCTTTTTTTCTGTTGTTTGTTTCTTGTCTGTTTATATATGTGTGTACATAAATGGTAAAATAAATGTATTTGTCCAAAATTACAGTGATATCTTCGCGCTCTTCTGTTTTTATGTAGTTCAATTTTAGTAGCCAGTTAGTCAATATAAGTTTGCATTTCGATTTATTGTAATTTAAAATAAATTCCTAATTCTTTATTTATATTTGGATCCAAAACTCCTGAAAAAGCTTCCAACAAATGCAAAAAAAAATAGGAAACGTTTATTCCAAAAAGTTTTATTTAACAACATGCGCACCTGAATATGCCCGCAGGCCAAGTTTTACGCACGAAAAGACATTTTGACTATTTCAATACCATTTCGTAACTTCTCAAAGAATCTAGAGCCATGAATACATACTGGCTTTAAAACTAGGCCAGATCTTTATTAGTGGTTCCTTGAACTTGCTCATAATGAAAAGTAGGTTCAAAGGAAGCATTGTTCGACAAATGTTTTCAGTTTTCTTTTGTGCTTTTTGCAACTAATTTTATGCCTACAGCTTTGTGAGTATTCTTTTGTTTTTCGATGTGTGTCGGAATTGACGTGTTTATTTTTCTAGGTTGTTGATGGTGCTAATTAGTCTAGTTTTATTGCTTATATTGTACAGAATAACGGTAACTATTGCGCATTGGGTTTATTGAATAATCTCATCATGCCTGTAATCGCCGCGGGTGTGTAATATGATATATGACAATAAAAAATAGTATAATATCACTTGAAATAACATTCATATTATATAATTTTCATATGCTATAAAAATAAATAACCTAATTTCATGCAATCGAATGTTATATTTCATATAACCTTCCTTTGCTCTAATGACATTTAGTATAACATTCATTTTATATAATTTACAATTTGTATAACGCTCTTTTTATATAACGTTCAGTTGACCTAACTTTCATATGTACTAGTTTTCAGCCAAAATTCTGTAATGAATAAGTAAATATCAGGAAACATCACACTGCCGGTCGATTCTGTAAAAATCTCACCGTGAAATCATAAGTGAAGTGAGCTTGAAGTGAGCAGTGTCAACAGTGTTAATCCCTAATGACAGCTCACTCCACGCTCACTTCACCCAAGTTTTCACGGTGAGATCGTTACAGAATCGCATGGCTGTTATAACCTCGTCTAACCCAAATGATTCACCAACACTAGAAGGGATCTGACGCTCGGCGGCCGCAGCCGCGTCACGCTCGCTTCGCTCGCTCGCCTTTGCGCGTTAATGGTCACTAACCTAACCTAACGAAAATGGCAGGCGTTTAACGTCGAATCAGTTTTTGCAAAAATATACGAAACAAAGTAGACGTTTCTAGATTATATTAAACGTTACATAAAGATTTTGAATATTATAGTAATTGAATATTATACTAATTGAATATTAATTCAAATGTGCATTATAAAAAAATGTTCATTATTACATATAAAATTAGCTAAAATGAAATTATATCAGTAATTAATTATGTCATTTCATCATTATATTGAAAAAAAGTATATTAAATGAAATTAGTTCATAATTATCATGACTAGAAATTTTGGTACTATTTCAAACGTTATACACCCAATCCCCGCAGGGATGATCCCTACAGAGATGTAGCACACCCACATTTCGCAAGTTGATCAAGTCTCATGTAATAGGGGGAGAGATTGCCATCAACCGGGTACAAATCCAGACTCCAGGCTGAGAAATTCCCGTTGGAAAAACTCAATAACACTTTACCCAACCTGAGAATCGAACCCATGGTTTTATGCTCTGCCGTAGCGTGAGCGATCACTAGAAAAACGTGGCAGACCCTTTTTACTAGTTTGAAAATGCCTATTCATCGTAATATCGTGTTGTGTCGCAAAGTTTTCCGGGACAGGTTTTTGAAGGTGCCTGGTAAGTTCTTACCTCTCAGTAATTTTTAAATAGAATATTTTCTTCAAACTCTTATGGATGAGTTCTATTGCCCAAATTAATCCTCTATGGATTATGATAATTGTGAGAGGAAACTATGGAAACGTTACATTACTCCTCTAATCTTCTAAAATACAGTGTCAAATTAAATAAGATGCCAAAACTTCACTTCGGTATCGACATCTAAACACGATAAAACAAAATAAAAACTATTTTCTAAATTCTTATTTCAAATACCACGGTGTCAACGACCGCAGCCAGTGTAGTTACTTGAAATATGTCAGTTTCTTCTTGTTTAATTTGTATAATAAGGAATGGCGATTTTGCGAGGCTATAAGTATTAACTTCGCAAAATCGCCAGTAGAAAAGTCCAAAACTCTACTTATATCATTCACAAAAATTTTCACGTAAGTAATTAACAAAAACCCTTACGAAAATTAAATGCAGGCAGTAAATTATCTTTTCACCTCTGAATATGATCCCATAATAGGACCTCACCAAAGAATTGCGAATACGTTTTCCAAGTCATTAAGAAAATCATTTCAATAGGATCTTGTAGATACGCTTATCTAGCAGACAGATTTTAGACTAGATATATCTATCACTGGTAATTAATTGCAAACTACCTACTTCTTACTGCACATCCTTCTGTCGACGTTGTCTTAATGTTTAATATTATTTGTTACAGATTTGGAAGAACCAGAAGGTTTTGTTAGCCTATATTGTATCCCATTGCTGGACAAAGGCCGTTTTTCTTCCAAACCTCCCAGTTTTGTGCGATCTCTGGCCATGACACATGTTAGACCTGCAAACGTTATAGATAGATAGATAAATCATTTATTTGGCGCACCCAAAAGACAGCACAACACACAAAAGTACAAAAGTTATCAGATCGTCACACCACCCTCGCCGTGGTATTTACAGTCGAGGTAGACCTCGGCGGTAAATTTTAAAATTGGAGTATTATTCGATTTGGATTTTCAAAAATTTTAAAAAATCCAATCGAATAAAAACTACATAATCAGCTGAAAAAAATGTGGAGTATAATTTCTAACATGCTGAGTAATGTAAATTACATTGAGTTTAGAATAGAATACTCTTTATTATGTACCTTTAGCATATAAATTACAGGAGGGGCTTGTGGCTAAGTAATGACAGCCGCACGGGTCGATCGGTCAGGTTAAGCTACGCTTGCCGCGGTTGGTCTGTGGATGGGTGACTATATTTACATACCAAGACACCTCCGTGCCTCGGAAAGCACGTTAAGCTGTTGGTCCCGGCTATCATTCGTAGATCTTTCAACCAGTCTTACCAAGGGGTATCGTATTACCCAGTAACTGTGTTGTGGAGGTCAGTTAGGCAGTCGCTCCATGTAAAACACTGGTATTCAGCTGCATCCGGTTAGACTGGAAGCCGACCCCAACATAGTTGGGAAAAGGCTATGCAGATGATGATGAGCATATAAATTACAGATATAAATGTAGAAATTTTACAACGGGTAACACTTATCGCTCAGCAATCTTTTAAAGATAATCTTTGGATGGATCAAAAAGGGGAAGGGACATCACACACACACAACACAACAACAATAGGTGGTACAATAGGTAGACTGCGGTGTACCATTTACATAACACAATAAATACATACATATAGCATATATTAATCTAAAAGAGACATTGAATTGGTATTAAAATGTATTTGTAATCTACATTACAAGTATTTCTTAGATACATGTTTTGTTATCTTATACATCCTTTTAAGAGTTAATATTAAAACAGTACTAAGAATTAAAACAAACATTCTAATACGCGCACGTTTCTCTGAAGCAATATAGGACAATATCCGTACTATAACAAAAAGGAACCTTGAACGATTGTATTAAATCATCGGCGCAGGCGCGAGGCCGTGGGCGTAGTGCGACGTCACAGTCAACACGTCACGTGACGTCACGCCGGGTCAACACGCCGAGGTCAACGAACGACCGCCAGTTTATTTTGGCGCGCATTGTACAAAAAAAGCCGGCGCCATCTTGTATTTCGAATTTCGCAATGATTCTCACTCGTTGGCGGTCTTTTAACGTTTTGTTTGATTATATATCGATTCTCGCAATAAATTGTGGTTGTAATTGATTATTTCGAAATTTAATGTTAAATTAATTTTATTTCCTTACTAACTTCGTTTACATTTCGTGAAATGTTTACTATTATAATTAATCTATCAGTTCACGAACACTCGTTATACCAAAATAGATATATGTAAACGTGTTTATAGCCCCAAAAAGTAGTTGTTATTGGATTGTTATGCAGACGAAGTTGATGAACGTATAAAAAAATAATTACAACGCAAAAAAAGTCCTTGCGAAACTTGCCAAACGGGCCCTGACGTCATAATAGGAGTTGCAGATTTTTTATAGTCTCCGAAAATATTTGACCGGGCGACGAACTCTGCGTAGCCAGCGACCCTGACCACGAGCGACTTGTGACGAAATGTGACCAAATGTAACTATTTGTGACGTGTGGAGAATGATAATTGTGGAGTACGTGATAAGGGAAGAGTCGCCTAATTGACGTTTTAGTGTTGGAATTTATCTTCGAATCATGTTGTCACGGAGCGGAGTAGAAGGATTTTAGAAGTTTGCTTTGTAGGGATATTTTAATTTCTTTAGGATTAGAGAACTAAGCCAATAAGGGGTTTTTTTTTTATAAAAGATGCTTCTCAATAGTGGAAAAGTGTAGGACAAGTAAAAAAAAGCTAAGTAAAGATTAGCGACTGTTTACCCATACATTTTTGACATTTAAACGTCTCTTCAATTTTAAAGATCGTTTAAAAAAAAAGGGATAAATGTTTACTTTTAGTGAACTAAGCCAAATGTTTACTAATATTCTAACCTGGACTAATTGAAGTTAACGAGAGCCATGTGCTAACTGCTGTTGCCATGCGGAATATCTAAGCCACAAAAATCTTGGAAAGAAAAATAGAAAAAAAATTCTAAGTATGTAGGTAATGGATAGTTTAGGCTCTCCTATGATTTACAGCCTACAGCTGCTTATCCAGCAATCCATTTGACATTGACAGCACCTTGATATCGTAGCACTAAGGGTGATTTTCGTAGTGCATGTGTTAGCAGTAGGTATTAATAACCTGTTCCATACCAATTACTTTGGCGTTTTTGGGGTTTCCTGCGAACTTTACGAGGCCGTCAACCCGTCAATTGGCTTATTTGCCACCTGACTAATCTACTAACGAGCGTTTCTACGTCTTTGGGACTCTTACTAGCAGCTCCCCGCGGTTTCACCCGTATAAATGTCGATCTCGTGGGAATATCGGGATAAAAAGTATCCTATGTGTTATTCTGATGTATAAGCTATATTACTGTACAGTTTCATCTAAATCCGTTCAGTAGTTTTTGCGTCAAAGCGTAATAAACATCCATCCATCCATCCTCACAAACATTCGCATTCGTAATATTAGTAGGATACTGGATAGTGAGAAGTAGGATTATAGTTGGAAGGAAGTAGTATTGGTAAATTATTTTCATGTTAAATGGTTAAGATACAGCTGTAAAAAAGTAGTACTTGACATTCTTGTAGTGATTATCTATTACTAACATGTAGGTATTATAAATTCGAAAGTAACACTGTTAGTATGTTACCTTTTCACGCCTAAACTACTGAACGAATTTCGATAAAATTTGGCAAGGAGATAGATGGCCTCCTGGGGAAGGACATAGGCTTATTTTTGTCCCGCTAGCACGCCGATCCCACGCGGCTGAAGCCGCAGACAGAAGCTAGTTTAGAATAAGATCGATTTTGTGAATAGTTTTCATTGCACTTTCCTCATTCATTCATATTTTTTTCATCTTGATCCGTCAGAAGTTAGTTTGACGAACATGCTATATCTTTGGGTTTCCATTTTGACTTTTTTTCTACCAGTAACCATAACCACGGGGTAATTGCGTAAGACACTATCAGTAGCAATGGCTTTCATTTTGACATTTCATCAACATTCATTGCGTCATTTACGTTGTTGAGCAGACAAATTTTTCGAACATATGAAGCAATGGATTAGTAGTATCCTTCAAAATATTTCAGATTATGACTGAAAGTGTGTTGTGCAATTAGAGTGCTTCTTTAAGGAAAATGATCATGTATTTCACGCTCTTTCTCTCCATCAATTTCATCTATAACTTACAAAAGAATTTCCTAATAAATGCGTAACAAAATACATGAAAATGATACATTAATAAAAACTAGATAATTAATACTTAATAATAGTGGTTCTAACCGCCGGCTCGTATCATGCCGTGTGTAGTGACCATCATTTAGTTCTAGTCCGGAACTCCGCCATTTTATAGTCGTTGGCTAGGAACCTCATTTTTGTCTATGAAGAGTGAGAGGGTTGCGCACTGGTTGAATGTTGAATATTTTTGAAAAGGTCAGTTAAAATTATTGACTTGTTTCAAGTTTTTCTTAGATTTTCATTGCTATATTGGTTGGTGGTTGTATGACGATGGTGTAATGTAGTATGTTGGGGTCGGCTTGCAGTCTAAACGGATGCAGCTGAATATCAGTACATTACATGGAGTGACTGCCTATCTGACCTCCACAACCCAGTTACTGGGTAATACTATACCCCTTGGTAAGACGGGTTGTCAGACTTTCTGGCTACTGAGACGACCCGTATCGACTGTCAAAGATCCATGAATGACAGCCGGGACCAACGGCTTAACGTGCTTTCCGAGGCACGGAGGGGTCTTGGTATGTGAAGATGTTCACCCATCCACGGACCAACCGCGGCAAGCGTTGCTTAATCTGATCGATAGACCCTTACAGCTGTTATTACTTAGCCACAAGCCCATCAGGCAGTAAAAAAAACTCAAAACTAATAATTCAATCTTCTGGCTTCAGTGTTTCAGGACTTATATTATGTAAGTAAAATATAAATTAATTTATCTCTACTTGATCAATACCCTGTATCAATTCCATTTCTGCCAACTATCCAACTCCAACCAAAAACGATTAAATTCTTCGCAGAAGGCAGGCCTCCGAGTCGAGTTCAATGCCTTTATGGTCTATAGTCCAAAATATTGCGCATCGTGGTATAACCTGGACATCAACCTACCCCACGTGGTAACACATGAGTCATATTAGCTCGTAAAGTACCAAAATAAAAACGTAAATAAAAAAATAAACACTATAATTAAAGGGGCGCCACTTACGTAGGTACAAATAGTTACAGGTCATTAAACTTAGGTATTTTGGTATGTAATAGTTGTTTTACCTAATCTAACAGGTGGTCTACCTTTAGTCTTAATTAATGCTTAAAATTGGGTTCAATACCACCTGCAGTTTAGTGACACATGGAGAAAATACTGGCATTGTAGGAATGTCGTATTATTTTTAAAGTGTCTATGGAAACCAAAATGGCGCTGACGCTTTCCCACGCAAATTCTATTGTACGGATGTGATTGATAAGTTTTAATAGCATGTGTACGACATTATTAAGTGAGCTCGTTTTATGCATCTTCCTAATTATTAAGCATCTTCCTAATTATTAATAAAAAAAATTATTACTACTTACTTAAAAATTAAGTACATAATTTAAAATATTACATAAGTTATAGTTTTTCGTTTCTTTTGTATATAAGTACTTAACAATTTTGTTTGGTTTATTCAGCTTGTAAAAAATCAAACAATTTGTTAACATTGATGTACGTTATCATACTGAATAGCGTTAAATGCCATTGATTAACACCTTTTAAATCATTTTATTTGCCACAAAACGTCCATAGTTGGTCATATTACAATAGGCTAGATTCTATTACGAAAAAAAGTGAAAATAATCTAATTTACCTAATAAAAGACAATAAGTAGCCTAGTTTTTGTTTCTTCTAAATAGCATAGAGAAACTGATTGATAAGTCTGTAATCAGAATACAGAACCACATAAAAAAACTGATGCAGATTGTACATAAAAAAACAACAAATCACTGTGAATGAGCAGGAAAGCGTCGGATGGAACATTTCTTCCTAGTTTCATAGTTCCGTGGCCGTTCCAATTTAGCGTTCATTCCCCCGAGTCGTGAATACTCGCGATTTCTCCGTCACTTGTGTGGCAAATGTATTAATTATATTCAGCCTTGTCTGCTGGTACGACAATACCTGAGTCGCACTATAATTTTTCTTTAACGATATGTTTTTGCTTTTGTTTATGGTGTTATGTAATTTGAATTTAAAAAAGTACAGCAAAAGAAATTAGTAGTTATTCTTAAGAAGAAGAACGGGGAAAATTAGACAGAGGCCTTAGGTCAACCAGTCAGCAAGATACGGGATGTGATCAACCTGATGTGCTCGTTACATCAGGACTGTTCAGGGTCATCACACTCAGCATACATCATAGCCCAAGTCATAGACAGTGTACCAACTCCCACTTCCTCACTGAGTGACGTCATTGACGGGCCTCTCCGAAACCAGGAGTTAATGCCCGTATCATGCTAGGCAACCACGATCAGGTTGGTGACCGGTGTGACCTCCCAGACAGTCAGCGTCCCAGTGAATGGTGACGGCTGCTAACCGTCAACGTTCGGGTAATTTGACAGCCAAGATGGTTGAACTCCTCGTAGCTAATTGAAAAGGAAATATAAACTGGCACAGAGTGAGTTGGATTGAGGAAGGAAAGTTCTGTGCCTTTTGAAAAGTATCATATCGACGCATGGCATACTGAGAGATAGTCAAATCCTTATATTTGTTTTGATTAAACACGTATTTAGGTCTTGAAATGTAAGAATTACACACAGCTTTCAATATTTTCCTGCGCTATGAGTCTATCAATCATCTATGCCAAAAAAAATGAGTTCTTAAGAATTACTTAAATTAACACTTTGACATAAGCCCATGCGTTGCTGTGTAAAATGGTCTTGTCAGATTGACACAGATAAATCGACGAAAAGAAAATGAATTAAAAAAGATTTTCATCTTTTCAATGTGAGTTACGGGGCCCTAAATAGTGCGGAAACTCTTCTTGCAAGTTGTAAATCTTTGTATCACAATATAATTATCACCCATAAAACTATAATAGATACAGGTTTTGCCACTTCCTTTGCTCTTGCGTGATCATTATTTTTTTCAAACTCAATCTAGGGGACAATTAATATCTGTCAAATTAATCAGTGTACTTACGACCGTTTTTTATTACTGCATGACCAAAATGTTTTGACAGTTCGTGGTGGCGCTGCTCGTCAAGGGAATGAGAAAAGTCACTGTCAAATTTTATACATTTTAAGACTAGTTCTTTTTTTCGCCGCGTACGAAATTACACTGGCTTCTCTGTATGATATGTCAATCAGTTTATTATAGCTTCCTATACTAAAACAGGTATTTTTTAGTGTTTTTATTTATTTGGAATGAAAACTAATGATCTGAAATGATGCGATATCTGTCATGTTAGCTCAGAGTAAAGTCTATTTAGCCAAACATATTTCATTCATATTATATTCATAAGACATTCAGATGTATGTAATAGCTTCTGTGTATAATTCATCATATTGTATTTTTTGCGTCTCATGCTTTATTCATGTAAGCAGGTACATTATCTGTGGTAGGTACTTCATGTTATAATTATGATTGATGAAAATAACTTCATTGCGATTATGATCTGAAAGACTTGTAAACTCTCGGTAAAAACCTCAAATTATATCGTTTTGTTACAACAGCCTCAGAAAAAGTAAATCAGTACATTAATTTTCAGCTACACAAACAACTCAGCCTACCGCAGTCCACTCCAGCAGTGGCCTCTCCCAGGCTGCACCACAATGGCCTGTCCTCCACCTTCCGCATCCAGTCTGTCCCAGCCACCTTCTTAAGGTTGGTGATCTAGCTGGGGGGCGCCCGACTCTGCACTAGCAACAATGTCAAGCACTAATAGGAAACCACTTACTTAAATGAAAAAAAAAATTGAACTTGAGTAAAATCAAAAAACTATTATTCTTCCTAATATAAGGTATCTAATAATATTTATTTATTTAATATATTTCTTAAGCTCACATTTGGGTCATGCTAAATGTCACAGAATATGGTGTAAGCATACGAAGAAGTAACCTATTCACTCGTAACTCGAAGTCTCCCAGGTCATAGCTTTATATCTCAGCTGCCTTTTGCAATCCCATAAAATAGGCCTCTCCGAAATGACACCACCGCTCCTTCCGCATCCATTCACTCTCTCACTCACATTCATCATTCAAACATTCAGTTCAGTTCACACGTTCACAAACGATTGATATCAGTCCGTCTGATATCGCCTTAATTGCTGGCGGGTCAACGACCGGAACATAAAAAGTTCGCGACGAGTTTAATGTCTATGGTCCGACCACGTGCGCGTTTGTTTATGTTTGAGCGCGGGAAATTGTGTGCTTGTATTTTTGGTATTTATTTATCTGTAAAGGTTATAAATATAAAGATTTGAATAGTCACGTAATACGAGTGTCACACCTATACAACGTGTCCCAGAAATCAACGTCAAGCCGAAAACGGGCAATAGGCCAAGTCGTGACAGCTATTAGAAAAATATAAAAAAAAATCTTGGTCATGTACTTTTCGAATTATAAGCATTCAAAAATAAATCTCAAAAAGTGACACCCTGTGATGGTTTTTCAAGTCCTGTGACTACATTATTAACATTTCGGTAGTTTTTTTCTCTGTGATGTAACCATGAATAACCCTTCTGTAAATTACAGTTAAAAGTAAAACGTAACTGCCTCAGTTCTAAATTAAATGTTAGATTTTTGCCCAATATTGAATTCAAAATAATGACATCACCCAACTTTAACCGACTGTACTGAAAAAAAAATCTACTACACTATTTTGGCAAGTAACTTTAAAAGATGGCGCGTTTAGTCAGGATTCCAAAATGGTATAACACATACTAATTGCTACTTCTTAATTGAGAAAAAACATTTTTTTTTTATGAAGCCGTATTTCATAAAAGTTCGATTGAGACGAAGAGTGACGTTATTTTGACTAGTGTGAGCGAGAAAGATTCATTTTAGCTAATGTGAGGTGACGCTACTTTGACAAGTGGGAGCGAGATAGATAGTGACGCTACTTTTATCTAACTAAGAGGGAGACGGATCGACACATCATTTCATATGTGTGAGTGAAACAGATAGAGACGCTACTCTGGCTAAACAGGGATGCGTCGGCAAATTGTGCAATACTGCAGTACGTTACGCTCTTTCGTTGACTGCACATCTTTTTGTATTCGTATTGACTTCGTACTTACAACTGTGGCTTTGTTTATTGGACTTGATTTGCATTGTAATTTGGATTTATCTGCACCGTTTCTGACAACCCCGGACTTGTTTTAATCGCAACCCCGTGTTTGTGTAGTGTTTTATCATGCCATCTCGATACACCGCACAGGAATACGCCAACATGCATCTCATTTATGGAGAATGCTTATGCAACGCCAATGCCGCAGCAAGAGTGTATCGTGAGAGATACCCGAATGCTGAGCGTCATCCCGATCATCGAGTATTTATTAATGTGCATCGGTCATTATCAGAGGGTCGATTTCCTAGCCAAATGGTTAGCGAGGGAAGACCCGTTATGCCCTACGAAGCCGAAGTCTTGCAAGCAGTTGAAGAAGACAGAAGTATCTCAGTACGTGGAATTGAACAGAGCATAGGAGTCCCCAAAAGTACTGCACATCGTATTTTAAAAAAGAACGAGTTTCACCCATACCATGTACGACGAGTACAAAGTCTGCTACCCCGTGACTACCCAGAGAGAGTACGATTTTGTCGAACGATGTTGCAGAGGCACCGAGAGGACCCGCTATTCTTTGAAAAAATTCAATGGTCCGATGAATCAACATTTAAAAAGGACGGTTACATGAACCTCCACAATTTGCACGAATGGCACGTGGAAAATCCAAATTTGATGCGGGAAGATAGATCTCAGTACCAGTTTAAAGTAAATATGTGGACGGGAATTTTGAATGGTAAAGTTATTGGTCCAATCGAGCTGCCGGAGAATTTAAATGCCCAGGGTTATTTGAACTTCTTACAGAACCAATTACCAGAATTATTGGAAGAAGTGCCACTGAACATTTACGGCAGCATGTGGTATCAACAAGATGGCTGCCCAGCGCATTATGCTCTCACTGTACGAGAGTTTCTCAATCGAGAATACCCCGATAGGTGGATTGGGCGGGGTGGTACAATTTCGTGGCCTGCCCGTTCACCCGATTTAAACCCCATAGATTTTTTTTACTGGGGTACGATAAAGGATAAAGTGTACTCTAAACCAATTCAAGATTTAGACGAGCTGCGCCAAAGAATTGCAGAAGCCGCTGAATACATCAACTCAAGAAGATACGCCCGTCTTATTACGCGATCATTTTTAAAGAGATGTAGAACTTGCATTGCAGCTGAAGGAAAACAGTTTGAACATTTGTTATAAAACTTCGTAAATCTGATTTAATAAAAATTATAATAAAAGAAATCCAACGACTGAATTTTATTTCAAATGCACCTAAAACCAACAATGTACTTTTTTACCTCAATTAAGAAGTAGCAATTAGTATGTGTTATACCATTTTGGAATCCTGACTAAACGCGCCATCTTTTAAAGTTACTTGCCAAAATAGTGTAGTAGATTTTTTTTTCAGTACAGTCGGTTAAAGTTGGGTGATGTCATTATTTTGAATTCAATATTGGGCAAAAATCTAACATTTAATTTAAAACTGAGGCAGTTACGTTTTAACTTTTAACTGTAATTTACAGAAGGGTTATTCATGGTTAGATCACAGAGAAAAAAACTACCGAAATGTTAATAATGTAGTCACAGGACTTGAAAAATCATCACAGGGTGTCACTTTTTGAGATTTATTTTTGAATGCTTATAATTCGAAAAGTACATGACCAAGATTTTTTTTTATATTTTTCTAATAGCTGTCACGACTTGGCCTATTGCCCGTTTTCGGCTTGACGTTGATTTCTGGGACACGTTGTATATTAATATTATAAAGGCGAAAGTTTGTTAGTGTTTGTGTGTGTGTGTATGTTTGTTACTTCTCCACGCTCAAACGGCTGGACCAATTTTGATGAAATTTGGCACACAGATAGTTTATAACCAAGAATAATACATAGAATACTTTTATCCTGATATCCCTACGGGATCGAGACTTATGCGGGTAAAACCGCGGGACGCAGCTAGTTCTACATAATTATGATTAGATATTGATGATAGGGATCTGTAAGGCCAAATTCTTCCTTATTAAAGACTAGTTACTGCCCGCAACTTTGTTTGCGTAAAATTTCTTCCTCCCCTGACCCATCTCGTCGCATCGTATCGCCTGCCCGCACTATTACTTTTATTTCGCTTAACGTTCTTTCTTACTTTTTTCCTCTTTTTGCTCAATTTCAATGAGTCTAAGCGTGTTCTTATATGTATAACCTAAAACCTTCCTTAAGGATTGGACTATTAAATTCAAAAAACATTTTTCAAATCTGACTGTTCCTTCCAGAGATTAGCGCGTTCAAACAAACAAACTCTTTAGCTTTATTATGAGTATAGATTGGAAGAGACAAATCATTCTGAAATAATTATCCTAGATGCGATTACACATTCCTTAAATTCTATAAATTAGCAAATTTTATTTTTCGTTGAGTATTAGAATTTCAACATGGATACGAAGACGTTTGGGTCCTACTCGCTTTCTCTACTTTATTGGCATAGAAATGTAAGAAAAACCTTGTTGGAACTTTTCACGATTCTGGGCTGTGGACGTCACATAGGCAGTCGCTCCATGTAAAATACTGGTATTCAGCTGCACCCGGTTAGGCTGGAAGCCGACCCCAACATAGTTGGGAAATGGTTAGACAGATTGATTGATGTTCAAAACCTTCATCAGGCTCTCATCAACCAGAAGTCACACCTATTTTAGTACGATTCGTGTCAGAAACATTCTCCTAAAGGAACCTATCTAATTAATCACTAATTTTAATCAACATTAGAGTCGTCAATGCTACTCTAATGCACATGCTTGCAGCACATAGAATGCGCGTTAAGTATATAAAAACAGCGCTAATGTGGCATCTATGGGTTCTCTATTGGCTCTTAATTCGAAGTTGACGGGCTCTCTGCCTTATTGGAAAAGTTTATTTATAAAAACGGAGGATGGAATGTGCTTTTCCTACTTTTGTCTAGGGTTGAGGGGCTTGTTGATGGCTTAGCGAAGTTTCTGTTTTCTTTTATTGCAGGTTTTGTTTTTGGACGCGCGTTTTAAATTTACATTTTTGTCTAATCGAATTTTCAGTGTCAAATTTTCAGTTAATTTGCGAAAAAATAATGGTAGTTCAAAACATGTGCCCATGCGCCGGTGTTCTATTTGGTTTAATTCAAACTATCTCTTTATTCAGTCTCTCTCTCTCTTCTTCATTGACTCTTTGTCATATTTTTTCTGTGTATACCAGGGTATCACTACAAAAAGTCCACAATTCTATCACATGAACAATCGCTATAGGACAACCTGAAAGGTTAAACCTAAAAAGAACAACATTTGGCACAGTATATAATAATAATAATAATGTAATAAATAATAAAGATTTGTAGTAGTATGTATTGTTTTTTCTATGGCCCCTAGTGGCCTGAAATAAAGGAATAAATAAATAAATAAATAAATAGTAGTACTTGGTAGTATCTCACTCACAGTATTCAACTACTAGAAACTCAAACCACTTCTTCATACATGCTAATCTTACCAACCAAACAAACGAACCCGCTCCTCAAGACATCAACACTTCCTCTACCCAGCGCTTGCGCATAGTATTCCTTTAGGAGATGTGTGCCGGGTTCGACGGCCGAGAGCACGTGGCGGCCGCAACACCCCAGCAGCTCGCAAAAACACAGGGAACACTACACTGAATCACTGCCATCCGACGGCAATGGTAGGGTTGACACAAGCTAGAAAATCTTACATTTGTCTAGTAGGAATTGTTGAAGATATCTGAAGGAGAGAACCAGACTATGATTTGTGCATAGTGTGTGAGAGAGAGAGAGATAACCAGACTATAATTCATGCATTGTGAGAGAGAGAATCAGACTATGATTTGTGAATAGTGAGCGAGAGAGAGAGAGTAAGACTATGATTTGTGCATAGTGAGAGAGATAGAACCAGACTATGATTTGTGAACAGTGAGAGAGAGATAGAACCTGGCTATGATTTGTTCAAACTGACACTAAGTGTCTGAGAGAATATTAAAAAAAGACGTCTTTTTGAAGTCGTTTAATAGTGTTTTGTCGGATGACATCATGACTAGTGGTTTGATTTTGTTGTTTTCAGTTCGTTCAACCAGTCATTACAGCTTATATGATATTTTGGCAGTAGTTTTCTGATCAAAATTTCAGAAACTAGTGTCAATCACCAATATCAATCCGCCGAGCTTTTCTCAACTATGTTGGGGTCAACTGCCAGTCTAACTGGATGCAAGTGAACACCAGAATTTTACAACAGAGTGACTGCCTATCTGACTTCCACAACCCAGTTACGGGGCAACAGCGCAATATGTCAATATCAGCAGGCTAATTGCGTAACACACTATCAGTAGCAATGGGTTTAATTTTGACAGTTCAACAACATTCATTGCGTTATTTACGTTGTTGAGCAGACACATTTTTCGAACATAAGGAGCAATGGATTAGCAATATGCTTCAAAATGATTCAAATTGAGAGTAATAGTGTGTTACGCAATTAGGGTGCTTATCAATGACGTGACCTTAGTCGAAAAAACAATGAAGCAAAACCTAAAAAAATCATCATTATCAACATGCATAATAATTTCTCGTATTAAGCATCATATTTGCAGTTCACACGTATTCAATGCACAATATATTTTCCACCGGTGACCAAAAACACCAAGTTCATTGGCCTGCAACCACGTGGTGTCATAATACTCCCGCGCGGAAGCCCTGAGAGGCCAATATGAGATCATGACAGCAGCATCCACCTGTTCGTTGATGACATCATCCTGATATCACCAAGTGTCGTGACTAGTCTATCTCTATAACTTATATTGTAGAACAAATGAATCCGTGACAGTTTTTGTGATGACTGTCACTTTTGTATTAGCCAATGATGTATCGTTATATCTTCTTTCTACTTTCCTTCCTCCACTAAGTTGACATATTTTCTGTTGTGCATATGATTCACAATATAAATAGGTATGCCTAATATCAAATATTATGTTGATAGGTAGAGTCAATTATGTCTAACATTTAGGAGAATTAATCTAAATCTTACCGTCTAATCCAGCACTCTAATTAGGTAACACACTTTCAATCACAATGTGACCCGTTTTGAAGGATATTGCTTTATATTTACCGAAAAATTTGTCTGCTCAACAACGTAAATATCGCAATGAATGTTGTTGAACTGTCAAAATGAAAGCCATTGCTAGGTACTGTTAGTGCTACAGAATACTACTACACTACTACTCCACTACTACTCTACTACTACTATTATACTTATAATTATTATTGTTTGTTACAAAAGTAGTTTTTTTTTTTTCAGTTTGTTTTGATTGTTATTATGTTATTGTTTAGTTGTCATCTGCCGCTGTCGCGGGCGCATCTTGATTAATGTATGTGTTGTCTTTGGTCCCTAGCTCTGACATCAAGCGCTTGAGTACGAGGCTTTTGGCTACGTTGTATATTTTATGTCTTTTAATTTTTTTTATTTTTCATTATTATTTTGTTTTTTATTTGTAACGTGCGTTTTGTTTGTGCAGAATAAACGTTTTTTCTTTCTTTCTTTTCTTTAGAATTACCCCGCAGTTTCATTATTATTATTCTCCTGCTCCTATCCCAATTTATTTGGGGTCAGCGCAACATGTGTTTTTCTCCCATACTTCTCTATTCGTCGTCATCTCGGTAGTCATCCCTTTCTAGCCATATCATCTTTCAGACAGTCCATTCATCGTTTATCGCCATGAAATAAAATTAAAAAAAAAAATTAAAAAATATTTACAATCTACATATTTGCGCGCCAACCCTGCCGTATACAGCTCGTCGGCTAATGAATAGTATTTATGTAATGAGAATAGGAAACACATTGTCTGTCTAACACGGCTCAATTATAATTATAACCATAATTATTCCTAGGATCTTAGAAAAAATAATATTCATAGTTTAAACGTAGGACGATAATTGGTTGGTCAGAGACGTCACAGCGTTGGTAGTTTAAACTTACTTATTTGTTACAAACAATCTAACATGACACCGCGACTGTTTGCCGCGAAGGGGTAGACAGAGGTTTGCTGGTATTATAATAGTACACCTGAATAGATGACTTGGTGAAGGCCGCAAGAATCCGCTGGATGTGAGAAACACAGAACACCAGTTCTGTGTTTCTCACATCCAGCGGATTCTTGCGAAAGTGGCGGTGCTTGAGGGAGGTCTTTGTCCATCAGTGGACGTTTTTCGGCTGAAATGATAGTGTCACTCACATTTCTGTCAATTCCCATGTAATAGAGTGCCAACCTATTGCTATCAGCCGGGCACAAACCCAGGTTCCGGGATGCTACTGAGAAATTCCAGATAGTTAAACCCACTATCACTTTTCCCGACCTGGAAATCGAACACAAGACCACATACTTAACAGTAGCGCTTGCGACAACTACACCAACGAAGAGCGAAAAAATAGCGTCATGCCTTGTGGTATTCACTATGGAAAGCAGTGAAGAAAGACATTGGCATGTCAAAACGATTTACTTACAGAAGTAATATCATTTTATCACTCAATTTCGAAGCCCTAACTCACCGTGTCTAATATAATATCTAGAGGATATAAAGCCGTCTTTCTACAACAGTAGCTCATGAAAGATTAGCAAGAACAGTCCATACATAGTCCAGACATAGGCGTCTACCAGGCTGCGTCATAACACCCTGTCCTCCGCCTTCCGCATCCAGTCTATCCCAACCACCTTTTCAAGGTCCACCTAGCAGCAAACTGACATTAGTTCCTGCAAATGAAAATAAATAGGTTTTTAGCCGGTCGATTCTGTAAAAATCTCACCGTGAAATCATAAGTGAAGTGAGCACTTAATAGTGTTAATCCCTAGCGAATGACAGCTCACTCCACGCTCACTTCACCCAAGCTTTCACGGTGAGATGGTTACAGAATCGCATGGCTGATTTTTTCACTATCAAAAACTCCTGAACAGCGTGAACTGACTGATAAGCAGTTATCTGATCGCCCAAAGACTACTTTGTAGATATTTTACTTTGACAATACAAGTAAATGCAAAGGTAAAGTAACGTACACACATGTATCTATAGATAAATACACAGCGTCCATGGAGTGTACTGGTCCTGACAACGACAAGTAACGCGAATGGACACGGAGTTCCGGCGGGGATACACTGGACGGCTGTCAACTGTATACATTACAAAAGACACCTGTGCAGAGGAAAATACTGTACTGTAGAAAGTTTATACATGGTGAGAGAGGTACTGTCATTGAAACTCGATTCAAACAAAATTCGCGATTGAAAAATTTTACGAAATATCTACTTAGCGAAACATACAGGGTGTAAACGGCACATATATTAATTTTATTTGATCTCACTATGACTATTGCTAAACATAATTATGACCAAGTATAGATAAAATTAAATTCAAAATATTTCATTTCACAAAAACCTACATGCACAAATCTTCATATGCCCACGTAGGTTTTTGTCAGAAACTATGTGCACGGTCCCAATTGGTTGTTTCCTATGGAGAAGAACCGGCAAGACACTACACGGTAACTCATTTAAAAATTACAATGTTAATAATATGTGTGGGAGCCCAGTGTAGACCTGTCAACAAGTACCAGGTACTTAACAAAATAAGAAATGGCCAACAAATCGAAGCATCTATGAGTCTACGAGCCTACAACAGATACCAAACCTGAAGCTTCATATAATACACAGTTTTCCATTAACTTTACTATTGACAAAATAATTTCCGTTGTCAGCCTGTATAATTTAATTTAATGTGCCAACCCAACCCTAACAAAAATCATCAAAATCATATGCAATATGGAATTCGTGAATTAATGTTAGCGTTCGAAATATAACTTCAAAACATAATAAATTGTCAAGTTGACAACTTTATCAAATTATGCTAATTTAATCACCTACTGAATGAGGTGCGTCTGATTAGAGCGCCTTCACACTAGCATTTGTCCAGCGTAGGCGTTCGATAAACGTATGCGCAGAGCAGACGCCGCAACAGCGCGGCGCAGGCGTCGCGTTGTTGCGGCGTTTCCTCTGGGGTCAATTGAACGGTGAGCTAACGCGGCGCAGACGTCACACAATTGCGTTATCGTTTCTGAAATATCATTGATAAAATGGATTCTGACGAGGAAACTATATTGTTGACTTTGTTTTTATTTGTTTCGAAGTTTTCGTTGAAAAATCATTAATAAATTTTATGATTGATTACAAACCTCTTCCCATACTTTTCTTTTTAAAATGCGGTCACTGTACACATTCAAGGATATGTCCCATTTCACAGGACGTTCTTGTATGGCATGAATATACATTTCGATGTCAAAACCACTTTCTGCAGTGCTATTCTGTAAAAATTTCACCGTGTGAACTTAGGTGAAGTGAGCGGGAAGTGAGCTGTCATTAGGGATTAACACTATTGACACTGCTCACTTCAAGCTCACTTCACTTACAATTTCACGGTGAGATTTTTACAGAATCGACCGGCTCTTGTTGAACTCATTTTAAGTTGTACCTACTGGTTCAGGGGCTTGACTATGAATGAACGAATCAACGGGTGCACAGCGGCGCACGGCTGCGGGTGGCGGGGAGAGGTTTGTACATGACTCCGCAGTCGTGGCGTCTTCGCTGCGCATACGTTCATCGAACGTCTACGCTGGACAAACGCTAGTGTGAAGGCACTCTTACATCTCATATGTTTAGTACTGTCAAAACAGTCATGTTAGCAATAAAAAAAAAAACATGAGCATCTTAATTTCTATAAATAACGACCTATTTCATTTTATATCATTATATTAAGATTTATTATGTAAAAAAATATTTCTCTAATATCTTAATAACCATGAGAATAAAGTTGTCTTAGCCATTTTTGCAGTAGTAAAATCAATATAAGATGTATATTATAAAAGAAAGTGTAAAATGTGCATGCAGAAATGAGTCCCGGTACGATCAAAGGAGTTATATACCACACCATATAACTCCCTTGATCGTACCGGGACTCATTTCTGCACGCACATTTTACACTTTCTCTTATAATATAATTATATCTTTTATAATAGATCTTCCATCCAGATCAAGATCCAGATCTTGTCTCTACTTTAACTTTAAGCAACGTTTATAAATAAACCAACTAGTGGGTAAGCCTTACGCAAACCAACAATTAGGTCATGTGTTCGAACCCAGACAGGCGCTTTTATTTGTGTACATTATTTCATCACCACTGTTCTCAGAATGGTGAAGAAAAACATCGTGATGAAACCGGAAAAGTGCCCAATCAACGAGCATCACAAAAACATTGTAACACCCAGCAACAAACAACAAATCTGTTACAGCAGAAGGAAAAGTTAATACATTGACATTACTATAATAAGATTAGTCAACGAGTCAGCATGGTTAGGAAGCCACAAAGTAAGGCTAAGTAACCAAATGCTTCGAATTCGCGGGAAATAACTTGGAAATTGATCTTACGTAACAAGTCTTTGCATTGTACAGCATGTTTGTATAAGTGGTGAGGGAGTTTTGTTTAAATATGGCAAATAAAAGACTAGTTTTACAACCATGTAGCTTCGCACAATCACTGACATTGATTATTCAATGAATTCTTCAGTCACAAATGTTTTTAATAACCTAGGATGGTTTCTCATAAGCTTCTTCAAGTCCTTAATTCCCGCACGTTCGCGTTTATAATAACTATAAATCTGAATGATATTTCTTATGACGAATTTTTTCTAAGCGCGTAGTTTTAAACACCTCTAATTACATATTTCTGCTAACCCCATTACAGATTTAGCGTGATGTTACGTATGTAAAGGAAGTATATATTTATGTGGATATTGTGGCATTCTTCGCGGGCGAGGTGTGGAGAATTCCTAGTATAACATGCCGCCATTGTACATATGTGTTCAATTACTTTACCCGCCGGTCGATTCTGTAAAAATCTCACCATGAAATCATAAGTGAAGTGAGTTTAAAGTGAGCAGTGTCAATAGTGTTAATCCATAATGACAGCTCACTCCACGCTCACTTCACCCAAGTTTTCACGGTGAGATGGTTACAGAATCGCACGGCTGATTGTGAACGCAGATAGTGGGTGCAAAATCTAGAGTTTATTATGAGAAGTATTTTATATTGTGTTGTTTAATAATTTTAAAAATGGGTAAGGAAAGTATTAATGTATTCATGTATTGTCAATGTCAACTAATGTGTGTTGTCTTTGGTCCCTGGCCCTGACATCAAGCAATGGGCAAAATTGTCAACATTTTATATGCTTGAGTACGAGGCTTTTGATTACATTGTATGTGTATATTTTATGTAACGAACGTGCGTTTTTGGAACGTGCGTTTTGTTTGTGCAGAATAAACATTTTTTTTTTCTTTCTTCTTTTCTTTCTAGTATGAATATGAATGGCTATAAGAGTAAGAGTAGGGGCAGACGAAATAAACCATGGATGTACTGTGTGATAGATGGTATGGCTAGAAATGGGCTGACTACCAAGATAACGACGAAAGGAGAGGTATGGCAGAAAAAGACATGTTGCGCCGAATAAATTGGGATGATGACGATAAATATAGTGAATTTTTACATTTTGTATTCAGTAGGTTTCGAGAAGCTCGTTTAAACGGAGACGAGATTACAAGAAAATATAGTTTGCCTTTGTCATCGTTCGGAATACTCTCGGTGATTCTAAAAATCTAGGATCCAGGAAATGGTATATTTCCTGTATATTATGTTGAAAATATTGCGCAAACATTAACAAGACTAATTGATAATAATTTCATCACATGTGTTTTTGGCCAAAAGTCTGACTACCAGTCTTACCAAGGGGTATCCCTTTGCTCAGTAACGGGTTAAGGAGGTCAGATAGGTAGTAGTGCCACGTCAAATACTAGTATTTAGCTGCATCCGGCTAGACTGGAAGCCGTCGCCAACATGGTTGGGAAAAGGCTAGGTTATGATTTTTTTAAGCGATTCATATTTCTTGCAAACTATAGAGAAGTATGGAATAGAAAGACATGTTGCGTCGACCCCAAAAAAATTAGGATAAAGGCAGAAGAACGATGATTTCTTGCGAACAATTACGCACATTTTCATTCACGATTTTATCCCAAAGATAAACAGTATAAGAACTAAACATATTTAGAGCCTTGAGACATTGAACTAGTCTCATTATCAACAAAAAAAAAAACAGGTACAACATATCAAACGTGCAAAGTTATTCGCTTACAACATCCGGAAAACGGTAGAAAGTCCAAATACGTGCTAAAATCTAAAAATAAACGTATTATGATTATATAGAAGAGGGTTTAAGCGCCTGTCTGTTTTAGCTAAAATTGAAATGGATAAAAAGATTTTTTACAGAAATCATTCTTCAAGCACAGTTTTCAGTCAACACGTAGATTCGCGTGGTTGACTTGTAAGAAATGCCTTAAAAGCGTTTTTAGTCCTCCGCTCGTCTATTTTCTGCTTAAAGCATAAATAATAAATATTTTTTTTATTCTACCCACTCGTTTAAAAGCGCTCTCATGAAATTAAATGTACTAGTTTGTGCAGAATAAAACACTTTTCTTTCTTCTTTTTTTTTCTTCTTCCTAATATTTATTTATACTTGCCAGTGCCTAAACAAAAGAGAAAACCTCACCGTAGTCAAAACTAACCTCAAAAAAAAAAAATTAAATACAGTAACAAACGTCATTTGATTGATTAAAATTGTAAAGAAACCCCCCTTCTTCGTTAAATCTGGATATATTGAAATGTCCCCTAAAATATTGTTTTAAACATTTATACGATTGGGTCCTGATCTTAAATTCAAAAGTTTTCTTATTAACATATTTCAATTTTGACTAACGTAATTTCATAAAATGTGTTATGCTAACGAAATTAATGTAGAAGATTTTGTATTCTGTGTAATCGTATTTTACAGACCGGTTTTTCATGAAATTTTCATAAAATTCATTGCTATGAATGCGATAACTGAATGGAATACATGAAAAATAAGGACATGCGTTGAAAATCGGGACTTAAAATGATTAGAAGTGTTGAAAAAAGGTTTTAAATGTAAGACTTGTTGAACAAACAAGAATATCTAAGACTTGTTGAACAAACAAGAACTAAAAAACATAAACAGCTACCAACAACACACCAACCCGCACTGGGCCCGCGTGGTGCATTATGGCCCACTCTCTCTCACAGAGAGGAGGCCTGTGTCCCAGCTGTGGGAACAGTGTCTATGCTGTTTAATCATTGGTCTAATGTTTCATCAAATTCTGCCGAATTATCATACACTGGCATTCTAATTGCACTCAACCTCTTGACGAGGAAAACATATCAAGTTTAACAAAACGGAAACAGTATTAGAAGTTCGGAAAATTAATACTTACACTTTTCTCCTGCAGCGAGTATGAACTACCCTTCAACCTATAAAAATAACTTCTCTCTCCTATGCGTAAAATACGAGGAATCCCAATACTAACCCCCAAAAGAAAATAGTACCAAGGCCGCATAAAACAAAAGAACAAAACCTTGAAATCCAAGTACATTCAGTATTGACAACATTGTCGATTCTAAAGTAGGCGGTGACAGAAGAGAATAGTTCGCCCGTCACTGCGATAAAACCAACATGAATGACAATGCGGCCTCGAACGAAAGTACTTTTACTATGCACACGCGTGATCAGGATAACACATACGGCATAGAGTAGTTTGATTCAGAGAAATTCGCCAATTTGAATATTGTTGGTAAACAACTATGGTGCACACACATAACCAAAGATTTCAAGAAATCAATGTCCTTCCTAAAACGATGACGGTCTAGAATATGGTAGCCAAAATGTACTAGTAGATCGCCAAAGTCTCACTTACGCACTGTTTTAAAAAGATTTTCCACTGACCTCAGAATTTTAGACAGAAATGTTTAAAGGTTACAAACCTGTCAACATTTTTATTTTCATTCAAAAACTTAATTTTCTGCATATTATGGTGGGTCCACACGATACAAACTTCATACAGACTTCTATAGAATTTTGTCTGTGCAACAAAACAGTACAGACAAATGTCGGTGCGTTAAATAAGTCGGATTCATGCGATTCATGACTGCGTGAACCTTTTTGCTCGGACTTCATAGTCTGTACAGATATCAGTACGAACAAAATTAAGTATTTTATTTTTCTTCTTTTGGCTATAAAATTATGTATCGTATGGACCAACCCTCTCCAGCCAGTAGCTTTTTATTTAACACCAGTATCTCCTCAAATTACGCCTAAACCCTCAACACAAATACTCTGTGCTGCCTCTGAATTCTTCCCCCACTCTGTACCCTCTACATTAGCAGTTGGCGTGGTGCCGACAAGCGGACGCGACTTAGTCCACTGCACCATTGACCCGCACCGCGTAGGGTAGCTATGAAGCACCCGAACCGCAGCTGATTGTAGATGGCTCTATTAGCCGATATTTTCACACAAACTTGCCAGCCTGTAAACAAAAACCTCTGCTTGGTATGACCCTCAGCTGTAAGTAGTCGAGAAATGTCCTAGATTTATTAAAGAGGCTACTGGACTTGGCAATGGACTTGGCACTTGCAATGTTAGGTGGGATATTTGTGTTTAATTGGATGCTGATTTCTTTCTTCTTCATATCATCACTGTCCTGCCCTTATCTCACTTTATTTGGACGCATCATGTCTTTTTCTTCCATACTTCTCTATTAACCGTCATCTCAGTAGTCACCCCCCATTCTAACCATATCATCTTTCACACAGACTATCCATCGTTTTTTTGGTCTTCCCCTACTCTTATATTTCGATTATTTCCTCTTCTATTATAGCCCGTTAAAGTGTGCTCTTAGGATCATATTGTGGGTGGTAAAACTATGCGCATAATCATTCACAGAGACAGACATTTTTTCTGTGGTTTTACACAGATCTTAGTCTGCTATATCTTGCTTGGTCCACTGCTTCCGAAACAACTTCAGTCTGATGAGGCAGACAAACTAGTGAAATCATTAGAAAGTGTTTCTTATAATTTCTTGTCTCATCCTATGTCGAATGTACCCATTTTCCAACGAAGTTATTTCGACTTTACCTCGGCTGAACAGGTAACTTTTAACTGATACATTTAAGTTTTTTCATGTCTCGCGCCATTCTTTCACGACTGCGCAGTTTCATGACATTCTGTAGGCAAACAAACTGAATATTTGATTTTCAGATTTCAGTGATCTTTATTTCACATTGAAACGAACATCATCGTATGTAAATCTGGAACGTAAACACTATAGCTTTCATGAAGTGCCCGTCAGCTCACATTTGAATTTTGTCAAAACATATTATTTCAAACAATCGAAGATCTATTGGTGCTTGAAAGACATTGACGGGGGAGAGGGGCGGAAAAATTTGTGAAATTGAGAAAATGTATTGGAAAAACAAGATGGCGGAGTTAGTTATGGCCACGCGCCAAAAAATCCTTGTACAACTATTAAAATGTAATTTTTTTTAATGAACCAAGTTTAATCAATTTGTACTACGAACGCACTAGGACAATCATAGTGCACCTACATAGTTAGTAACTATGCGTTGGCGCTGAGGGACCGGCCAGCATAGCCAATGATGGCTGAACGTGCGCCGCTTGCTAAGCGCTGATTGGCCGGTAGCACCGCACATGCGCAATGATGACCTCGAGTGAAATGCGATTATTCAAGTTCTAGTAATCCCATGACATAATCTAGATTATGGTAATGGTCTGGCTAAACATGGCCGGCTCATCACTTTCTGTGAGTTATATAAAGCGTAGGAAATATGTTAAGTTATGAAACTGAGTTCAGTGTTTCTTCGATCTTTGACAGTCATTATGGATCGTTAGAAGCCCGAAACTCTTCCAGATATTATAAAGAGGTAACGTGTTACCCAGTTACTGGGTTGTGGAGGTCAGATAAGCAGTCGCTTCATGTAAAATACTGGCATTCAACTGCATATCGTTAGACTTGAAGCCAACTCTAGTCAGGAAAAATCTAGGCAGATTGATAACACTGAATTCAGTTCTATGCTGAATTTAGTGAGACTGCAACGAAATTAATACGAAATATGTTTTGGGAACCGAAATGACGAAGGAAGTCAATTCATATGATCTCAGGGAAATAACCGTAAGTTTAACAACGTTCGCATTCTAATCTTAGAACCAAATCAGAAATCTGTAAAAACTGTACTAAAATAAGGTTTTTGATAGTGATTGCTGACATGAGATTCCGACTAGATTTCTAAGTTTTAAAAACAGCCGTTTGATTCTGTAAATCTCACCGTGAAATCATAAGTGAAGTGAGCACTTAATAGTGTTAATCCCTAGCGAATGACAGCTCACTCCACGCTCACTTTACCCAAGCTTTCACGGTGAGATGGTTACAGAATCGCATGGCAGGTATTGTTTGTACTGTATTGTGGCAAACTGAACGATCAGGTAGCATGCCATGGGGTAGGTTAAGTTGCTTAAAAGGAAATAAATTTTACAAAGACAAAGAAAACCAAAAAGTACTTAGCTTAACTTTAAGGCCTCTTAAAGTCTCTTACGTCTTTACGAACTTAATAAGATGGAAGTACTGGTCATACTTTTTCTCTTTAGGGATATCGCTAAATAACGTGTTCATTATCAATACTTAAATTAGCAATAAGTGTCAACTTCCTGATATTTATTCGAAAGATAAATATTTGGCTTAGCTCTCCATTTTTATGATGCTACAATAAATATTAGTATGATCCCAATACACCAGTCTATACAGGGTAATTTGTAAAACACCAAAAACCTCTTAAGAGGTCATTGTACTCATCATTATGAGCAACTTTTACTATGAGACCAAACCTGAAATCGCGAAAAAAAAATCAGCTGTTCCCTACATTTACGTTCGTACGAGTCGTCAAAATGTAGGGAACAGCTGATTTTTTTTTCGCGATTTCAGATTTGGTCCCATAGTAAAAGTTGTTCATAATGATGAGTACAATGACCTCTTAAGAGGTTTTTGGTGTTTTACAAATTACCCTGTATAGCCCATACTCATATGAGTGGGTTTTAAAATAAACAATATATCTGCCATTAGCAAGGAGGTTAGAAAACCTATTAAAGTGTCATGTATACCAAACTATAAAATAACATTTGGCATAATGGCGAGTGCCGTGTGGAGGATTTAGATTAAAAAAGAAGTGTTTTTTTTTTTAATTCAGATTATCTTTTTTCGTTATTCTGCATCTTTATCTGCTATTTCCTTTAGTTTAGGTTCAATATTAGAACTACAGTTTTTGTGATAGATTTAAACAGTTTTACATAACTTCATAATCACATATTACGTCTATAATTCATCATAAAAGTCATTTGTGGACAATGTAATATTTGCCAGGGTCGTGGGTTGTTCGAAAGAGTTGCCGTGGCCCTTGGCACAAGCAACTGAAGGAACACGGGTGGGTTTTAGTCAGTAAAAGTCTGACACACCCTCCCGCTCCGCCCAGAGCGGGAGAAGTTATATGATAATTTCCCACCCAAAAAAAAAAGATAATGTAATATTAAAAAAATAAAAATATGCTCAATGGGCTTGCGCTTGACCTCGATCGCGCCTTATGGAAAGCGATGGATAAGGTGAGGTGAGGTGTGTAATGAAGCGTGCCCAGAAGATACCAGCCGGTCGATTCTGTAAAAATCTCACCATGAAATCATATTATAAGTGAAGTGAGCTTGAAGTGAGCAGTGTCAATAGTGTTAATCCCTAATGGCAGCTCACTCCACGCTCACTTCACCCAAGTTTTCACGGTGAGATGGTTACAGAATCGCACGGCTGTTCACTCTTCCTTGAAGGACAGATGGGTTAAATGTGGAAGGGAAAACAGACGCTGGCAGAGAGTTCCACACTTTAGCTGTGCGCAGAATAAATGTGTAGGAGAAGCGCTGAGCTGTGCTGTGTTCCGCCGAGTCAAGTGCATCAAGTTGGTATTGTGTTGAGCCATAATTGGCTGCAATACTCCATACAGAAATGGACCTACATTTAGCTCGTGTTATGATATCATGAGGAATTTTATTGAATGTATCATGCATCCAGCACTGATATTTTATAATAAAAGCTTACGTATCGTACCATCAAGCTTACCTACTCAAAATTTAGGTTAGTTCCAGTGCCAAAATTCACTTTTCCCTTCACGCGACAGTGAAAACTGTTTTTTGGAACTCGAAGAAACCACATTGAACATACAGAATAAAATAGAAAAACAAAAATGTCTGAAAAAATTTTACAATTAGGGAGGACGTTAGCAGTGAACCTACGCTACGTTGAATTGAAAGGTATTTTGAAACTTGAATGATTTCTGCAAAACAAGCAAAAGTAGGTATTTTAAAATAAATCAGCACCTTTACAACAATTTCATAATACAATTAGCGAAGTCAAAACCGCAGAAAATAAAGCAATTAATTTTATTATAAACAAACCTTGACCTCAATGGTTGAAAATTAATTACTCGAAATGGTATTTAAACAAAGATGTCCGTCTATCAATACTTTCTACACTTTTGCGACTTGAGTCGTCGCTTGGGTATTTCCCTTCGACTCATAAGTACCATGAGACTTGCAAATGGTTTTAAATAGTTACAACATAGCTACGAACCCCATCAGTCAAGAAAAGTGCAGACAGTCTACTATTACTTTCCCTTAATTTTTTCAAAGATTTTAAGAGGAAAAATGCTTGAGAAGTAATAGTACACCTACAGGAATAAATAATGTGTGATGCTGTACCAAGAGTGATCTCACTTCTGTAAGAGGAAAAATATATTCGTAATATGGACAAGAAACTTTCCTTAAAGTCAAAGTCGAGTCATTAATTTGAACTAGTGCATATTTGCCGTGCCTATTTATTAATAGGTCAAGCAAGCCAATGTCAGCGCGGCGCAGCGGCACGGTGACGACTCCTCCCTCGGTAAAGCATCGTCGCAGACGCAAGAAACGATCAGAATGGCCAGTAAAAGTAAAACAGCACATAAAACCTTTACAATTTTTTTAATGACTTATTTTCTCTCTGAAATGGGTCAATTGAATTAAAAATCAGTTGAGGTGTCTGAGGTTTTGCGCATTTAACGTTACACGTTGTATATTCGTAACTTTAGCACTTTCAAAAATGTATGTATATCATCATTTCTTATAAAATAGTTTGTATCTTCATTTTGTAGTGCGCCTGCGTGAAATGGGAACACTTGTGTCTAGCCAAAGAATTCTGCCTCATCAAACACTCATATGTATTCATATGTGTTTTCAGCCATAAGTACATTGATGACGTCAGCAGTCAGCCGGGCTGCCTAACCTTGGCCTAGAGCCATATAGTCAAATGTGCTGTTCATACCACGCTTGTCTAGTGGCGGGTTTATGTTTGTCTGTCAGTGTGTCGATAGCTTAATGTGCGTTGGCTTTTGTTTATCATTTGGCATACTCGTGAACTTGAAAGTATATGACTGCGTTAGGTTAATTGTGTTAATAGCTGTTAGTAGCAGAAAAATGGTTGGTCAAGTTATATGGGGCAGTTGAACTAATTGATATAGTGGTTTATATGTGTGTTCTTCATCATCATCTTATTCTGGGCCTTTTTGGCGCAGCCGTGAGGCACACTTTCTAGTTTAATTTCTTACATTGGACTTTATACTTTTTTATTTGATTTTTATTATGGATCCTGATTATACTAACACATTATGGATCCTGGTAATCTGAAATAAAGAGTTATTATTATTTATTTGTTTTTTATCTGATGTATGTCTCATGTGTACTGTGTGTCTTATAGTCTGTGCTATATAAATGTATTATCTTTCTTTGTTTATTCATTCTCAAGAAGCTGGCAGTGCCATCACAACGCTAATATTTTCTCATTTTATGTCTTATTTCTTTTTAGTACATTCATGTAGTTATGTATATTTATTGGTGCTTATATTTATATTTAATTCGGTATTTATATTATATTTATACTTTACTCAATTTTCATGATTGCACCTACTACTGTTTGTCTCTGCATAACCCAAAGGGTGACTGATAGAAAATGCCTGTGGCATTAAGTCCGCCTCTGTTTATTTATGTGCTTGAAGTATTCAATAAATAAATAAACTATTCTGTCCTTATTCCTATTAAGTTGGAGTCAGCGTCACTTATTTTCTTCTTTCTCGCATATCTTTTTCTGATTTCTCCACCATCTCAGTATTCACTCCCTTTTAAGTCGTTTTTTACACCAATTTTCCCCGACTAACTATTTAGTCTTCCCCTTCCTTTTGAGTTTGTCATTTCTATTAACTTTTCGTCATTATAACTCCCTCTCTGTCGTTCCTTCATTGTTTTCCTCTTATAAAGCTTTCTATTCTTCCGTATAATTTCTATTTCTATTACAGATCTAGCGCATAGATATCATGTCCTGGCTAGTCCCGAAGACTTGGCAGCAGTACATCAAACGGATGTCCCACGTCTCGGCGACGTGTGCAGAATACTCCGCCATTCTATAACTCGTGAGAATGACTCTCGATACTAATTCACCTATATTTATTAGCAGTTCCAGGAATATCTGGAAGTGGTGTCGTGGTTCTAATTAGCCAGTTGTCGTTAATGGCCGACCTATTGGTCTGATGTTCTATTGTAGCTTCCGGAGTTCCAAGCTTGGGGTTTCGTTTGGGTGCTAGTGAATTCCTGGTCTTAAGATTGAAATGACGAAGTAAAAGCGTACCACGAGGGTTGGATCGAGGCGGCTCTAGCGAATGCCTGGAAAGATTTGGGGAAATTCTTTGCTCAGCAGTGAGCTAAGTAAAAAATAAATGAGTATGAGTACTTAGTCTGAAATTGCTATTATGCTGATGAACACAGGGAAAAAGGTAAAGGTGCAGGTAAAATAACAGGCACATAACATGTTTTTATTTTGTCCCTAATGTTGACAATGAATCCAGAGATCCTCTTAGCATCCCCCTTGATCTTTAGGGCCATTACCCTATTGGCCAACATGGAGAAGAGAATTAAATCATGGAATTAAAAGAACAGCAAGACATCAAGACATATGCGTATGTGTACTATTAGAAAGTTTTAGTGCAGAGTCCCCCTGACATTGACACTTAGCTACAGAAATAACATAAAATTAACATAGTCACACAGAAGTGTTAATGAACACAGCTTTTAATGATGATTCATATTCTAAACATACGCGGATTTACATTATAAACAGATAATTATAATGATTCCTCAAGAAAGGAAGTACTTAAATATGTATTAGAAGTAGATTTACATAGACGAATGTGAAAATATTTAAATGGTTCAAATCAAATTCTCCTTCGATGTTTCTTGGAAAGAAATTATTGTTTTAATTGTATTGACAAGAGATACAAGACAAGATATAAGATGGATGGATTGTTTGAAAGATGGTAAGACGACGAAGGAAGTGGAATCTGAGATGACTGCCTGACTTGCAGAAAAAGACGTGCTGAAGGCCCCTAATAATTTTGAGTAAAAGCAGAAAGACGACAATAATGATAACAAGATTAGTAAAGGCATTAGCAGGCATTATTCACATGATCTGACCAAGATTATGTCTGGACTTTAAAAGAGACTGTGACCTTTGAGTTTGTGTCGGCCTTTCTTCTCAGAGTATTCAGATAGGAAACGCCGACCTCATCTAGTTTTTAAATAATTGACGTGTAAAAGCGTTTTTACAAACCTACTTACAGAAATAAAATAATTTATCATTTAGCAATAAGTTCTTAAAAAGTTAAGTTTTTAAGGGCTTAACTATTGCGATTAAAAATCTCAAAAGCAAAAGATTATAACAGATAAATGTAACATCTATTTATCATTCAGCGTCAGTAGTAACTAACAGTTCTGAGTTCAGTGAGGAAAACAGGGTGACTGTGGTGCAACGTATTATGCATAAGGTTGATCTGTTGATGTCACACGTTAGTCTTACTATGCTTGACGTATAGGAGAACCCAGGAAGAAATATTAGCATCACACGTCATTAGGTAATACCAATATTGTACGTGTGTGGGTAATACACACACAAAGTGTGTAATTTCAATAAGGCTCTTCTAAATTTATTAGTCGCAATAAACATATTATACAGTCAATGAGTACTTAGATGATGTATTTTAATTTGTTGACATTTAATTATTATTATTTTGATCCATTTATTTGTAATTAATGGAAATTGACAAAATAATATAATTGGAAATTGACACATAAATATATAATTAGAAATTAACATAATGATATAATTAGTGAATATAATTATAATTATAATTATTATATATATACGCCGCTGACGGCAAGACATAGCGATCATTTTTAGAAGCACTGAAATCTTTACCTATTATTTTGTCACCTATGATCTACAAATAAAATTATTTGATTTGATTTGATTTGTAGGCTACCAGATTTTAACGAAGTATCGAACGACGAACATTTTGGTAGGACTGGTACTACGAATCAGTAGCAATGACGTTAATGTTGACAGTTCAGGAACATTCTCGTAGTTTACGTTCCTGTGCAGACTAATTTTTCGTACATATGAAGCAACGGATTAGAGATATCCTTCAAAATGATGCATATTGAGATTTATAGTGTGTTACGCAATTAGGGTGCAGCCGGTCGATTCTGTAAAAATCTCACCGTGACATCATAAGTGAAGTGAGCTTGAAGTGAGCAGTGTCAATTTTGTTAATCCCTAATGACAGCTTACTTCCCGCTCACTTCACCTAAGTTCTCACGGTGAGATTTTTACAGAACAGCACTGCAGTTTAATTGTTTTTGGATATTCAACTGATTCCTTGCTTCTCGCATCCAGCGGATTCTTGCGGCCTATACCGGGTCATCGGTCCACCTTGTGGGAGCCCTTCCAACGCTAGGTCTTTCGGTACGCGGTCACCACTTCAAAACCTTTCGGCTTCATCGGCCATCTGTTCTGCAAGCAATGTGCCCTGTCCACTGCCACTTAAGATTGACAATTCTTCGGGCTATGTCGGTTACCGGTTCTCCTACGGTCGAAATGGCGGTGCTCGGGGAGGCCTGTTTCCAGCAGTGGACGTTTTTCGGTTGAAATGCTTACTACCGTACCGTGTGTTTATACAGGGTTACTGGTAACTCGACGTATTCCTTGCAGAACATCATAGTAGGGTTAAAATGCAACAAATTAAGTCACCAAATGTTCTACCGAAGTTCAGTAGTTTTTGAGTTAGTAAGGGTTTTAGATTTTTTGTGAAAAATCCCAGATTAAATTATTTGAAGCCAATTTGAAAATTATTCACGGGGCGGCTGTACTGAAATTGGAGTTATTATCATAGTTGACGCCGTAGCGGATCGTTTTTAATAATTAAAAGTTCAAAATGACTAAAACTTTGGTGAAGATCACTAATCAAACATTTTTTTTTTTGTAATTTTTGCTATTACTTCATACAAAATGTTGTCTTAGCACAAAAAAAAATACTACACCAGGTGTACAAATTATTAGTAAAATATCCTTGTCTTATCAGCTATCCAAAAAGGTATGATTGTCAATACTTTTGCGTGTGTGACAGGGAAAGATAGAAGTTTTATGGGGAGCAGGTAAAATTGCGAGACGGTCGACCTATTGTCGTATTATTCGTAGTTTTTACCTGCGTTTGAATTCCAAACACTCGGCAAGCTTTATGATTGGTCACTATTGTTCCCTCGGTACGAGACAGGGTGCGACTTCACAAAATCTGGTCGTCAGCGTTAGTTAGTTACAACTCTACGTTGCGCAAGTTCGTGTTTTGTTATCTGGCTATATCCCTGACTGTTGCTCCATATCTTGCTCTTGTGTTGTGCTGTGCGTTCATAAGTGCTGACTATGGCTGCATATTCTAATCAAGAATACGCTGACATATTGTACTGTTACGGACTTTGTGACGGTAACGCTGCTGAGGCGCGAAGATCATATCAACTGCGCTTTCCAAACCGCCGACTCCCCCACGTTAGTGTCTTCGGATCGACTTATCGGCGATTATCTGAAACTGGCAGTGTTCAAAGAAGCAGGCAAATTGACACTGGTCGTTCTCGGAGATACACGGTTGAGGACGAGGAGCTGATTCTTCAACGTTTTATTGACGAGCCCAACATATCTACAAACATCGTAGCGCGTGAGCTTGGTATGTCACAGTGGAAAGTCTGGTCTGTAGTTCACTTGTCAGGCCGACATCCATACTACTACCAACCCGTGCAGTCATTAGAAGAGGGAGATCCGCAGAGACGGCTTGAATTTTGTCGTTTCATGCTAAATGCCGATGCCGAAAGTGAAAACTTTTTGAAAAACATTCTGTGGACCGATGAGTCATGTTTTGACCGTGATGGTATCACAAATTACCACAATTTACATTACTGGGCACCGAAGGGAGAAGGAAACCCTAAGAAACTGAAACCAACCGCATCGCAGCGTAAGTTCTCGCTTAATGTTTGGATGGGTATTATCGACGATAAGTTAATAGGCCCACATATTTTACCCCGAACATTAAATGGGGAACTTTATGAAGATTTCCTAAGAAATCATTTAGCAGCACTGCTCACGGATGTACCCGAAGAAAGAAGGGCAAACATGATATACCAACATGACGGATGTCCAGCCCACTTCCGCATCACAATTCGACAATTGCTGGATGAAAACTATCCAAACCGATGGATTGGGCGCGGTGGGCCGATTCCGTGGCCTGCACGAAGCCCTGATCTGGGGTCATATGAAAGACCTAGTTTATGTGACCCCCGTAAATTCAATTGAAGAACTAAGGGAGAGAATAACAGATGCGGTGCACCAGATGAGGACCACAATCACATCAAGAATCACAAAAACCGAAGTGAGGAAGCGAATAAGAGCATGTATTCGAAACCGAGGGCAGCACTTCGAACAAGACGTGTGAAATACATGTTATTAAAGACCACA